>JBBPCX010000016.1:4256149-4290059 GCA_037974365.1 Hydrocynus forskahlii
ATATGCTCCCAAAACACTTTAATTTCATTTTAAACTCAGCTTAATACATTACCCTGAAAGAAAATGTAAAGGTAAACACGTATTTGTACTGTACTGTTTACACTGGACTCCCGCAGTGCTAGAATGTAAAATATCGACGTTACCCCTACATAAACTGTACTGTAATTCATGCACAGGCGTTTTCTTTGGTATGAGCCGTGGTTTTCTTTTGTAAAAGAATGGTAAATACCGTAATAAATTAATTTAATTTACAGTAAGGGCTTTAAGAAGAACAAAACGAAAAACACAAGAACACTTGAGACGCTCCACGGGGAAAATTATGGACTGCCGCTGTGTTAAATGGCAGCAGCCAATCAGCAGCAAAGAGAAATAAATAGCATTCTCGGCTTGGCTATTTTCAAACTTTCAGATATTTCATCATCCCAAGACGCGCTTTCTTTGTGTTTTTCCCCACAGTATTGTGGCTGAATTTACGTTAATATTTATGTTACAAAATTAGTACGTTATATTATTCTTAAGAATTTAGCACATTAATGTATGAAAATGTAAATATTGCCACGAAAAAAGCTGTGACGTCCGGGCCTCATCCATCACGCGCCCTAATCCTCATGCAGGGTTTATGTTTGGCCGCGGTGCTTAGCAACCCAGCACGAGGACAAGTGGGCATGGCGGACGAGGCCCGGAAGTCACAAAAGTAAAAGGATATCTGCGGTTTCCGCGTTAGTGCGGGGGTTTCAGCGAACAATTATTTGTTCGGTTCTCAGAAAAAATCCGTGGTGGACTGAAACCACTACTGCTGATCCGCGTTAAAGTGGGGGTTTACTGCACTGCCAAATCATATCCTTATTCTAACAACCTAATGGTTACCACACAACTGTTTCTTAACAGGTTTCGTCATGTCAGGTATGATGTTTTGGAATCATATTAATATGTAGGGTCAGCTACTTCTACATGAGTTAAAAAAAAAAAAAACCCAGACAAAATAATACATTTCGAGCTCCATCTAATAAAGCCGTCTGTCCACATTTTGGTGAAACTTACTGACGTTACGAGAAATGGTTACAAAGTTGACACCAATACTAAAAATGAACCAAGTCACACACAAAAAAAAAAACACACTCCTAGATACTGTGTGCTTTGGACAACTCAGCTGTCTGACAAAACGTCTAACCACCAGCAACAGCTCTCTACCAGAATCCTCGCATGTGTTCCCCAGCAATTACACAGACACACACATGCAAACACACACCAGCGAAGCCTCCTCCCTTGGGCTGAGTAGACAAGCAAGCCTCAGCTTTCAGCATCCTCGTGTTTAGACAACTGCGCTAACCGCCTCGTCTTTGTTCATCAGTCTGGCTGTTGTCTTTGGGCTCCTATCAAAACCAGAAGAACATCTGCAGCTGGAAACTTCCCTCCAGCAATGCGTGCCCAGAATCTGCTTTAATTTAAATGTTGTTTCAACTAAAAGAAGAAGCCTTATATTATCTCCATACTCCCATGCTAGAACGTAACAGAATACGAGTGTAGAACATTATCGGCTGTCATTACGGATCCCGCAGCTATTTTGACTTATTAGTTTTAAGGTTCCGTGTTGTATACGTTTTGGAGTGCAACTGTAGGGAACCTTTTTTGTAATGACGATCAACTTGTCATGAAAGAGCCACAGTCCATATAAACAACACTGATTTTCCTAATTAATTATGTGTAACTGCTTATGCAGATGCACATTCATCTACAAGCCTGAGAACTGCAAAAACAGATGAAACCAGTGGCACGGCTGCCCAAGAAAATGTCACAAGAATAAAGATGTGTAAGTGGGCAGAAGTCGTTCATTGTGTCAGTGCTTCCCCTGACCTCCCAAACCACAGCCACCTCCAACGGGGCGAATAAATCTGGTTGCTATGTTAGTAAGACACAAGCATCAATGACATGCCTAGTTTTCCCACTGGGCTTAAATTGTTAAATCACACAAATCGGTGCTGAATATAGAAGTGCTGAAACGCAGCTGCATTTGCAAAATGCCATCCGTGCACCAAGCAGAGCATCAAGTCATTTTACATGTTTTGAAATCATGAATACGTGTGATTTTGAAAACTAAGCCTTTAATGTATGAGCCAAATGCGATATCTAATTCTCAACACATCAACCGAATAATCAAGACAACATCTATGCTGAAACACAGGTCCCTACTCAGTGGGATCTGTTTACAATTTCCCCTCGTCTACCTTTAGCTATATCAATGCGCTTAATTTAATCCTCTGATCGTAGCTGCATTTCCAGGTGCTCCTAGGTCATTCTTTCCACTGCTTGCATTGAAAGTTGCACACTCAGAGCCCTTAGGTGATTGATGTGGCGTTTCTCTTTTCACCCACACTCCCAGTCAACTCCACTTCCTCCTCTTTAATTTGCTTCCTTGGGGTCTTGTTTTTTTCCTCTCACAGCCTTTCGTTATTGATGGTATTTGTCCAGTAGATTCTCATAAGACGTCTGGAACAATGATTTATGAATATCTGTGTTTTGCTCGGGATAAGAGGACCTTTCAACCAGGAGACAGAAGAATGGATTTGACATTTCAGGCCATTTTCTTTTGTTTTAGATAAGGCATGTTGCTTGCTTTCCCACCCATGTTACCAACCACAGAAAGCAGAGAGGCATTGTTTTGGCTGGATAGCTATCATTAAGAGTTGCAGGGTAGGGAAACGCGTGTGCAGTTACTGTACTACCAGCCTGTTTTGGAAGCACAGGTTTGAGAATTGTGCCAAAACAACAGCAACACTAATTGCTCTATACTGACGATCTAACAGAGAGCATAAAGCACAGGGCAAAACATTTATGGGCACGTCCTAAACCATTTTGCTATTCTGACCACAGAAAAAGCCAGCGTAAGGCGCAAAAACTTAACTCGTAATTACTCTGTGGTCTGTTTTGGGTGCAACATGCAATAAACCAATCAGAATGGCACGTCACCTCACCTTTAAAAGGCAGGGGCGCATGAGCTAAGGCGGATTGCAATTATAGTGGGGTGTTTACCTGGCAACCCAAACCCACTTTTTTGCTAAATGTTCTGACGAAGATCCTCAACCTGGTGTTTTTAAATATCCATGTGTGTCGACGGGTCAAATAGCCCATTATCAATACATAGTTCTGATAATGAACTCAAATAATTTTTTAATGACACCATTTTTTTTGGTGTTTCATTAAACAGTATGATTATATGAAAGGACAAGTTGTGCTCTCTCGTAAAACGTATATTATTGAAATTGAATAAGATTACAAAAAAATGTGTGTGTCATGAGCGTCTTGCACCCGAATGTTTCCAACACGTGACACTTAAATTCCGTTTAATGAAACGGAACTGGCTTTAGACGTAGTTTTTGTTGGTCTGTGTCAGTTTGCTGCCTTCAAACAAAAAACACACCCAGCCATTCCAAAATCAACCTTTCATGCATCTGCTAATATCTAAAAATGATCAGTTATTACTGACATTGTTATTACTGTTATTACTGACATTACTACCTCAAATGTAATTACATTATAACATTAATTACATTACAACATTTAAATAAGTTTAACTTTTGATTTACAGTGAGTTCAACAGAGAGGATCCACACTCACCGTATTCTTGCTGTTTACAGTGGGCTTGATGCGACTACAAATATCCACAAAACACTCCTCTGGAATTTGTCATTCAAATTTCACTTTTCTGCTGTGCTGTGTGGTTTTAAGTATAAAGTCAGCTTGTAGCTCATTTGTATTGTTAATATTTTATGTTCAGTGATACAGAGTGAAGAGTACACCAAGTAGTAACTTAGCCTAATGGCAAGATATAGGATTACTTGAACATGCAAATATTGTCTGCGGTTTAGACAGCGCTTGGTATAATGTTGTTAAAGACTACTACTAATTATTAGTGCATTGATGATAATACACACACACATAATACTCACTGGTGCTGGGAACACACATTCATTTCTTTACCTAACCCATGCACTAATCAATTAAGTTTTGCACTTAATAACAGCAGAACCGGGCCTGAAATTTTGGTCCGTATCAAAATATGGGCTGAAAAATTCCCATCCCAACCTGATTCAGCCCATGCTACATCATCCAAAACTGATCTGTGACAAAATTATGTCCAGTACGGACCTGAGCTCATCATAAAACCTGACTGCTTACTGTGAAGGATAAATAAAATGGATAAATAAAATATAAAACAACATAATAATATACTGCTTTACAGAAAACAGTGTAAAAAAAAATAATATTTAGGGTCTAAGAAAAAATATGAACATCCTTCTGGCTGCCCTAATTTTTTACTTTCCTGAATCAATTTCCGGTTAAATTCCAGTTTCTCATGAGCGTGTGACGCCGGTTTGCCAGATTAAAAATGCAGGGCAAAATCTGCTAAAATTGGGAGGCAAACGTGAAATTTGATCCAGAAGCGAATCAGACCTATTTTCGGAAAATGATGTCCAAATCTATCGGGTTCTGCCAAATATTTCAAACTCCAAATGGCTGTAAAGTTATTGAGTACTGTAGGGTGATTTGTGTAGTGTCTGTATTGGCCATAACATTGTATGTGCTGTTTATTTGCGCTGTGGTTCTGCTTTAATGCAGCACTGCATCCTGGAGGAACTACAGTTTGTTCCGCACTGTGGTGAGAAGGAATGAAAATAGAGTTGGTTGACATTCAGTTTGACTACTGAAATTCAGTTTTGCATACATGCCACCATCCCAGTCAGACCTCACCACACCCCCGCGCCCCTTCTGGCAGTGGTACCTAACAGAACCTTTCAGTGACACATACATTGTCTCCTTATGGCAAGGTTCTCCACAGGCTACAGCTGAATTGTAGGTCAGCAGTTTCTGTTTACTTGCATTTAATTGTTTCCTATTTTATTTATTTAAATGAAACTTTCTAAGTGGCAGTCTACTTAGGCATGTGTTTATGGTTACTCTGAGCAGCTATTCTTCTTTATAAAATCGGTAAACTGAAGAACCGAGAGGGAAAATCAGGATCGCAGTTCAAAAAACTGCGAATCACATTTAGTCAAGAATCCTGCAGCACTAGGTGGTACTTAGACATGTCTTACTGGTTTCAAAATTAACCTTATATTTCCAGACCTCTGGGGTGTTTTGAGTGGTGGGGTTTGGCATCCTCCCATTTTTTTCTTTACAAGAGCTCTAAATGGACGTTCACTGCGATGAAAAAACACCCAATCCAACATTATCCAAATATGAATCCTCACACATAAGAGAGAAATGTTTTAGAACGTACGGCCCTGTCCAGCGTATCATTAAAATATATGGAGCGTTACCCACACTGTGCATACGGCTTGCGCCAACTTTACTGCACTTTTATGGCTTGGTGGAGGAGTAACAGCAGCATCTTTGCCTCGGAGAGGCAAAATGGACACAGACCCAGGTGGACTACTGACACCATGGGACTGCAAAGACAGAACAAACATCTCTCTCTTTTGGCCTCCCTCTATCAACACATCAGCCTGCTTTCAGCACCCAGGGACATAACCTTCACCAGGACACAGAACATACTGTAAAACAGGCCTTTTCTCTCTCAGTGAATTTGAAAGGCCCTCTGTGGTATCCCTGGATTCAGCTCAGGGCAGATGTATACAGAGCATACATCTGATCTATAGTGTAAACAAAGACAGAGGCATCTGCTGGACATTGACCAAGAGGTGCCCTCAGGCCACAATAAATGATAGTTATATAAACAGACACGATTCATAGCCGAGACTATGCAGTGTTTCCATGGAAAGACTAAGGCTTTCCATACTGACGCTGAACTTTCATGTGAGATCAACCGAGAGACCGCTTTTGACAACTCGCGGTCTGGATGGACAACCAATCAAATTAGAAAATTATTTTTGTGTACTCAAACGCAATTATGTAAAGTTTGATATATTTTTCCAATTGTTTAGTCAAGCAGTCAAAAAGGTCAAAAAAAGTGGCAAAAATGTAAATGTTTTTCTTTCCGCAAAGGAAAACAAATCTAAGTCATAACAAATGATCTCATCTTTCAGCTATTAATATAAAAACGGCGTTGGTTGAAAGTTAAGGACACATTCAAGTTCTCCTTTTGTTTCAATGAGCCATGAGCTGCTGCTTAATACTGAATTAAGTATTTTAAGTTCCATCCCTGATAACTGTATATTTCAGTTTCTTTGCGTGGACTTCCTTGGACGTCTAAGCATGTTTTGCAAAGAGGAATTCAAACTTTCACACCAATGTCCAACTAGTGTTACCCTGTAGCAAAGGCGGTACAAACAAGACATCAAAACACACGCCTGCACAAATTTTCCTTAAGCCCTGGTTATCTGCAAACAGGCCTGACTCAGTTTTCCAGGAAGAAAGAAGTTTGGGGGGGGTGGGAATGATCAAAACTTTCTTTGGTCCATCGCCTCTGCCGTGACACCCAAGGCAAGCGTGAAAACGGTTATTGTGCGAACTGCAAAAGTTCGCCGAATCTCTCACGATAGACCTTAAAGCCATGGCTAAGCCCCGTGGTCGGAGCCCCAGATCCCCTCCCTCAAGTCCCCCCATGTGTTTTCCCCATCAGGCCCATAATGCTTACTGTGTCCCATACCACCGCGTCATCCAACACCATGACGGTAAACTGTACGCAAAGCGTGAAGAATTACAGATGCTCGAGCAGCAGCACGGTCGTAAAGGTAATTTATTCAGTAATTCTTAACACCCCCACCAGCCCACGCTCTCTGTGACAACCAACACTAATACAGGCAAATAACACTTGCGGAGGATTTATACTTACATATTTTTTTATTTTGATAAGTACATAAATTATGTGGTTATTTAGCAAATACACATGGTTATATAAATACATACGTAAGTGTATATGAAGAGTTTAATTTAAAAATGCTGTATATCCAATTACAATATTGGACGTTAAGAGGTTTGAAAAAATAATAGCTGACACATTATTTTGTTTATTTTTAAAAAATGGTATTAACAACAACAACAACAACATTAACTGATGTGTAAACCCCACTCCCAACAACATGTCATGTAAAAAATGTAAATAAACCCTTCAAAACATTATATTTATAACTATATGTATAATATAGTCATGTGTAAGAACACTCAGAGCAAATTGTCAGATTCACAATGGAAATTAAATAAAAATCAAACATCACTAGGTATTGCGACACAATATCAGAATTTTGATTCTGACAACAATAAGTCCCGGATCGCATATACAACTAAACACCAATTGGTTGTTGGATTAAAAGACGTTTCCATTTTTATAGCCAAATTGCAAGCATGCTTTTAATTAGTGGTTTTTTTTTCTTAATACAGTGTTCCTCACATGTCAAGAAGGTTACTTTAAATAAGTAAATGACTGAAGGTTGATTTGTCTGTGCTGAACTGTTTGCCGCACTGAATTAGACACAACAAGAGTGAATCAAAAAAAAAGATTTGTTGCTTATTTCAGATATCTAAAAACTACTGCAGACTGCTGTCACATTGTCGCATAATGTAAGCGCGACCATGATTAACATGTTAAAATCTGCTCATTGGATTCTCTTTTTTTTATTTTGTCTGTTTCGCAATTTTATGATGTAAATAACATGAGCTGGTAGGTGCATCTATGCTGCATTTGAATGCTGCATTCACACCTATACCGCAGCATATTACGCAATTATGTGTTAGTCACTGTCATTGTAAACAGCCATTTACAACATTCTTTCATTGAAAACAGCCATTTTATTACATTTTTCTCTGATTCTGAATTTTATTTTACTGGAAACGGAACAGAAGAAACTGGGAGTGTGCCGGCTTGTCTGTGTGTTTATTTAGCCCATAGAAAAAAAAGACTAATACAAATCGGGCAAAAATGTCAAACGGTCAATCTGGCTGTAAAGAAATCAAAATCAGCCATACAATGTCACAATAGCTGCGCATCTCATAATTTATATATTATTTTGGGCTGCTGTTAGTAAGAATGCATACTTCTAATTGTGTTCCTTTTCTTCCAGTGACCTAATTTAAAACAGTTAAGCAGCCAAAATTTCTGAAGCACAAGAATAGGAAGTTTATACTTTGTCATACAGCTTTTAAAGATTATTCCACATTATAATGGCCCTTGAGGAAGTAATGTCTCTACTCATTTATCCACAGTATCACAAAGCTACACAAGGTCTGTGCTGGCCGGACCCCAAAGATAACACAGAGGAGCCCGGACCCTCGCTTAAACAACAACATATCCACAAATAAAACGCAGTGACCACAAGCTACCGGTCACTGTGAGCGTAAGCAGGGTTTATGGAGTAGCACGAGTGTGATCCAGATCCTGTGATGTTTCTCACTAGAGAGTCAGAGTTTATCAAGGCACAAATGTGCTATAATGAACCCACCAAAGCACATTTTAAATATCAGTGCTCTCAGGTAACTAAGCCAGATCAGGTTCTAATAACACGCACACACACGCATGCACACACACACACACACACACACACACACACACACACAGTCTTGAGGCTGCATATGGTCAATTCAAAGCTTCCCTACCCTCCTGCTCGTTTTGGCAAGGCCTCAGTATGTTTCAGCAACTCCCACCAGTTCCCAAAAGCTGGAGGAACATTAAAACTGGTCACTTGTAAACTGAGCTGCTAAGTTTAATTGATCTAAAGGAATTTAATGTGGCGTAGTGAATCGGAGCCGACAGCGCAGATTTATCTGGTGGTCTCCACTAGAACATAATATTGTGGACGTTTCAGACCGAGGGGAATATTTAATTGTGGCCACAAAAATGATTTACTCCATATTGACTTAAGCTTCGATGCAGACGCGAGGCCTGAGCATAGCTTTTAATGCCATTCATTCATTCACTCATTCATTCACTCAAATCGCAAATGAGCAAATACAAGTTAGAGCAACACAAAAAAAAAACACAAATGCATGTGCTAAATATCTTGTAACTTCTAGTATTTACACAGCATGCAGATGTTAGAGTAGACACTATATATCCATGCAAAAATAAACATTGTGCAGGTGAACATACACTGCATAACGGGAGTCCTCAAATAAAATACCAAGTAAAAAAAAAAAAAAAATCAATAAATGGACTGTGCATGATAAACTAGTGGAAAACCTGAATGGCTACAGTGTTTTGAAACAGACATGCACTAATCAGAAAACGGAGGAAAGAAAGTGAGATGGGGGAAGTTGCATGGACACCGTGAAAGCGGACACCCTTTTCGAAACACACTGATGTTTTATGGAGCCGAAAGTTGCTTTGAGGCCAGATTAACGTCTAACCCAAACCTCTGTGATCTCTTACCTCATCTTCAGCTTTAACTACCATGCCCCTAGGATACACTTGCTCTTGGAATAACTTATGCTTACAATGAAATAAATGCAGACACCCCCACCCCCTCACTCAGTATGCTTCGACAACTCTGCCCCTACTTATTATGCAGGAATGCGATTGCAAATTAGTGTCCAATAAAAGAAAAATGTATTCCAGACAATGCTAAAAGCCAAATCTGTAGTCATCTTCAAATGTTTTGGTTGGAAGAAGGATCTGCTGCTCATGAAAGATCCACAGCAGTGGAGGTCTCTGAAGACCACGGCTCTAAACGAACCAACACGCTGGTGACTCACCTCAAGGATGTGTTAAAGGTTCTGCCCACTATGGCTGATCCAGCACTGGTTCCAGCTGCCCGCCTGCACTGTGCTGACAACAGTTTGTGGGCTTTCTTAAAACAGCAAGTTTAGATCTGCCTAAAACAGGCAGGTGGGAGATCAGCAAAAAAAAAAAAAAAAAACCCCAAAAAACAGGCCCACCCAAGGTAGCGAACTTGACAAAGACAAAAAGCAATAAACTATATAACACAGCTCTGGAAATAAAAAAAAAAAGAAACCACTGCAAAAATGTTCAGTTTCTCAGGATTTATCTTTTATAGGTGCAAGTATTGAACTGAACGGCTTTGCATTCGTTTTGAAGAACTGCTGACGATATTCGTCCTAATTTTGAAATAAAAATATTGTTCTTTAAAGCATCATTTTAAAGGAAATGACAAAACATCAAAATAAGAGAAACGATGCAGCGTTTACAGAACTTGTATAATTCAATGAAAACAAATATCTCGTTCACTCTTAAACAAAACGGCAATAATGACCTTTGACGAACTTCTGGTAGTGTTTCACCATCCAACTGGTCTCATTGCGAGAGGAGAGTGTTGATTACAGTGGTGTTTTTATACTTTTCCTCATTAAATAAGATGTGATTCAGGTGATCGTTAATCAGTCCCTCATAAAGCAGAATGAGGTGCTTGTGTAGGAATTTAACAGACACTGGTTTGGAATGGCCATCATAGTAATAGAGATCCTGATTTGAAAAGAAATAATCTAAATGGTCTCTTATTTTTTCTCTGGAGCTGTATATTGCCACTGTTATGTGACAATATACAGATAAGCCACTTTCTTAACATCTGTTAGTCATTTAAAAAACTTTAAATATTTTCTGATAGTCCACTGTTCAGTCAGTGTCAAGGGCTGTTTGTGTTTGCCAATGATTTAATAACAAAACGTGAGTTAAGAGGGTTTCTCATAGGTGGCACAGTCACAAAAGGCCCATATGACTGTACCATGACCACGGCCATGCTAAGAAATACACCACACCGCCTAAATTAGTGGCTCATTTCGAATGACTCACGTCACATAACAAGCACAAGTGTGAGGACTTTGTGAGAGAGTGCGTTATGGGCAGTGTTTCCAAGGCAACCATCTTAGATCTCAATCTCTCCTCCAGGCCTCAAATCTCCACCTCTCTCGTTCTCTCTCTCAGGGGGGCTTGCAGCAGCGCTCATTGGCCTCGTGCCCGTCCAAGCAGAACAACAGCAAGATGTGCAATTAAATTAAGGCTCCTCGGTCAGTTCACCAAGAGTAAAGTGGAGGAAATGCGTTTCAGGAGGCTCAGGATGGCTGAATTACTGGAATGCATCAGATACTGGCTGCTGCCCAAGCCTTGGAGCACTCCACCAATTAGAGATGCACTGCGCAGTGACCCCAGAGAGAGGAGATGAGGAAAGCATCGTTAAAAGGTGATGGATCAACCATTCAGCCGAGGGAGACCATTGTCATTGGTACCAGGGCAAGACCTTTGATGTTCGTGGGTTTATTGACTCCGTTTTGGAATTCGGCGAGTCTCTCTTTATGTGCCAGTGAACCTGACCACTTACTGGAACAGATAAATGGTCTACCTGGAAAGTAAGCAGGTGGCCAAGAAAGACGAGACAGCAACACTCACTTATGGTAATCGAACACTATTGAATAAGAAAACAGTCCGGTCTGGGCTAGGCACGAGCGATACCATCGTCACAATGTCAGCAGTCCTGGCTAAGATTCTATTGTGAATAAAGAGCTAATGTACACTTCGAGAAACAACTATCATCAATAGAATTACCTCAATAAACAATATTACTGTGATCCAAATTCAGTTCCACAGCTTCTAATATTACATCATTTATCATCATAACTTACAAAGATAACTATACTCTGCAAATATGCTATACAGCACTGTGGTTCTCCATGGTTATTTGCTTGGAAACCAAAATACGGTCACACTGTAAACCCACAGCATCATATTATGAAACTCATTACGTAGAGCATGTTCAACAGTTCTACCAAGGTAAAAATTCTGAGCATGTCCAATGGTTTCTTTCTTTTAAGTTAATGTTTGATGTAATGCATACTGCCTTGTTTGCAGTTTTAATTTAAAAGGACTATGACAGACATAAATAACAGTTTTATGTTTGATGTGATATTCAAAAGTCAGCAGGAAGGTGGACCATCCCAGCATTCTTCGTGTTCCTTTTTAATTCTCTTTATTGGACTTATCGTCCAATAAAGTTCCTATTGGGCTATAACATGTTCATGCAAAGTTTAGATCTGGATGCATTTCACTAGCGTTTATAATGTTAATTATGATGGTGCATTGTGTTGAAGGTATTACTGATCTGAAGGTAAACAACTGGCCATGCCTGGTCTCTGATCAGCTGCTGATTAGGCTGGGACCCTCAGAAATGAATGACTCTGAATCTGATTGTTTTGTAGCCAGCTGATTGTATGTAGCTAAATAGCTGGTAATGTAGAGTTTGAGATTGAATGGGTGCACAAATGCAATCATGAGACTCATTGCAAAGGAAATGATTCCTTTTTGCACATTTAAACAAATGATAGACATGCTTGACCTGTAGTAGATGAGGCAGTAACTATTAAATACCACTGTGTGGCCATATCAGGCCTGCAAACTACTTTTTGTGTTTTAATAAGCATCTCTTATTTCAAAGTATATTATACCGTAATATTCAAGAGAAGATGTCCCTTAGCCCTAGCCCGAGTTTTTCCCCCACCCCGCTCCCTCTGAGGTTCAGGTTTGGAAAGGTGACTGCAGTAATTGCGGGAGTCTGACAGAAAGATGTAGGGAGAGATGTACGCTGCATTCTGTGCCGTAGCCGAGGAGGTGCAGAGGCTGAGCTGAGCAGTGCAGCCAATGCTCCAGCACGCTCGGAGCAGGCAACAGATGAGAGGGCAGCCGTGGAGGAGAGCAAGGGCTGTCAGCCCCACCTGAGGCGTGGTGGCACACCTTCCCCACTCAAATCACAACCACATGGTGCCGACTGACCACAGAGCAACCCCCTACACTCATACACAGCCTGCGCCTGTTCCACTGGTAATCACCAATTATTCAAGAAAAGAGCTCTTTGTGTGCAGATCCGTACGCAGTGCAGCAGCGCCCGCTCCCTCGTAATGATCAAGCTTATACTGACCGTTTACAATCTAGACTGAGTTTCTGCCAGTGTGGAGCTTGCCACAAGGTATGTTTGAGGTTTGGGGCTTCCTTCACCTACCTACGCGATACAAATTGCATCTTGCCCAGAATAAAGACGGTGCCCAGGGATTTTATCAGGTTCGTGGTTGGTGGTATTGTGGGAGTCGTCTCGCTTGCAAACCGAAGGCAATGCAATACCTACGCTCAACAACTTAGATCTGAAACAGATATGTTGCAGGATAGGTTGAGAGATCACGCGTCTCGCACCTCCTGGTGTTATCTGAGCACAGCCGATGTCTGATTAAACTGATAATTTGTCCAACACTGGCCTCTGTAATACAGTTCATGTGAAATGCCAATCAACATGTGTAGTGGCACGGGACAAAATGGGAGAACAGCAGCGTTCATGTTTCAGCTTACATGAGCTTACATGCGCCATATGCTCTTGAAACTAAAGGTTCCGCCGAAATGGTTCGAGAATGTATGGTTCCTCTTTTAAATGGGAAAAGCTTTGTGGAGGTTCTTTAAAAGGTCACACAAAATTGAACCACTATTTAAAGTTTCTTTAGTTGCCCTTTTTACACGCCAAACAACTCTTTTTGGCACCTTTATTTTTCAGAGTGTGGCTGTCGAAATGAGCCGAGGAACTTCAGTGGAACACCAATCATTGCATTAGGGTTCAGGAACACATTTACCACCCCTGTGCAGCTCCCAGCCCTGCTCAGCCTGATCTCTCGCCATACAGCCATACAGTCTTATTATTAACTAGCTCCATCTAGTGTAACTAAGTGTCTCTCCATAGGGGGAAGGCACTGCAGAGCTGATCAGGCATGACCACAGCGCAGATCTGCACCAACTGAAACCACACTGCATGCTGTAGGACCAGACAGGAAGTGTATAGTAAACCAATACAGTGGATGGTAGAGGGAAAATACAGGCTCACTAAAGCAATACAACATTGATGGTGGTAATTTAAACAGCTGGCTATGCTGGTCAGACTGTTTAATTGCTGTGACACCTGTTTGACTAGGCGTCTCCGAGCCGTAAGTATGTGTCACTTAATTTTTAGAGCACAATACAAAGAGATGACTTGACACTCAAGAGAAAAAAAAAATGTCCTTCATAATACTTTCATATACACTGACTTGAAGAATCGTGTTCGCAATCATCCTGTGTTTTTACTCTTTACCCTTAAAACTTACCCTTAAAAAATATAAGATCCCCTAAACGGCCCTTTGTTTGTCTCTTGGTGTTGTGTAGGGTTCCTTTAAATTTTAAAAAGGTTCAAGTTCTCAATTACAAAAATGGTTCTTTAAAGTACCACCCACTGAGAGGTTCTTTAGGAAACCCGTAGTGACTCTTGTATGGCAGAGCTCCAAAACACCCCTTTTAACACCTTTTATTTTTAAGAGTGAGCACTGTTAGATTTCAACAATTAGGGCTGCCCGGACGACATCCCTTAAACAGCGAGGAGTTTATGCCCGTGAATTTCGCCTCATGTTCTGCCTCCCTTGATGCCACAGGGCCCATTAAAATACAGATTCTTCAGCGAGGTCGTCATTTTTCCGCTGCCAAGATACACAGAAAAGGTTCCACGCGTCAAGCACTGTCCCCCAGGCAGGCTGGCCTCCCATTGATGTCTCATATACACCGATGTGTAATATGTCTCATGCCTAATAAAAAAAAAAGCTTATGCTTAACTAGATTCAACATGGATGGCAGAGACGAATTATCCTGTGGGTCGGAAAAAGTGGCAATATGCAAACACTGAGATGATAATCGCAACATAGAAAGGTGCAATTCATATTTGGGAAGCACTTCATTTGCACTGCAAATAGCAAAACTAATGGACACATGTATCGTTAGATATTTGAATATTGTTGCAACAGCTTCCTTAAAAATAATTTTGGAGGCGGGGGTATGGCAAATACATAACATCACAATAGTTCAAGAAATTCGGACCATATATGTTTTTTCTCTGATATTACAAACACACAAATTAAAAACGTCTACAACTATGAGACAATAATGTCTTTAATTCAGTGCTTCACATACTGCACTGTACCAAATCCTAATAAAAGGGAAAATTAAGCTCTCTAAGAAATGAAACAATGTTATGAAATAACGTATCATGATCATGAATCAAGATAACGATCAACATCATTTTGCACAGCGCTTAAAAAAGCTTTCTTAGGAGCACATGCGTTTAATAAGGGACCTTTAAAGCACTGTCCTTCCGTTTCCTATTTTTGTAAATGAGACAAGTGAACGGGAGGAACCTTTAATTTGAGTTTTTATCTTAGAACTATATGGCCAGGAACCACTAAGGAATCTTTATTTTTCAGAGTGTACTTCAGAAGTCAGCAGTAACAGTCATACACATCAATATTCATGTTATCCCTTTTATTAATATTCATGCTGTCTAAAGAAAAAAAAGACATTACGGAATGACACGTGAAGATGAGTAAGCAAATCTGCCGCGCTTTAAGAGACATGGGCCATTTACACAAAGACCCGCCTCGCCCCAAACGTGCTGTTCCATTAGAGCACATAGTCGCGTTGTTTTTTCCCTGTGTCCACACTTAACTCAATAAAAGTCTCCCTTCCAGCCTGGCCACTCCTTTGTCGCGCTTCGCATATTCAGGTATTTTAATATTCACAATATGAAACCCGATGTAAAACATATGGCTCTAATATATTATTTAGCCAGGGCTTCCTGTAATAAAAGACATTCTGAACTTGCCTTTTTTTTTTTTTTTTTTTTTTTGCATTTTTCTGGACATTGTTTTTCCATTATTTTCTCTTTAAACATTAACCACGGCTTTGTTTAGGCCACCCTTTCCACCGCTGTCCTGCTTAAAGATTTAAATGCCGGCCCATCAGGATTTGACCCTGGCTGTTTTGACAGGGCTCAGAAAGGGAAAATGTTTGGCACAAATTTGCTGAATGTAATTTTCTCTCTCCCTCTCTCGCACTTTCTCTCTTATTCTCACACTCTCACTCTCTCTCCTATCCATTAATGCATTGTTGCTGGGCCTGCAGTTTGAAGGGCGGCGCAAGACTTGCTGAGTTTGAGCTTTGCAGACTCTCCGCTGATGATAAAGGAAGTGGCCTACTGTTAAGGAGCCTTCTCCATTACCCTCCCTTATAGTCCTGAACACACTTACGCATGCACACACACACACACACACACACACACACACACACACACACACGTGCACACACACAATTCAGAGAGCCAGGCACACACCCTTAACAGCCACCTCTAGGGTACGAACATTGCATATCAATGGCTCTGTCAGAAATGCCTTATTTGAGCACATTAATGTTTGAGCACTGTAATGTAATTAAGTAATGTTTAGGCATCCTAATAGTGCTGGATTACACTAAGCCTTTTTACGGCAGCACTGAAAATGTCAATGCGGTCTGATAGTGTTATACCAATGCAATTAACGCTTATAAGTCTACCATTACTTTGCCATACTACCTATATAAATCGTGTATTTCCATAATTACTTATGTAGATAAAGACTACATGATTCAAATACAGCTATATATACAAATACATATACAGCTCTGAAAAAAAATAAGAGACCACTGCAATTTATTTAATCAGCATCTCTGTGAATATGACAACTGTTCCATGCAAGTGTCTGTTAAATTCCCACACAAGCGCCTCATTCTGCTTTATGAGGTACTGATAAGTTATCACCTGAATCACATCGTATTTAATGAGACAAAGTATAAAAAGACTGCGGTCATCAACACTCTCCACTCGTAATGTGACCAGTTGGATGGCAAAACACTACTAGAAGTACGTCAAATGTAATTACTGCCGTTTTGTTTAAGAGATTTGTTTACTTTGAATTATTCAAGTTCTGTAAACGCTGCATCATTTCTCTTATTTTGACGTTTTGTCATTTCCTTTAAAGTGATGCTTTAAAGAACAATATATTTATTTGAAATTTAAGAGAAATATTGTCAGCAGTTCTTAAAAACGAAGGCAAAGCTGTTCAGTACTGTACTATAAAAGATAAAACCTAAGAAACCGAACATTTTTGCAGTGGTCTCTTATTTTTTCCAGAGCTGTACATTCACATTACATTTTGCATTTTCAGGGGTGAGCTTCTGCCTTTTTTCCTGTTATTTCATTTGTAAAGAAAAATGTGACACACAAGAACAACTTTTAATCGGATTCAAGCAACATTACAATAACTCTTATTCTACTTATAAACACAAATGTAGTATCACCTAAAAGTTCCGGCACAATTTACTTCACATCTGTCTGAAATACTGTGCTCAGTTTCAGAGAGGTACGAGGAAGAAAAAGTGTATATGAAGTACACGATGCTTCTGTTACTGCAATAACTGTGTCTTCCAAAGGTTAAATCGCAGCAAGCCTGTGACTTTACTGTGACTGCGAACTTCATTTCAGCAGGTCCCCGTCTGCGTCCTCCAAGCACGTGTTTTAGACCTTTCCCTGAAAGTGTCCTTCCCAGTTCTTTTAAAAGGGAGGGTGTAGTTGTGTAGTGTGGGAGGTCCTGATGGCAAAACATTTTGGACTGCGGCTCACATGTTTGTCCTCTGTTTATACGCCACTGTGTTAAGGCTAAACAGCCATGATTTATGGAACGAGATACAGTCGCAAGAGTCACAATCCACCACTGTTGTTCTTTCACAGTAATTATATGCTAAAGTGTAAATATGTAGTCTGGAGTATAGGTGTGGAGGCCGTGTAGGAGATCGCCTCAGGAGGTTCTAGTCTATTTTGAAAAAGAATTGATTAATTATCTTAATTTAAATAAATGATTTGTATAATCCCTCTCAGATCACTGATGACAAAAAGAAAAAACGATCCGTTTCTGCTATTCTTGGTTTAGCCAGATCAATATAAGATGCGTTAAATAACATTTGTAGTTATTTAAAAATCTGTAACTAACAAGTATTTTAAGAATCGCTAAATGGTAGCTTATACAATATGAACACAAACCTAAATGTATTCTACACAAACGATATAGACCTGAGGTATTAAAATAATAATTTCAAAATAATAAAAAATAAAAAATAAAAACATAAACACAAATTAAGTGTTGAGAGGTTTGCTACATCACACAGCTTTAGCACCAGGCCTAGGACTATAATTTTGTAGTAGCACTCTCTTGCACACCCACTCTCTCTCTCATACACACTATCCTTTAGTCACTTTGCCCCTCTCGCTCTCTGTCTCACACACACACCATAGCCGGCTAGTTAAATACAATTATCATGCAATAATTAAGTAAATCTTACTTGACTGACCATTCAAGCTGAATCACGGGCAAACACTGATTTTGGATCAACAAGATATCCCCAACAAACCTTTTATACTTTTACATCTTTTTTAAACATTCAGAGAATTTTCCCCACCGGAAGATACTGCTTATATGCATGTGTTAATTAAAGATTAATACTTTTGAAAAGCTGTACGGGCTTCTCCATAAACGTATTAATTTCAGCACATTTGCTTTGAGTACACTATCGGCTTACAACCTAGATGGGTTTATCAAGAACATGGATGGATATTCTTGACCCTACTTGACATGTTACAATAATGATATAAAGGTCAAAATCGTTCATTAAGTTCATGAGATTCTCGACAGGGCAATTTCAACCACATATCCAGTGACGTTACTGTTCACTGCTTGGTGGCCAGGCTGGATGTCTCTGTGGTCTAGTGCTTAGCCGAATCTTCAGGCGTGTTGTCTGGGCGTCCTGACAGGAAATGACAAAGCAGGGAAACTAATTGCGTAGGCTATCCACTGCTCTGCACATGGCTCTGGCTAATTTGACCTGATAAAATTCATTAGTTTAACCAGAATGGAGCTCATTAAAAGAAGAGGTGACCCAAGGGCAAGGAGAGACCTTGTGCGTAGGCAGTCGCAGGGCTTGCGTTAGTGTGGCAGGAGAGAGAGAAAGATGAGAAAGGGAGAGAGAGAAGAAAAATAAAGAAGGCAAGGAAATAGGAAAGAGAGAGAGAGAGAGAGAGAGAAAGAGAGAATGACTTATCATTAGGACATTAGGAGCTAATAAAGGTGACAAGCTGTGGCATAGCAGAAACATAAGAATCATTTATACAGAGCTACATGGTTAGAGCACCAACCAGACTGCAGAGATAGATCAGCGTCCCGGTTACCGGGAGGAAGGGGGGACGCAGGGATCATTTGCGTGATAAGCGCGAGTGCTGACAGTGCCATATAAACGAGCCCTGCAGAAGCGAGGAGATGGCCAAATAAAGAGCAGCAGCACAGCACGGCACCATCCATCCCGCGCAAATTGAACTGTCACCTTCAGTGTCACTTCTTTTCCAGGCAAGCAGATGAAAAAGACACGAACCGGCAAAGAAAATGAATTACCGGGGGGGAAAAAAATACACTAAAGACATCAAAAGAGATAAACAGAGTGCGGGAAACGCTTCGGCCTAGTGTGGCAGTGTGCTGTTTGTTTCTGTCAGAACCTGTTTAACCGAGCTGGCTAAAACTATACTGAAGGAAAACTGATGTTCTTTCAATGGACCAATTAGAAAAAGCTGCCAGCCAGCAACTAGGAGAAAAAAAAGGTGAAGAAATCCTCTGTTCTTGTAACTACAGTAGATCTTATTCCAGCGTATATCAGCAAAGGAACTGAGGTTTTGCTCTTCCCTTTTTAAAGACATTTTTGGTACGAAATAATGCTAAAGCTGGTTACAAGTGTTACAAGTTACAAGTGTGAGTCCTTACCTCACAAGTATGATCGATTTTAAGAAGCCCAAAACAGCACAGAATCCTTGAGTAATGAACAAATGGAATCAGGTTCTATTCACTCAGGATGCAACAATCAGTTTTGTGGTTGATGCTGATTTGGAATACTTTATTTTCTCTTTCGGAGGTCAAACTGACATTTTAAATTCAAGAATGAAAGTTGCCTGTTTAAATAACAGGAACAAAATAAAGTGCTACATTAAAACTTAGAGGCAGCCAGCTATTTGGCAAAATGAGTCACTCGCTAGGACAACTGGTTTGAAGTGTTAAGCATCCATTTAGTACAGGTGTAACGGCAACATTCAGATAAATCACAAATGTGCTTTAAAACAATGAGTTGGCTGATTGTTAATTGTGTGTTTTGACTAAAAATATGTCAAGTCTGGTTTTGGCTGATCCCGATTATGCATCCCTGGGACTCATATGTGCCTTTTGCAACCTCACTGTCAGACTTAATCAGCATTGTTGTATTATAGTAAAACCATTTGCCTTTTATTTTTGCAAATGCCCAAGCAATGAACATAATCAATTCTGCGGCCTAGCTGTTTTATTGTAATAGGACTGAGCTGCTATAAGAGTCAGATTATTTGGGTACAGGTCTTAAAACCAGGCAGAGATAAAGGGTCAGTGTGTTTAGATATGTGTGTGTGTGTGTGTTTGGTTGCATTTTGGTCATTCCACGCTGGCGGTCCTCACTTTATCCAGCCAAGCACATTTAGGAGAAAAACATGCTCAAACTGGACCATTTCTCACAATCACAAGCTGTGAATAACCGTTAGGTGTGTTTGTGTGTGTGAGTGTGTTCACCTCCCCAGAGTTCTCCGCCCTGTACATAACTCTGGATAATCTCTTTCTCTCTCTTTCTCTCCCTCTCCAACACACACATGCCACTCTCTTACTTAAATATTTATACAGATACCTATTACTGTATTAAGTATTTATCGATTTATAATTTAAAAGATTTATACTGGGCCATTAAAATAGCTAGAATTCCTTTTTTCTATGAGAGATGTCAGGAGCCATTTATTATCTGCAAATGTCAAATCCAGAACCTTCGCCGATCAATTTGGTGGAGTGAAGTGCAGTTCACGCTGTTTGGATGCTGTAGAGTGGAGCCGTGCCTACAGCAGGTCACGCTCAGCTGCATGTGGTGGTCGCACCAGAATGAGAATGCATGGCGCTGCCCTCTCTACTGGCTCCGCTTATTGATTTACATCTAAGACGAATTCTATTCAGCCTTCACACATACACATATACCCACATACACACAGACGCCCCTCTCGCAACCTTCACTGTGAAACTGACCGATTAACTTCAGCCCTCCCTCTGGTGAGTGCACTGGGTAGCATTTGTGTTTTTAGATTTTAACATCTATGGTAAGGTGACATGATCATGCTAAATAATGATTCTTTATGTTTACGAAATAACCGTTCTTTGAGTTTAAGTTTGGCAAAATCCTGAATTGTCATTAGATATTACTTGTTTTCAGTTTAGATTTTAAAATACCACGATAATCTGTGAAAACTGCATTTTATATATTTTAGCAGTTAAAACAAACACAAAAACAGGGACTGTTAGTACAATTTTGGTTACGAAGGTACAAACAATGTAATGTACTCTGTAAGGAACACCAATGATTTTAAGGTACATTAAGTGAGATTTAAACTACATTAGTGTTCGTGGTTAGGGAGTTCGCCCTGAGATCAGAAGGTTGTTGGTTCGAATCCCTGGACTGCTAGTGTCATCACTGTGGTACCCTTGAGCAAGGTACCCTCCCCACACACTACAGTGTAAATATAGTGCAACAGACATAATACATTGCAATACGAAGTATAAAATGAGGGTTTATATACACCGTAACAATATATAATCGCTGTAACAATACAATGTAACAACATAAAGTGACAACAGATCTCCTCATTCAATGTTTTATCTTTGTTTTTAATATTTTCTACATCGTAGATTAATACTGAAAAACAAAATGATGACGGAACACATGGAGTGATGCAGTAAACAAAAAAAACAAAAAAAAACAGAATATGTCTTGTAATAAGGTAATGATGGACTGTTGTTTCTTTTTACTTAGTTAAGTGGTTCTTGCAATAATGTGGAGTAGAACCGTAGTGGAACAGGATCACTAACTGGGCACCAACCCGACCATCACAACTGATGGTCCCTAACACAATAAGAAGGCAAGAAATTCCACTAATTACTGTAACTCTTGACAAAGAAACACCTGTTAATTAAATACCCTTCCAGGTCGATTCCTCATGAATCTGACTGAAAAAATGCCAAGAGTGTGCAAAGTTGTCATTAGAGCAATAGGTGATGTTTTCAATATTAATCTACAATGTAGCCAATAATAAAAACAAAGGAAATCGCTGAATGAGAAGGTGTGTCCAATCTTTTGAATGGTACTGTACTTTAACCTACGGATGGTGCTGAAGATGTCCTCTTGAGAATACCACCCCGGTGACTTGAGGGGCACCACCTCAGTGATGGTTTAGTATCTTTTTTCTGAGAGTGCAGCTCCAAGCAGCCACAGCTATGAGCTCTCTAGCCGCTGCAGAGAACTACACCCACATGACAACACCTTACCTTACGATGCTTTACGGCCACACCATGCATAATGCATAAAAGGCTCATGAATATTCAATCTCTGCTGCATATGAAATGACCTGAAACACTGGTTGCTTTTTGCAGAAGGTAAACACATGGTTCAGCTATGCCGTCTGTGAACTGAGAGCGAGCCAAGGTCAAAGGTTCATGAATGTCTTCAAGTCTTTCGACACTCGCGAAAACAACAAGGTCTCGCACGGAACCTGAAAAAGAGGAAAAACTGTACTTAATACGAAGAAAGGAAGTGAGTAATTTGTTCTCTAGTTTGAGGACGGCAATGTGGACTTTGTGCCAGCCCAACTGGATTCATCATAATTCCCTTCAGATGAATCAAAACTCCAGGGAAGTAGGCTAACAGTGAAAAGGAGAGCGAAATGCAGAGGGAAAGAGTAAAAGACAGAGGGAACAAGAAGAAAGAAAGAAAGAAAGAAAGCAAGAAAGAGAGAGGAAGAGAGGCAGGGCGCTGAGCCGAGGCAGCATTCAGGGAACATGTTTCAGGAGGCTGAAAGGAAACATGTTTTCTTATAACTTCAGTGAATGACAAGGAAACCATTAACACACGCCTTCGGTGCAGGGGATTACAGGCTGCACATGCTTGGCTATTATTCAGCCTAATTAAGTCTTTTGGCATGATTTCCCAAGAACAAAGAGAAAAAGGAGAGCAGAAACAGCTTAATAGCTTTGGGGTGCCTAGATTCCAAGGAAGAGATATTAATATGCGCTTTCCTCTGCAATATTATAGTGTCAGCATTTATTAATCCTCCTTTTCAAAAAAAAAAAAAAACACAAGAAAGAGAAAAAGATACAGCTCCTCTCCATCAGCCTGATCCCGATGTCTATATATTTAAATGATATTTAAATCTCCTTTTCAGAAAACAGAATGAAAAAGCAACATTAATTGAATAATTCATTCTAGTTGATAGTTTTTGAAACGTAAGTATGAGATAGTGCTCTTTTATTATGGAAAAGCCTGGTGCTGTCAGTTGTAAAATTGAAAAAAACAATCAGGACAGAATAGCTATTTTGGTATTTGAGCTTTGACATTTTCTAACACAAGTATACAAAATTGAACAACTGCAATATGCACTTGTATGTACTACATAATCTGATGTGACAATAAGTAAACATTCTCCATAGGAGGCACACTTTTGCAGATTTTCATATGAAATTATTGCTTAATTGCTATTCGAAACCTACTGGATAGAAAAGACAAACATAAAATTTTTTTTTTGCAGGAAAACACCAGAATTTAGTTCTTTTCACCTAGAAAATAAATAAAACTTCTAATTTGTTTGCATACAGTTGACATGTTGGGGAGCCAAGGGACGAAGACTCACGTGCAGGATTCCATGACTTTACTTTATTTCAAACAAAACACAAACAAAAAGGCACAAGGGCCTACACACAAACAAAGGATCACCAACAGAACACTTGCACCAGAAAGACAGTGGACCGACACCGGTACCACAAAACAAAGACTCTTAAATACCCCCACAGAACTAAAACCCCGAACAAATCAAAAGCCCCAATCATTTAACCGAAACCACCGGCCAGCTGTGTCCACTTGCCCGGCCAGAGTGCACATGTCAAACTAAAAGTCCCTCATAATAAACAGAAAGAGCGGCCTCTAGTGGCCGCAGATGCACTTTATTCTATCATTCATTCATTTATTCATTTTTTATGTTTTTATTTACATTACAATGATTTCCAAATTGTTGACCACCTGTCCTCCAGCAAGAAGCACTTCATGAAAAGTGATGGTCACTTGTGGTGAAATATGACAAACAGACCACTATCCTAGATAATACTGACTGCACCCAGTGCATTAATACCAATGCATTATTACCATCCTGGCTAAGAAATGTAGCAAAAACTGCAAAGATATGTTTTGGCTTAATTTATGTAGCAGCAAAGCACGAGTGCTTGTCAATGTTTACGGCTTCTCTGGGGTAATATGTCAAGGTAGGTGCTCCTCAGTGAGGTATAGTCTTATTTCAGGATTTCAAAAAATGATTTATTGCTCTGAAATGAAAATGCTTAATTCATATATCATTGCTATGTTTATTTTTACACAAATTGAAACTGCCCAAATTGCTTTATTTTTAAAACATCAAAGTCTAGAAAGTTTTGTTTTCTAGAAAGTTTTGTTGTCTAGAAAGTTTTTTTTTCATCTCTCAAAAAAACTTTGTTTTGGAGACACACTATCTTAATTATCTGGAGACACAATATCATAATTATTTTCTCTTATTATTTATTATTTTTATTATTCATTTATAGTTTGGCTGATTATTACAACATATTTTCTAAATCAAATTCAATTAACCCAGATGTAAACAAGCAGTGACACATTACAGATTTTGATTTATTTGATCTTGCACTACATGGAGGCGTAATTATGAGCTCGTGATAAAAGATTAGTAGCATATCCACAAGGAAAAGTGATGAAAGCCTGTGTTACAATGAATGACCCAACATGTCCATGAGCAGCGCGTGTAAAGACAATAATGTCTCCCGGTACAATTACAGCTTTGGCAGAGTATGTGTACACAGAGAGAAGCCCACTGTCATAACACACGCTGAGTGAGAGGGATTCCCCATGTCACGTCAGTTCACATGTCAACTAGAGAGGAAAAAGTGATGTCAGCGAAGGGCTTGAGTCAATTACCAGTATCTCTCTCAAGCCATTAAACTTTAAAGCCCCTGCTGCACGGAGGTGACTGTGAGGGAGTGTGTGTGAGTGTGTGTGTGTGTGTGATGCAGACAGATGATCTCTGACACTCTGACAGCAAGCAGATAGGATGAGACACATCTAATGGTGCGTGAAGTGGAAGACCTCAGGAGACAGAGCGAGAAAGCAAGAGAGAGAGAGAGGAAGACAGAGGGAGAGAGAGAGAAATCTGTACTGAGTGAAATCCCAGTTGGTCAGTGTGTGTATGTTTTCGGTCCAACCTGTCATAATATTACATGAAGTACTGGGAATTCATGTCGCATGTTTAGCCTATTATTAAAAATCTAGACAGAGACTAGAATTCACTCAGAGGATACAGTTGCCATCACAGGAAAATGAGTAGTACTTTACCAAACGACTACTTTGTGTTTAAGTGGCTTAAAATGAATTTAGTAATGGTTATCATAAACACTTAAAAATCAGTGAGCTGTTTCATCTGATGTCAGTGAGCATGTGATGAAGCTGACAGCTATAATGCTGAGTGATGGAGAGGACAAAGTAAGATCTGAGCTTTAATAGTTAAGATGATTGTGAGCCCTTTATATGTATGTGTTATAACTGCTTTTTATTATTTATAAGGTGTTTATGATCTAAGTACAACCCGTTAGCACATTTTACATCAGTCAGGGTCTTGGTCACTCAAGGCTCATTGATGCGTGTGGGAAGCAAAGGCTAGCCCATCTGCTCGGGTCTCACAGAAGCGCTACTGTAACACAAATTGCTGGAAAGGTTCAAAATGTCTACAGAGAGGTGTCAGAACACACAGTGCATCACAATGGGCTGCATATGGGGACCATACCGAGTGCCCATGCTGACACCCGTCCACAGCTGAAAGTGCCTACAATGGTCATGCGAGCCTCAGATCTGCACCATAGAGCAATGAAAGGAGGTGGCCTGGTCTGAGGAATCATGTGCACTGCTTTCCTGGGGAAAAGGTGGAACAGGGATACCTTAGCAGGCAAGCCGGCGGAGGCAGTGTGATGCTCTGGACAATGTTCTGCTGGGAAACGTTTGGTCCTGGCATTCATGAGGATATTACTTTGACATGACATGAACCACCTACCTAAACACTGTTGCAGTCCAATTACACCCCTTTATGGCAATGGCATTTCCTAAAGACAGTGGTTTCTTTCAGCAGCATGACCTCCATGACACTGCAAAAACTGTTCAAGAACGGTTTGAGGAACATAAAGAGTTTGAGGTGTTGACTTGGCCCCCAGATCTTAACACGTTCAAGCATCTGTGGGATGTGCTGGATAAACCGCTGGATAATCCACAGAGGCCACACCTGGTGCCAGATATCACAGCACAGAGGTCTTTTGGAGTCCATGACTTGATGGGTCAGAGCTGTTTGGGTGGTAAGGCAGGGACCAAGAGATTATGAGGCAGGTTGTTTTAATGCTATAGCTGACTGGAGTGCGCGCAGGTACTCTATAGCCATCCCAAATCATCTACATTTTCATCTACACATTGTTAAGTTACATCCCGCTTGTAGCCTGTCGAACAATAAGAAAAAAATAAAAATAATGGAATGATAACTTCACATCAGATTTAATTTTTGTACTTGCAGGCACACATATAGCGTATAGTCTAAGTGTAGAATCCAAAATACATTTGTGCTTGTAAGTATAAAATTTGAATTTAAGGAAACAGAATTGTTACAGAAATTGCATCATGAAAAAAACTGCATACAAATAATGTAGATCTAAATGTATATCTAAAGTATAAGAAAACAATCCATTTGTACTTCTCATTTACAGCGGTTTACTATATTCACATTCAGTTTATATTCTGTATTAAAAGGCTAAACTGTGTAATGATAACTTTTCATCAAATTCAAATCATAATAAAATCAATCCTCTGCTACTCACGAAATGTGATGTTGAGTGAGAGTGAAGAACCCCCACTTTTGATTTACAACACACTTATGAAATTACAAGGCATTTTTGCTATTGCCAGCAATAACCGAAGCTTCCAAGGGTTTACACGGTAACACACAGACAAAAATCTACTTAAATACCAGTCAGCAGGCATGTGCCATAACCAAAAGAATGCAAATGCAGAAAAATTGATGAAATAAGTTGTACTATAACAGTGGCAAAACATTGCAGTTCATTTAAAATGGCTTGATGGCATGATGAGGCACGTAGAGTTTGCTGTTCTCAGGAGGCATCAAACAATCCTGTCAAATGAATTCACCCAGCAAACCCTTAGACGCACTTAAAACCAGTCTTATAAATACCAGTCCACTTCTGCTGGGTGCCACTTCCACACATCCATTTTTAATTTCCCTCCAGCCTCTTCCTCTGTCTCATTCCACCCTTAGACTCCTCCTCATGATAAAAAACAGTCACTTCCAGAGCAAACTAGTTCTTAATTTTCCCTGACAGAGTCCTTTAAACACGCTGGCAGAATGCAGCGTCTAATTGAAAGCACATTCCTATTCCAAACAAATTAAGCACAATTAAGGCCCCTGAGTTATGAGTATCTATCATGATGAGATGTTTTCGTAAAAATCACCACATTTAGATCAAAGTCAGCCGACCCTTTGCTTAATTGCCTCATTAGGGTCCTCTGCACTGGGCTTCATAAATACAGGGCCAGCGAGTTTCATTTGGGAATTACTCTAAAAGACGACCCTTAAACTAATCGCTTCCACATTTCTATAAAAGCTTCGTCTGTTTTAGGCATAAACACAACAAGAATTTCTCTCTCTCTCCGCTTTTCTGTATTTTGTCAGATTGCTGGGTGGTTGTTTTGTCTCCAGCACGAGTTGCATTTTCAGCACAGGCCAGTGTGGAGTGCTGCTGTGTAACAGCAAATAAACGAACAACAACATGCCAAATGTTTCAACAGCCTAGATCAACAGCCTCGTTTTTGTGCAAAAAAATAAATCTACATCTTAATCTATCATGTCATCAAACAACATCTTTCGAAGCATCTCAAATTAAGTAAGGATGTTGTGCCAAGACCCGCTGATCCCGGCGCCTGGGTGAAAAGCTCCTTTTTACCCGCGCTCTCACAAGGCCACACAGCTCAGCCTGTTTTAGTTCAGCCTCTTAAATGAGCAGCCCACTTTTCATCCAGCAGACCTTTTCAATTTTAGGCACTACTTTATTGGTTAGCTGAAGAAAAGGGGGAGATACCGCCGAAAAACTGGAGACAGATAGTGGCCTGGAACATTTGTAACCAATCTCGTTTTATCTGGCTCCGCTAGCCTCTCAGTGTTTCTCAAATAACGCTGAGTAGTGTCAAAGACAAACTAATCCAACCAGGAAGGGCACATTTAGTCTGGCTAAATGTGGCAAAAATCATTTCGGTTATGTTCGCAAATAGTTGGTTGCCTCAAGCGGACCAGAAAGTTTTAACGATAGTGCAGCAACAACTGCCAAACAATGACGCCTGGGTTCCATGAGAAATATTCACAGGATTTTAGAACACATCTAAATTTCAGCACTTTTAATATTATAAACAGTATTAATTATTCCATTAACATGGAGTAATGTCATCCACTAGAATTAAACAACAAATACGCTTATAATATAGTTGCTCCTGAAGAAAATGGTTAAAATCTTCAGAAATCTTAAGATTTATTTCCTTCTGTAAATTATTTGTAACAACTATAAAATTAATATGTACGTTATTTTAGTTATGAGAGTATACTTGAAGCATAGACCCACATATGAATCCTTGTAGTTTAAGGCAGTGGTTGTGGGGGCCAAACTGGGGGTCACATTTCACCAGTTCACAAGTTATATCTCAGCTTAGTATTTTGAATTAAATCACCGGCCATTTCTAAAAAAAAGTGGCATGTATTTAAATGGTAGCCATGACTGAAAACATGACTAAAATTGAATAGATGCCCAAACCAGGTTTCAAGATCTTATTTAGTTATCTGTAATATAAAACAGCCCAAAGCTGTCTTGCCACGTCAGAGAAAAGCAGATGAAAATTAGCCACCTGGCAAATTTACACTATGAATTAATGATAAATGATGCGCGCTGTGACTGTTAAACAACCAAATGAAGTACAGCAGTGAGGGAGGTGAGGAAGAGGCGGTAGTGCAGTGACACTTACTATAGGGGCCTTAGACTAAAAAACTCCCGGATCTGCTGGTTTAATTGGGAATCCTAATATTGAGCTTAAACGAAGCAGGATGCACTTCACAATCTAGTTAGATTTAATGGTACAATGTGTTCACTGTGCCATGTACCATAAAAAAAAACAACCATAACTCACTAAACTTCAATTTAAATTGAATCCCAATGCCACTACATTTGCAGGAGGTCTGGCTACCTTTGTTGAGCTTCACAGCCCTTCTGCAGTTTTACACATAAACATGCTGCTGAAGCGCGACGCTGCCAGCGTCGGTGATTAAACGGTGGGGCCGTTCAGGCTAGAAGAAGACCTATAAGTCAGACTCATTCAGGCAGGAAGATGACTGATAGTGCGGGAGCAGCCGGAATCCCCTCGCTGGGTTTATTGCCCCCAGACTGGCCCTTACCACATATGTGCCTCATCCCACACTGACAGCGCTAATAGAATATGCATAGCGCCATTAGCATACAAGCTAATAGTGCCCCAGAGGGAGGGCACGGACATCAAACTTTAAGTAGAAATCAAAACACAGAGAAAGGGAGACGGAGAGGAGGGGGAATTAAAAGGACACCATCACCCTAAGAAAACATGGCCCGAGGCACGGGACGCGTTACACATGCGCTCACGGTGCCGGAGTCATCCCTCTTGCGTTAGCACTGATAGGCCTGAAAATGAAATGGGAAAAGACCAATGAATGTCATTGTGTTAAGGAGACTGAACGAGTGCGCTGCTAATGGAGTCGCTCTGGCTTTTTGGCGACGGGGATACAGAAATGGATGGGCCTCGTGCTGATGTGTTGGCATTCAAATTTTTTAAGAGCAAGAAGACTGCGTTTTCATGATAAAACATCGCTACGTCCAATGCAATGCAAACATATACCTAATGATGTCACTGAGAGGTCACAAGTGCTAATGTGCTGGTCTATTTTTTGTAGCGTTGTCTATTTTGAATTAGACTGGCCCTCACATGCCCCTTTGCACGGCACAAAAGGCTCAGTGCAGATCAGAATCTTAGATCTTCCGTCCAACAAAACCACCTTGCAAATTCTGGCACCCACCTGAGACTTATCAGCAAAAGAGCGAGCTGCATTCTCTGTGAACCCTGACACCAAATCAGATACATTTCCGCAAGCCAGTAGAAATGAAAATAGCGCATAAGAAAGCAATTTTGGCCGGCAATCACAAAAAAATGCAGCGCAGGGCTAATGAAGGACTAATTGAGTCACGTCCCGAGACAAGGTGAGCCACTCTCTGGATTCTCGGCACCACACTGGCGTTCGCAGTCATTACGGATACGTTAACCTCACAAAAGGCGGAAAGGGGGTCAGGAATTAAACCCTGAAGAACAGAACAGAGTTGGCAAAATTGCCAGGGAGTTTTCTCACACAATGTGTTAAAAAGTAATGGTGTCAGTCTATAACTGCATCATTTTCAATAATGATCTAATTAGGAAGTCACGTCTTTTAAGCATTTCTCCGAGACCCTCAATATGAGCCATATGTGATAGAATGCACAAAATCACTGCAAAATGGTGCATGACATTTTGTGCAATTACCTAAATTAATCTACTAGTTAGCCGTACCTTTTACTCCATGGCCAAAGAGAAAACCTAAAGAAAGCACACAGCAAGGAGATAAAGTAATCAAAGTACAAGGAATATGCCAGATATCCATCTATTTATGTCATCATTTGCAACTACAGAATGTTCATATAAGGTCCTGAACATTTATATTACACATACCATAAGGGACAAAGGGTGACATGCAGTGATGTCAACACCTCATAGAGCTGCACACAACTTTTTAAAAGTATCCTGCACTTGCGTTACAAAAAGAAAGAACCACACAAAAAAAAAAAAGAAAAAATCAGACATACCACTCACACTATCTCTAATTACATCATACTACCCAAATTCCAAATACCCTATTATTTTAATGAGAGTGCTGTATAATTAAATTTGGCACATACTTTATGAGATTTTATTGTTGAAATACTTTTAATAGTTCTGTTGCCTGACTCAAGCAGACTCATAAAAACTCCACTCTGTGGTGACTGGTGCAATATTAAAAAAGCAGACGCCGTTAAGAGGCATCGAATTCGTCTTTAATTGGGAATTGAGCAGGAGGGACGACAGAGTGCAGGCCTGCTCATCAAATGGCTTTTATTTGCAGTTTTTACTGCCATGGTCTCCTTCTGGCTAACATGGGCTAACAAGACAACCCCCCAGCTACCACCACCACCACCAGACTGCAGCGCAATTCATCAATTCAAACTTCAGCAGCACAGCTAGTGAGATGTGTAACTTTCAAGTCAATGGAAATCGATCAAAGTGTCAAAACTCCACATCAAAGTTGGCATATGATGGCGATGACGTCGGCTTGGAACGTTCTCCGTCCGCAAAGGCAAAACGGCTTCCTAAATCTGTAGATACTAGGAGGTGTTGAACTCGGAGTCCAGAACGATTGTGTTCAATATTCACAACATTAGCTTAAGATAAATTCAAGTAGTATGGTGGGCGCTGTAAATGTCTGAGGTTCTTTTTTGGTCTATACAGATGGTTTGGCAGTGTGACAAAGCAAACTGGGCCTGGGCCCAAACTCCAACCTCTATTTCATGGCGGCTTAGCACTTTCGCCTCCTCCAGATTACACTCGCAGAGCTTTGAGAGCATCCAGCCAAGATCAAATAATTTACAAAAGGCCCATCCGCTACACTGACATTAATTTGAGCGCGAGAGTAAAGAGTGATGAAAATCATGATCGTCGCCACGCCGAAAAGCACAGGGAACTCGAATACGATTGGACGTGACTGCGATTGATAGCAAGCCGGTGGTGTTAATACTGAGAAAGATCAGGTGATTAGAACCATAAGTGCTTAAAGAGTGTGTGTGAGTGTGTGTGAGTGTGTGAGCACGGAGTGAGAAATGTAATACGAGCGGTGGGTGCGTCCCTGAGGCTTTACATAGTGCCTGGTCTAGAGATCACACACATTCACGCATGCATGAACACACACAGACACGCACACACACACACACACATGCACACACAATACAGGAATCTTGGTGACTGGGCCCCCAGCCCAGGCTCTTGAAGCTCTTACCCTATAAACATGCACACACACACACACACACACACACACACACACACCCCAAAACAGATATTAACACACATTCAGCATTACTATTTACGAGCACACACCAAAACGCCTCACCAGCATGACAACACTCTCCTAACCCCATCAGCAAACCAGCATGATTACATTTATAATGTTTATGAGAGTGAAACAGAAATAAAGCCCACTGTGGGAAAATACTGTCCGAAGTGTATGCATGTATTAATTTTACTCCAGGTCCATAAAGGGACACAGGTATGCTTTCATTACAGACATTCCACACAAGATCAACACATTGATTTGGAAAGGACAGGAGCAAAATGTGTTAAGTTTTTTTGGGGGTTTTTTTTTACATCATGAGCTGCTTTTGGGTATAATACTACAGTTTGGGAATAAAATTACAGTTATTGGATATAATACTTCATTAACATTATAGTTATACCTGTGTTAGTGTATGTGAATGCAAAGTATGCACTAGAAGAAGCAAGCAGAGTGTGTGTGTGTGTGTGTGTGTGTGTGTGTGTGTGTGTGTTTTGTTTAAAAGTATTTTACGATAGTTACTTAAGTTAGCCAATAATCATCGCAGAACAACATCTAGTTCAAAAAGTGAAACAAAATTTAATCATGTGAATGATTCGGCCATAAAACTCTGCAGGGGAAAACCACACATGCTAATGCTGTAAACATTTAGTTAAACACTTGTGTGCAATGCTAATAAACATAAGGCTATTCTCCATAATGTTGTATAAAAACAAAGGTCTGTACTGAACGTGGGTCTCAAGATAAAGAACACAGTTTTAGCCACTGAGATGGAAAAATAAGTCTTGCTGGAGTCAGATCTGTGAGGAATGAGGATTTTGTCTGACACCCCTTTTACTGTCCTGGATCCCAAAGCTCCACAAGACGCTGGATTCCAGCCTCTCTGTCCCACCAGGAGGTGTACGAAGGGGGAAAAGCTTCCTAGCCATGTCCCTGCTAGCCATGCTACCACGCTTGGCTTCCACAAGAGATTGAGTAAGGGGCTGCACAGAAGGAGCCATTGTTGATTACTCATTACTTAACCTGTAATGTGTTCCACCCCTTTTGTCTGCATGTCATGCTTCTTTTCTTCCCCCTCTTCCTCCCTCTCCACTCTCCCTCTCTTCCTAAATAAATGGAAAAATATGCCCAGCCCCAGGCTAACACTGAACTTCTCACTCTCTGCATCCAATTTGGAGCCACTGCTCCCTATGATGTAACCCGACAGTCCTAACACAGGGGAGAGGCCACAGAGAGAGAGAGAGAACAAGCAAAAGAGAGAGAGAGAAGGAGCAAGAAAGAGAGAGAAAGACTGAGTGAGAGAGAGAGCGAGACAGTGAGACAGAGATAGCGAAACAGAAAGAACAGTGAGGGAGACAGAGAGACAATGAGGCAGAAAGAGAGAGAGAGAGAGAGAGAGAGACAGTGAGAGAGACAGTAAGACAGAAAGAGAGAGAGAAAGAAAGAGGACGATGGACCTCCAAGGTTGCATTTCTTATCCTTGCTATTTAAAATCCAATAACACTTTATGAATGTTTCAGTTTAGAGTCATTAATGGTGGCCAGCATGTTTTCAGAAGAATGCAAAGTAGTGGTTGCCCTTAAGCTCCCTGTTTTTTGGTTTTCCAGAGCCAGAGCTACTACTCCAACCTAAGACTTCCTAAAGCTTATCCAAAGGCCTCAAGTTGTTTTCTGTTTCACAGCCTTTGAACTGAAAGTCTGCTGACATATTAAGTCTGCTGACAT
>JBBPCX010000016.1:4292900-4304791 GCA_037974365.1 Hydrocynus forskahlii
ATTCACACACACACACATATATATATATATATATATATATATGTATATAAATTTTTAACACATAATTTACACTAAAAATGATCAGATTAAGGTTCAACAGAGAATATACTGTTTCCACTCCTAAAATTTTTTTACTGCTATTTGTCCCCATCCGTATCACTCCCTTGCCCAGTGGTGTTAATGGTTTAATAACACGCCTGTTTTTTATTTTTAACACTGGTAGTTAGCTGAGATCACATTTCTCACTCCACCGGTTAGGCAGCGAGGAAAAAAAGAGGGGCGTAAAAAAAAAGGAGTGCGTTCATTTCTGCAATGTAAAATGACACTATATCAAATCAAGCATTTCCATATGTTGGCTGTTGCAGTAGTGGTAGTGTGTGTGTGTATGTGTGTGTGTGTGTGTGTGTTAGTGTGACTGAGCAGCAGCTGACTATCAGGACACGAGACAGATGCAAGATGTGATGGGCTAGGGAGCCACCTACTGTGAAGACTGGAGAGTGGCCTTCCTACTCTTTTCAGCACTAACACTGTTTTCCACAGTCCATGCTGAGCCGAAGGAGGAAGAATTCAAATTTCTATTGAGTTACATACTACATTACAGTATATAATAAAATATATTCTAAGTGCAGAACTCAATAGTCCAAAGTGAACCTCAATAGTCCAAAGTGGAAAAGTTGTCCTACATTGCAAGACTGATGAAACATGGAGTCCCTTTTTTAAGGATTGGTACAGAAGTATCTGTAATACATCAATAGGTGGCACAGAAAGGTAGTCTGAGTGGTCACATTTTGGTCACATTTTTGGATGCACTAAAGCAGTAAGCTGAGGCGCAGGCTATTGGAATGTATTGTAACTGTATCGCCTTTACATTTGCCAAAGTGTTTCAAAAATTGCAGTAAATTATCCTAAGTATGGTGGGGTGCATTGTAAAGTTTATGGCAATGAAAACACTGCTTCCTCTCTAAAAACTAAATTAGCCACAGAATTCGGTGACTCAAACAGTGGCCTTTTTCTCCCTGAGCTCGTCTTGCCAAACTTGTGTCTACAAACATAAATTAACCTGAGAGTGCTTACCTAAAACGTCAGGGTTAAACGAAGATTGAGCGATGAGGTCGAACAGGGGGAGACGCAGGAGTGCAGGGACGGACGGACGCTTGAACCAATCCCCCCCACCCCCACCCCACAAAACCCCCAAATTTAAGGGAGGGGAACCTCGCGTATATGAGCTGGCACAAGCAAGAAGTCAGGAAGTATAGGAGACGCCTCCCGTCCGTCCCATGAGCGAAACCCAAAACCAGTGACACAGCCAATACATGTCATATTCCCCCATCTACATGAAGAGTTTATTTTTCAAGGAGGAATTTTAACCTAAAACCTGCCCCTCATAATTATCCTGATTTGTTTAAAACCAGAGTGGACAGTCCATGCCCAATCACAACAAGAGTCTGTTGTTCCAGTAAGACGCAAGACAAAAAAAAAAAAATCCTGACACATCCCATATAGGAATTTGTGGTACTTTTCCTCCATCAATAAAACAACTAAAACAATGAGACTGACTATTTACACGACTCTTCATAGTGTTAATCAAGCTGCTCCATTTAATTTAATCAAGTATGGTCTACAAACGCGAAGATGCAAAACAAAATAAATGTTAACCAGCAACCCTCCTAACCTCAGCCAGGCTGAGGGTGATATTCTCCTTCCCTCAGCCTGTGAGGGGTTTGGGGAACGTTCCAGGTGTGGTTGCTAGCCTAAATAACCCCAATAGCTGATGAACCTTGTTCAATCCAAAAACTCCCAGCTCTGGGAGAACAGTTCCCAGTCTCACAGGCAGTTCTGGAACCACAAGAATTACCTTCATTCTTAAAACTGGATAATTTCCCAGCGCTGTGTTGAAATATATTGTAGGAAACACACTGAAACCGGTACAACCGAAAGGTTTAAATTGGCTATAAAATCTCATTCCTTTTTTGTGGGACAAACAAAAAAAAATAAAAATCTGTTATCTGCCAAGGCCAGAACACTTAAATATATGAGAAAAGAACACTTAAAGATATGAGAGCCTTATTTATAGCAGACCACGCATGTTGTGCAGAAAGAAAACAGAAAATGCATCTTTCAGTAAAAACCACTGCCCATGGCTTCTCAGTCTCTAACTAAGTTACTTACCCCAGGTCTAATTAGAAAAATCACTTGTCATTTATAAATGCACTGGAAGGCTCAAGACTCAGATCTGTTGAGTGGTTCATTATCCGCAAGAACGATGTTAGCTGATGGCCATGGCTGTTGCTTTCGGTGTGTCCTCTACTTGCAAATAAATCATCTGAATTACATATTCATTAGCAGGTAAATTGTATTTAAGGGTACAACATTCAACAAGGAAAACAAAAATGCACGTCCAAGGAAAACAGTGCGAGTATGCCTTTAAAGGTTTCAACGCATGGCTGACACCAACTTAGTGAGGCTTTGGAAGGAAGAGGGGGGAAAAAACATTTTTCAGTGTTTGTTCTGTGTAAAAACCCTGAGGTATTAGGGTGCACTAATCTTTAAAAGGTTAATTTATTCATAGAGATTTTGACAGAGATGTATGGCTCAGCCAACATCTCAGGCACCTCTACCCACAGGGAGAGGCCTAATGTGAGGGAGGGAGAGGAGAAGAGGAAAGAGGGAGGGAGGGGGAGAGAGAAAGAGAGAGAGAGAGAGAGAGAGAGAAGGAGAGAGGGCAGTCAACATGCAATAAACACAAAGACATAATTACCTCACTGAACCTGGAAAAGAGAAAGCCCCTTAACCCTATGCACATAAAACTTCCCAGTATGCTCATTTACATAACAGCGCCCAGTCGGTTACAGTCTTTATCCCTCACAGTAAAGGACTACAGTAAAAGCTAAAGACAAACTGGGACAATTTTTAAAATGTCTCTGTTATTTAGTTCTGTTGGATATCACAGGATGAAGGGACTAATAACAACCTACTGTCGTTTACGATAAATACATGGATGCCACTAGAATGTTCATCTGTTTTGCATGAGCTCTTGTTCATTGTCTACGCCGGAATGTGTCACTGAAGTTCAATTTAATACAACACTAACTGATCAGATGAGGGTTTCTCTAGCAAAACTACATTCGGTGATCAGCCACAACATTAAAATCACATAGATTTTCTTGCTGCAATGCCGCCTGTGAAGGGGTGAGACACAACCAACTGTGTTGGAAACAGGGATCTGAGTGACATTAACAAGCACGAAATTGTGATGGTTAGACAGCTGGGTCAGAGCATCTCCAAAACAGTAGGTTATGTGGGATATTCCAAACTGCTGAAGTTAGTACCTAGCAAAAGTGGTCCCGGGAAGGACATCCGAAGAACCAGTAACAGAGTCTTAGGTGTCCAAGGATCACAAATGTGCAGGGGGAGCACGTAAGTCCATCTGGTCACAGAACTGTAGCTACTGTAGCACAAACTGCTGAAAAAGTTCAAGCTGGCTATGACAGAAAGGCGTCAGAACACACACCGCTTGCTGAATATGGGGCTACGTACCTGAAAACTGGACATAGTGCCTATGTCGACCTTTGTCTGTTGACAAAAGCATCTACAATGGGCACGTAAGCAGCGGATCCAAAGCACGGAGCAATGGAAGAAGGTCTAATGAATTTTCTTTTACATCATGTGGATGGCCATGTGTGCTGACCTGAGGAGAAGATGGCATCAGGATGCACTATAAGATGCACACAGCATTCCGGTGGATGTTACTTTGACCTGTACCGCCAACTTCAACATTGTTGCGGCCCAACTGCATCCTTTCCTTGGCAACAGGCCTCTGCAGCACGATAATGCGTCCTGCCATACTGCAAACATTGTTCAGGAATGGTTTGAGGAACGACAGAAAATTCAGTATTGATTTGGCCTCCAAATATCCCAGATTTTAATCCGGATCTCAACCGGATACCACAGTTCACCTTCAGAGGTCTTTGGAAGTCCATGCCTGGGTCAGAGCTGTTTCGGTGGCATGAGGGGGCCTACACATTAGGGGTTTTAATGTTATGGCTGATTGGTCTAGGTTAGAATCTACATTACACATTAGAAAAGCATCCACACTAGACATCATGTAAACATGTTAAACCCTTGGAAAAAAGCAAAAAACCTTAGAACACTGAACACACAAATGTGTCTGCCAGAATTATTAACAAATTAGTGGAAGACCGACAGTACATGCCTATTAATTGCTAGCATTCATAAAAATCACAGATCTAAACAGCATTAAACAGTGTTAAAGCACATGCTGTAGAATACTCTATTCTGCTATTTATTATATAAAAATATATGCTACCGGCTTGTAGTTTGGTGTGACTTTCTGTGTTTTCAGGACCTGAGAAAGTCATTTTACACAGATAAAAGGTATTTGGGAACTGAACGAGAGTGACTGTAAAGACACCTACCCATGCGTGTTTATCTCTTTGAATTAATTTAAGTTTAATATGTTGATGCAAGCTTGCTAACATACTAAAATGTTTTGTTCTATTATTCCTCTTTTCTGCGTTATTTTTCTTTATTGGTCATTTTTGGTCATTTTGGGGGCCATCATCATTCAAAGTAGCAAATGATCTATGCTAATACCATGTGTATAAATAATCTTCATGCGTCAGCTAGACGATTTATAAACTTGATCACGACATCCATTCTCATTGGGCTATTAGTTGCATGTCCACCTGCCGGTCTACATAAGGCGCACAGTTTAAAGTCACTGATGCAGAAAGAATAACATTCAGTTAGTCTTCCTGTATTTTTATGAAGAGGCATGAAAAAATGTCAACGTTTGTAAAAATAAACCAGAAAAAAAACAAAGTAATCAGGGGTTCACATGGGAAACCGGAGCAAGGGAACGTCCAGTAATGGTGCGCACAAAGGTGCCTGAGAGATGGCAAGGGCAGAGTGAAATAAGCCTTTGTGAGGTTTTTGTATACAACATCCATAGGAGGGTTCAGCCGACATCAATCACAGCTGTCAAGTGCTGTCGCTGCTAGGTGAGAGATGAATTAATTTGTCTTATTTTTGTAAATGGCCATGCATCAGTGACCCTGATGGGAGGGGCAGATTTTGGCAGGACAGGAAACTTCATTGCCACACTTTTACACAATAAAGGTTTCAAAAGGGTACTGGTGGTAATTCAAATGATCCCCCACGTAATGTAAAGGCCTCTTCTCCTAGAGCGTCTATCAAAGTCAAGGGTCATTTAGGAATCTTAATTCATAAGTCCAGTGACTTTTCCAGTGATAGCATCATCCCTAAATGTTATTCCAACACGCTTCAACAGACACACGGAACAGCAGACTTGGTAGTTTGGAGTTTCATTTAAAAAAGGCTTTCAACTTTCAATTACCAATGAAACATCTAAATGGGTTCCTAGTTTTTATATGCTGAAGTTGTGGCTGCCTCCTCAAAGGGACTTACTTAACGGAGCTGCAGGAGTCTGCTGGGCGGATGCCAGAGCGAGTGTGTCATAATGTACAGCCATTAGTGGTGTGTGAAAAGGGCTACTCTGTGCCATCTGTTCCCAAAGCGGAGTCAGATACAGCGAGAAAATCCAGAGCCCACTGTTCGCTGCTGCTTTACTGGAAGCTTAGCCACTAACTGTCTTCTTATCCACACCAGGGAGCCAGCAGTAGGCTGCGGGCTGAAATAGAGCCAACACTGTTGCTGTGACAAGTCTATGCAATCACTGACAGGCATGGTCTCACTACATCTGTGTGACTAAATGCATTTCTTTTGGACCATAATATAAACACATATTTCTCTTCTTGGTTAGTCATAAGTAATGATTTGAGGCAGCTTGGCTGGAGTATGTTAAAGAGGCAGTCAGAGACTGATTTAGAGAGCCCAACTCACGTTGAATCCATTCTTGCTTTTGAAAAGCTGCCCAGCCGATAAGATTGACATGGAAAGTTAGATGCATGTGCCATTTTTTATTACAGTCAGTCCTTAACCGTAGTGGCCCTTACCAAAGCAAGTGTCCCATTAAAGTGACATTCAAATTCGATTCAAATTCAGTTTTACACAATTTCTCACTTATCCCAAACATCATTGATCAACCAAGACATGTTTTAGTGCATGAAGTTTGCTTCTTTAGTCTTGGCTATGATCCTAATATGGCTATCAAGTAATGGAAGCTCGTGAACAAGCTGTAGTCCTAAATCATCACACGCTTGCCTCAAACCCTGTCAAGGCAAGTAATATCCAGCTGGGTTTCCGCTTGCACTGTATAAGAAGCTTTTATGTTACTTTTACTTAGAAGTTTGAGGCAAGAATGCAATGATTCAGACATCCTATTTTCACTGTGACTAACAATGCAGTACAAGCTTCCATTACTTGTTAGCTACATTAACAAAGTTCCAAAGCAAAACCAAAAAAATGAAATTTCATACACTATCTTTTGAAGGCCTGCTTCTTTAACCATCCCATCTTTCAGCTCCTGTATACACTATGTTTTAAAATGCGAACCAGGCACGTTGTCATCCAATCACTCAAACCACTTGCCGAAAATGGTCTGTGACCACATATCTTTTGTAGCATAAACACTAATGCATTCTGATACAGGAAATTATGTCATGTGACCGCATGCCAATGCTGTAAAAAAAGTGGAAAGGATATAGCATATTGTAATGCCAAATACAACAATCGCAAGTCTAGAAGAGACAGAATAGACTGCCCATTTTATGACAACTTGGATGAGATGGATGAAGTTTTGCATGAGCATTCATTATTTTGCCCCGCAAAAGGGGATGTGCTGGATTCAGTGATATCTCCAGCTATACATCTGGCTATTTAAAATAATGGAGGGATGCTGCAGGTTTCACATTTTTAACAGTTTACGGTCATGCAGTACAGTATGTGATCATTTGGCCGCTGTGAGAAGAGATTTTTGCACTTTTGGCTGTAAACTAAAGGCCGTCTAGCAGAAGGGATGTAGGCAGTAGCGAAATCTGAGCAGAAAATGCCAGCTGTTCACCTTGGAAACGCATGACAGACACAAGCATAAACGACAATGCGGCTCGGCCACTTGTGTACTTGTGACCTCAAGACTGCGCAAAATGCAATTTAAAACCAACAGTATACAATGCTCCAAATTATAGGAGCTTCTTCATGCCGAAACGCTCTACAGATGAAATTCAGTCCTGAAGTGTCTTTGGCCTGCAAACTCAGTCCCATTGCCTTCTATTAGCACCACTTACACGTGACCCGATACTAGCCCCGGTCAAGGTTCCTCCACCGAGACGATCCATGCCCTACAAGCCCCTGTTCCAAATCTTTCACTGAGTCCCTCTTACTCACTAGCCCTGGGCGCATCTAATTGAAATCTCGGGGCTCTGCCGAGTTCCGTTTCTTCGCTAATCCTCCGCTGGGGGAACCTCACATGGTCCCAATTATGGCCCACACTGGTCCCTCTGACTGCCTCTCTCCTTTCTCCTTCTTCTCTCTCTCTCTCTTTCCCTGCATCTCTGCACGCTTGGCCTGGCCTTTGCAGGAGTTTATGTTATTAACCGCACGCTGCACAGTTCCTGCCTGTCACGGGGGCCTGGAGATGTTATCACCGCCGCCCGACGTATACGGTTACCTTGAAAATATTCCATAAATTAGATTGGGATTGGCAATTCTGGAATATGGAAGTGGAGACAAGGCAAAGGGGAGGGCAAGCTTCAGTGTAAGAAATAGGACAATAGGATCTCCTGCTGTTTTTCTTTTTGGCCAGCAAGACATTAGCGGTACATTGCTGGCTAGCAGAAAGGTAATACCTGAGGAAAAAATGTGGATAGTGCTTAAGGGGCTTTGGAGTTTTTGGGTTTTTTTTCTTTCTGCAGAACCAAAACAGACGAGACAAAAAATTCTATTTTCATAAAGATTCCTAGAGTCAAACTCTGACTGTCTGGACTCAGACCGGACCCTGCCTTCGCAGCATTTCTTCTCAGTGATAGGCGTACATCCCCCTTGTAATTAAATAAGGCTGTGTTTGGGCAGGTAACTCTTCTCAGACAGCTTTTCCAACCGCATCGCTGCACCGAAAGAACCTCAATAGCTCCACCAAGCTGCAATGTGATTCTGTAGTCCACCGGTCCAAAGAATGACCTAAGCAATCGCAAAAACAAGCACGTTTAAAATTCGCAGTGTTAATGTAATACTTTTGAAAGCAAAAACATTCCTGGGATTTCAGAAAGCAAGGGCTAAAATCTCAAGCTGGAGCTCGGATCTACCTCTTTGATCCTCAACAGAATCATATCGATGCATATCTGATACTGTTGATCAACTCACTCTTCAGAACAGGCTGGAAAAGAAAGCCAGCTTAAAAGGTGGAAATTCCCCTGGGTCCTATCATTTACTCTCACTATGGAGACTGTGGGGAGGTGTCTTTAAGAAAAAAGGGCTTTGGCTGTTGCACCTGCTGGTGTTTTGATGCACCTGCATTTAGCCAGTAATGACCAAGAGAGTTATTAATAAGATGACGTTCCCAATTTCCTGAAACAAAAATCCACAAAAAAGATTTGTTTTGCTTTTTCCTATATTTATTTTTTATTAAACAGTGTTTAATTGCTTAAATGGACAAATCACTCCTGTGTATACCTATACGTGTGGGTTCAAAAAGTGTCTGTTTCAATTTCTCTTAGATACGCACAGTTGTGCAGGTACACACATCTTCATTTCTCCCATTTGGGCAAATGTTTCCTATGTATACTGACAAAATAGTGTGGAAACTAAAGAGAAATGATTCATTATTCCAACAGAAGAAAACCATCAAAAATGGCAAGATATCAAGCATGGGGGACTTGGAACACTGGTCAAGAAAAATACAATGAAAGGACAAAGAAATCGACGCCACGACCAGAAATTAGAACACGTTTAGACCCGAGACGTTATAGAGTATTTAACCTGGCACAACCATTTACAACCATTCAATGCAAGCAGGTGGGATTATCACATTTTCCAGCCATGAACAAAACCCTCCAACTAGAAACAGGACTGTGGTATATACATGTCCGCAGTTCAGAGAGGTGCGACAAATCTGATAAAATGATTAGCTATTATTTACGAGAGTCAAATTGTAGCATCTTTGCTACAAACACATGTTAGACACAGCAGGGTCAGGGCGGTAGTTGAAATTCAACCAGTTCATTTAGTTACTGTAACTCTGCACACACACAAACACACCTGTGCTAGCACCCCACGTATACAAGTGTATTACACCCTCACACACGCACACCCAAACACGGCTGTGCGGCTCAGAGGGCAGGAGTTCAACTATGGCTAAGGGCGACCGGTGTAAATTCTGTTACCTGTTTCTTTGCATCCCTGTGTACTCTTCTGTTTCTGGGGGAGGGCCCCACTTCTGGCTAGGGCTCATTTTAATTGAGTCTTGAAAGCTTGCCACTTTCAAGAGGCCTCAAGGCTCCACACTGCGCAAACTTATGAGTGGGGTAATTGTGCCTGTACTTAAAGGCAACTTTAAACAAAAGCAGCGAAACAGATTCAGCACAAATCCGGACGCAGTACTGGACTGCACGTTTTTTTGCAGACCAGCAGGCAGGCCAGTAAGTTAGATGAAACACATTCGCTGATTTCCTTTCTTGGCAAAACATTAAGAAGAGGATCTGGCTAGGGAGGCTGTATCACCCGTGCACCTGATTAGCCAAATGGCAAACTTTCAGAGCCGTGGTAATTTTCAACAGATGCACCACAACCAGACACTGCTGAACTGACAGCTGGTCTAAAAGTAACAAAGAGAACTGAGACGTCTTACTTAAAGGAACAGTTCGGCCACAACGATGAACAAAAGCCAACAGGCATCTGCACGATACCATTTGAATACTAATCAGCGACTACTGGACACTTAGCAACATTAAGTCAAAGTCAAAGTGAACTTTGTCACCTCAACCATACACAGCATACAGAGAGACGAAATGGTGAAGCTCAGCTTCCAGAGTGTACATATAGTGCAACAGACATAAGACACTGTGCAACAAACAAAACAGTGCAAATAGAGAAGTATAGAAAAAGATAAGAGTGAGATTGAACCTGTCCCGAGTGGGTCGACAGCTCTCTGTGCATTGTGTATAGAGATAAGTAGAATCAAATGATTGAAAAAGATGTGCAATGCATTAAAGGATTGTGCACACAGTATAACCAGTGTGGCCAGTATAGCCAATATAGCCAGTGTAAACAGTATAAAAGAAGTGAAAATATCGATATTAATATTAACATTACTGACTGAACTGTACTAGTAATAGTGCTGCTACTTTAGTAGCATTAATAATAAAAGCATTAGTAAGGAAAGATACACTAATGAAAATCATTGTTATTGTATAACAGTTTTAGTATTGACCCTACAGACAAGATTTCACTGAATTTACTGGCTATCAACACAATTACAACTTAACTGTTTTTATTATTACTTTTAGTATTAGTACTGCTAGTAGCAGCACTTTCAGTAGTATATAAATAGTCCAGTCAGTATGTTAATACTGCTGACAGTGGCCAACAGTCACTGATTAGTATTCAAATTATATCATGCAGAGGTCTGTCAGCTTTCGTTAATTGCTACTTCAGCAGTTCTACTAACAAAGGTGTTAATAAAGAAATAATACATGTGTAATTGCTTTGAGCTCTTTAAGTATTGATCCACAGCTCAAGCTTTCACTGAATTTAAATGGCACACCTTCAACAGCACTTCACTTAAAAAAAATAGATATTTAACAGGCACTTGCCATGGAAAATTTAAGCACCAGCTTCAGACTGAATGAAACGCTACTGTGGTTGTATTCTGTAATAGGACAAAACAAACAGAAAGTAGTAGAAGAGCACAGTAGCAATTCAATAATGAAAAAGTCCTGTTCCAGTGACAGATGTAGTTGAGTATGTTAGCAAGAGAGGGCCAGTTCAGAATCAAAAATGACTAAAATCGTAGTAGACAGTGACTGCAATCTAAAGGACAGTAATTGTAAAGAAACAAATAATGAGTAGATGTACTGGGGGGGAAAAAAAAGATCACTGCACCCTTTAGTTTACAGCACTCGGCGCAAAACAGTGAGCTGTGAGCTTGTCAAAACAGTCAGCATAAAGCAGTGTGTTCAATTGTGCCTGAAATCTCTCCTCACCACACAGCTACCCTCCCTCTCCCTCTCTCCCTCCTGCTTTTTCCTGCAGCGGCTCTGAAACGGAATCTGGTCTTCATTTGAGCTTCCCGATATAAATGAAAATGTGCAATGTCCAACACCAGTGCGGCCTCTCCAGTCTCCCGCTTGAGTAACGGCTCTGCAGCGTAAAGTGTGCTGTGCACTTTGGAACATATGGTTTTGGTTTCAGAATGTTTTACTGCTGAACAATGTTTCTGCCTTGGAGCGCAGCACCGCTCATAAAGACCATATTGTCCCTCGGTGCCCACACAACAGACACACACACACACACACACACACACACACACACACACACTCACACTCACACACTGGATGACATCAGCAACGATCATGCTGGCATAGTCAGTTCACAAAAATAAGCCCTGTCATTGATAAATCTGTCTAGATTACAGCAATAGCTCCTGCTTTGCTCTGGCCTGGCACCCTGATTCCGCCAAATTCACATCCGTGTTTGTCTATTTGTCCGTGTTTGCTATTGAATAAGCAGACAAAGTCAGTTTGTCCCAAGCTGAATTAAAAAAGACAAACCACAATAACCACTCTCTAGCTAAAGGTGGATTAAATGTGGAGACACTGTAAAGTGTCCATGAAACAGATACCAACTCAATCCCCACTGATCAAATAACAGTATTTTATCTATCAGGAACCAGTAGTGATGTCCGAACACAGATAAAAAACAAGTTCACCACTGAGAAATCTGTCTAAAGCAACTCA
>JBBPCX010000016.1:4314757-4346249 GCA_037974365.1 Hydrocynus forskahlii
TACTGCATGTCTGCCAAATAGTGGCAGGTCTTTAAGCGTTAATTGCTTTAAAAATATTAACGCGTTATTTTTTTCTGCGATTAATTAATCTAATTAACGCGTTAAATTCCCAGCCCTAGTAAAAACATCTCCTGCTGGGCACTGATCACATAACACAGGCCAGGATTAGTTACAAACAGATGATAGTCAGTCAAGTTTAGAGTGCGCTGGTCAGATCATGCTTCGTTTCTGAATGGAATCTGAATGCAATTCAATAGTGTATGCTTGTTAATTGTTAATTTAAACATTCTATCAACAGCCAATAAAAATACCACTACCTGCGTCTCCTAGTAAAGCAAGAATGTATGTTTTCTTGTCCACTGGGTGTTTAAAAGTTGCTTCAGCAAGTTGAGTAACGTGTGATGCCCATTTTTTCAATGTAATAAGGCACAGAAAAAGATTTCTGATTAAATGTATTACCTTATCGATTTCACCTATATTTTGGCTTTTATTATCTTATTGTATAAGCATTGCTTGGGTATTAAATACAGGAGAATGTTGGTGGAGTTTGAAATTCTAAATAAGCTTTAAAAAGTTTAAGAAACATCTTGATTTAAAAAAAAAAAAAAACATTCTAAAGCTCTGTGTGTGATTTGCAAAATACTGTACTTTGAGCTACTGGAATACTCCTATATTTAAATCTAGAAGAGACAGAGTGGTGAAAGATTAGACTGAATAGTGTGGAAAATCGAGTTTCTAACCGAAGTTCAAAGCTCAGTATGAAATGGCCAACAGCAAGTTGACAAAGGACGTGAACATTAGAAGACAACAGCACACTTTATCTCTGGAAGCTTGTTTGTAGAAGTTTTGAACAAAACTGCCACTGTGATTTTTTTTCCCCCTAATAACAGTCAAGACTGCTGATTTGATGAATGTCACTGGGTCTATACATTTATTTGTTACCTGTTTCTCCACTTCCTCTGTAATCTTCTTGATTTTGCTCTTACAGTCCAGGGTGAGGAGATCCAACTGCTTGTCAATAAACTCCAGCCTGTCTTCTCGCTCTTCTTTTGTCTCCATGCAGTGTATCCTGAAAACATGGATCAGAAACATAAGTAACATCAAACATTTCACTGGTTACTATTGAAAAGACCTGGATGCATTCTGCAAAAACAAAGCTGATATTTCTCTCCTTCACATATTAATTAGATGCAAGGCCAGAGAGAATTTGAATCCTTGGTCTGGGTCTAAAATAATTTAGAGTGACTTTAAATATTAACTCCAGTTTTTCTCAATGTTTGCAGCACCTCAGAGCACAACAGACAATACAAGTCACTTATTGGTCAAATAGTGACTTAAAGGTAGTACAGTTTGTGACCTTGGAAAAAAACATTTCCTAGCGGTCTAGTGTGGACCGACTGCACACCTTTGTTCTTGGGCAGCCACATGCACCGAATCCATGATCAGTCGAAGGGTTTCTGAAATCTGCTTAGCTCTCACAGTGTGCTGCTCAAACTTTGTTTTCACTGCTGACTGTGAGATACACTCCTACAAGAACACAAAAGAAATTAGTTAAAAAAATATATATATGCTTGCACAAAACCTTATTTCAGAGCTTCAAGCGGCATGAAAGACTCACCTCAAACCGCCTCTCAAAGTTCTGAAACTCAAACATTCGAGCTTGAAAGCCTTCAGCCAGGGCACCACCTGCAAAACAAAGAGGAGTGAGGACAGAGGCATGTGCACATAAGGCTACTTTTCATGAATAACGAAGTACTACTGAAAAGAGGCAGCTTAAGATCTGACATGGCTGCAGATAACTTCTTAGCATGACATTAATAAAACTGATTTTCAACAATAAATCGACTTTCATTGGACAAAGTCCTCTAGTATGAAACAGTAAAGTCTGTCCTATAATCCCACAAATAAAACTTTGTTGCTACCTGCTTCAGGCATGCCCTGAGCCTTTTGCACTCGTGCCTGCAAGACCTCTTTGGCAGAAACAAAGAAGATGCGATCGCTGGCCTGTGCACGGTCCACAACTCCCAGCTCATCCACAAGAAAACTTGTGCAGCGGTCCATGTGCTGTCTTCTGACCTGAAACACACAGGCATGTTCACACTCACACACTCAGCCTAACACACTCAAAGCCATGTATAGCCTTATAACCCCTAGGGTTGGGTATCTGTTCCTGGCCAGGTAATATAAATTTACTTGAAGATATATGGGAAATAAGAAGTCTTCAAACCAGCTATTTTTAGAGATGGTAAGTTATTTCCTTATTTTTAAAAATGTGTCTAAATTTAGCACCTTTGAGAGCATAGACATTAAAAAAATGATTTGCAGTGTTCAAAATCTTTTACACAAGATTAGAACAAATTTTTGTAAACAAATATGTAATTACTCCACAATTATTGATCTTTATAACTGATCTGATTATAACCGAATTTAGCTATTTCAGCAGGAGTATAGTTTCAACACAACAAAGCTGTGTTGTTCCCCTAGCACCTAGTCTGCAGTGTTCACCAAATAGCCTAGTATGATGCACATGAATCCAATTAGTATTTACAGTTGAGACTCCACTGCCCTGTTTTCTCAGTGCAATAACCAACTTAAACTTATCCAATTATGACAACACTCCAAACAGAGAGAAAACAATGAAAGTAAAGTCCAACCTCAAAAGGTTGAAGCCTTATTCATGCTCCTGAATGTGTGGCTTGCCATTTCACTTTTTTCACTCCTAAAATTATCATAGCAGAGTTTAAATACACTGGCATTCCAGTACTCTGCCATAGTACTGCTGAGGCCTGACTAGCAGAACACCTAACTACTGTCATGCAGTTTAAATAGAAGCGAGGTCATAAGACCTGGGGGCCTCTCTCATAAAGCATGTTCAGCTTGCACAAGGGTTCCTGACAAAAGGACAGTTTCACAATGACGGTTAGCTTTCTCTGTAAATCTAAATTCAGATTCTCAAGCTTTCAAGCTTTCATTATTCCTCATGTGCGTGCAATATGTTTATGGTGAACAGCCAATTGCAAGAGGCAAGTCATACTGTGTCCTATAACACATCCACAAGCCTGCTGCACCTTACAGAAGTGGTGGATGAGGTTTGAGCAGGTTAAAAAGGCTTGAGGAAGTATTTGTATGGACACAATCTGGGTCACTATTGTTTCTTAGCAACATCATAGCTCCATTGCAAAACTGAGACTACAGCTACAAACAAAACATGTCTTGGCTTATCAACAGGGCTAAGTGGAAAGCTATAATAAAAGAAAAACAAAAAATCAAAAAATGAATCTCCCAGGAGCTGGTTAACCATGCAGCAATCATTGCCAGGATGATGACCAATCATCCAGAGGCAAAAACCTTAGGGTTAGATTAGGGCTGCAGAATATATCATCTATTAACTGTTATCATGATATTGGTCTCTGAAATACTGATATCACAAAAGGCTACAAAATGCAAATGAGCCTCAGTGTAACCAATCACAGGTCTAGGTGACTGTTACTAGATGATTTGATGTATTATGGTTTTCACGTAATTCAACAAAAGAAAAACTGGTGTTTGTAAATACTCCAAATTCTACATTCTACTTTCCATTTCATTTATCTATTAAGTTTGTCTGGGTTTGTGTACCAAAAGTATATATTATAAATTCATAATTCATCCTTATATGACAATTTTTCAATATCTGTTGATCTTTGAATAGGCATTTTCATGTTACTGTAACATCTGTTACTTTAACATTTGTAAATGGTCTCTTTTCTGATTGGCCACTCTGTATTGCAGCTTATTCAGGAGGCGAGCCTCAGAACTTTAGCATGCATGGGTGGGGGGGCTAAACTGCTTTAGGAAGAACGAGGAGATACAAATGTGTTTTGGTTTTGTGCCACAAAAGCTATGATCTAAAAACAGGCTGCATTTGCAGCTTAGTTTCCATTTTGGACGGTATCAATGGAGGAGTGAATGTATATAGACTTCTTCATTTCTAGAAAAGTGATAATACTTAATATGCTGAAAGTAGCATCAGCAGTATGCTGAACTGCAGCAGTATAATCGCAATACCAATATTTCATTCATATCGTACAGTCCTTGGTTAGATCAAACCAAGCCTAAAGTTAGCAAAACAAGCTGTAAATATTGCTTCTTGCGAGTGTGTTTCATGTTGTGCCACTCTGTCATACCTCCTCCATGTACTCAGGCTCACTGGCTGAGGCATCCCAGCGGTTATTCAGGATGAAGATATTGGGGCTGGAGAGGCGCTCATTCACCTTGTGGAAGAATGATTTCTCCTACAGAGAAAAAAAGCAAACAGCAGAAGGGTCATGTTGTGAAAGTTGTATGGGCTTAGCTTTGTGGCATTTGGTTCAGGTCTCCTACAGACCAAATTCCTACCAGCAGCAACACACCAGCAAATGTGAGCATCTGGGGCTTTGGGCTAGGAAGAGATATAACTCACCGTTTGCATCAAAGTAGACTCTGAATTGGCAACCAGTACAAAAACATCAGCATCCAGGCAAAACTTGTCTATCCAGCTGTCCAGCTCTGTGGTAACATCTATGCCAGGGCTGTAAAAATTAGATCAGTTATCACAGATCAATGGTACTGTTGTTTTTTATCTACATATCTCTCCTCCATGACTCAAACACAGGGTTCATCCTATTGAATGTCATTCTATACAGAAAAAGTGCTGCAACATGTTTTCATATACATCAAATAAATATAAATGGCCAGGATATTAGGTGATCTGAAACACTCTTAACCTCTTGAGCTGTCATGACCTGGTATAGGTGTCTAAGGATTGAAGTTAAGGCAGGAATTAGTCAGGATCTAATGGCACTAAACCCGTGTGAGTGTCAGATCTTTCAGCCTACCTGTCCACCAGCACCAGGTCATCACGCAGCAGAGCACACTTTGCTTTAGGCCACATGACACACACCAGGCTGCCTGCATCCAGATCCTCATCCTGATGCAAAGCATGAGCCAGCTGGTTTACCGTCTGCCAAAACACAAACCGTTTATTCACATCTGGGTTATCCTTTTCAAAAAAAAAAAATTAAATAAATAAATTATTTATTTAAAAAAAAAATTTTAATGCACAAGCCCTGTATTTCAATTCTAAAAATCAATCTAGCAAGAGACGTTTTAATGAAAGTGGAGAGTCTTTATGAAATGTAAAGTAAGAGGGAATAAAGGTGACTTCCACAGGCTGACAGAATGCAGACTGCAGCTCAGCTTATTGTTATCCTGGCCCTGAACACAGGAGTGCATGTGCGGCAGGCGGCATAAGCAATGCAGAAAAATAAGAGAAACGGACAGATGCCTGAATAATACAGGAGAAAAATAGCAGAGACCTTAAACAGGATCTATACCTGTTACACCTAATAGCAGCGTCACTAGAATGAGTCTCTGGAATGAGATTTTCCTGTTTAAAAATTAAGAAAACCCAGTCTGATGATGTTTCTTCAAGACAGGAGGACATTTTTGTGAGGCTAAGAGTTGGAGTGCTGCACTACAGTATATTTCATGACACAATACATTTTTAGGTTGGAATGACCCTTTGTACTTCCAAGTCATGAATGTCCTTCTTTTGAGTGTAAGTGTAAAGTGTCCACTTGTCACGCGTGAACACACCACAGCCTGAAAATCTTTCCCTGCATTTAACCCATTCACCAAGTTAAACAGCAGGCAGCCAGGAACACAGCGCCCTGGGATTCACACCTACCACCTTCTGATCACAGGGTCAACTACCTAACCACTAGGCCAACAGCTGCCCCTTTTAAAGATGAAATGCTAAAGCCAAAATCTACGTATGCACTGGCCGAAAAATGTTCTCTGCCTATAATGATTCTGATATCAACCAATATGAATCCAAAACCAATGCTTTGGTGAGGCACTGTTTTGTAGTAGAAAAATCTTAAGCACAAGGTGCAGACGCCAGATCATTGAAGACAAGACATATACCAATATCCTATTAATAATTTTGCCAATTGTTTAAATGGAACACACAAGAATATTTAATCATAGGGCTTATTCAATTAAAATCAATCACAGAATTTAAAAAACAATTAAAATGTACATTTAATGGATCAGATTAGTGATTAATTCTAGAAAGGTGATTTACGCCCTTTTTTTAAAAAAAAATGCAATGTAATTGTAAAATGAAGTATCATAATTGCAATACTAAATTTCTGTCCATATCGTGCATACTTCTGATACTTCTGTTATAACTGTGTATGATTACACCATTAATCAAAATAACTGCCAGATTATTCTATTAATAATATAAATGACAGTGACAGCCCAACAATTTTATAGTAACTATGACTGAGAAACAGTACTGATGTGAGTTATCAGCACTTAAAGTTATCCAGCATATTGGATCAGAACATCGGTATCCAGATCCTACTGTATTTGCAGTCAACGCATTTTGGGTTCTCTATATAAGAATATTATGCCTACCACATGTATTTCTTTACACGCTTTTAGGATACCACAGACATTCAAGAAAATGTCAGTGCAAGTTTACTGAGGTAGAGTGACTATATGAAACATGAGGCCTTTGCCAGAGGACATGTATGTTTAACATTAGTCTACAGGTTATGCAAGCTGGCAAGGCTGAAACGGCTTCCCTTATTTACTGCAGGACACAGAAGTGGTGTACGTGCAAGATGAGACAGTGAGAGCGAGACAGCAGGACACATTAGAGGCACTCTCCCCCAGATCAGATGGAACGCAGACATACTTGACAGGTGGAACCCATGTCCTATTGTGGCTGTGCTATGTTTAGATGTTGAAGGGATGAGGGCATGGCATTATAAGCTGGTGAAATGCAAACCTGATACAGAGCAAGAGAGGCCATGTCAGCTTTCAAGATGAACTGTGAGAATGATCAAATGGCACTGTCTAAGGAACTATGAAATTCCAGTATTGTATCGAATACGCAGCAATAAGCACTACTAGCATTCCACTGAGAGCAACGCTTTTTAAGTAGAGACACACACTGGTCTCACTCTTTCTCTTGTTACCCTACAGACTAGGGAAACCAGAGTTTGAATGGTAAGACGTGTGGCTCTGTGACAACTGGCCAGGGCGAGCCCCAGACTCATGTGAGGCTAATTATAGGTCAGTCAACTGACATGTGCAAAACAGTGTTGAATTTGTTTGACCACAAGAGTTTCAAATTAATTATTTTGTCTGAAGTTAGCTTCATGCAAGCAAATTAGCTCTGACTAGAAGTCAATCCTGCAGTTTAATGAAATATATTTAAATGTTCATCTGCATTATCGTATTGTATTAAATAAACATAGAAGTAAAAGAAATATATTCACTGCTTTTAGAAATCCACACAAAGGAAATTAAATGAGTTAAAGAAGCTTTAAAAATTTTTAAAAATACACCACCGCTTATATTTTGTCCAGTCACTAAAGACATTAAGTTTTTAACATAAAAAAAAACACAGAAAGCAAACATATAATCAACAGGAAATTACACAGAAGCCTTTATAACTGAAATTGACTGGTACACATCCTTTCTGACCCACAGCGCTGATGTGCCTTCTCATGGTGGAATGCTGTCAGAAACACCTAAATTTCTGATGCAAGATCTGTCTAATGAGTAACAATGTCAATGTGACCCATTCGGGAGCAGACTGAGTAGGGAGGACACTGGTTGCTTTTAAGTGGAAGAGTTAAAATGGCAGTAAGACACTGACATCATATTTGGTACATATATCTTTTCTGCTTCTTTCTGACACTGAAAAATGACTAACTTGCCAACAATGGTGAAGGGACACTCCCATATAGGGACGCAAATCTCTTATTCCATCTCAGGCATGATGGGTTACAAGCACATCAAGTTTCACGTGGACTGGTGAAGTAAATGAAATGGTCAACTAAAAATAAAAACTTTGACAAACACTACAGTGACTGTCGCAAAATGTCAAGTCACATTTTGAAGAACAAAGAACCTTTCTACACGACATGCTAAATGACAGCAAACAAGACTTTCAGCATTCCTGCATCACTTTTTGCCCCATCACAAATTCATGACCTGGATCTTGTTTTGTTGGATGTTTTGCCTGGTGAAAAACTCACGTGCAAATGACGAACATGTAACAAGGGGAACTATAGCTGAACATTTTGCAGGACTCATTTATAAAAGTCTTGTTCCAACTCATTTTTGTTACATAGATATATAAATAAAAGCTGGCTTGAGAATGCTTAAATAAAAAACTAAAGAAGCAAATAAAACATATGAAAGTGGAAAAGCATTCTAAATACTTTCAGACATGCATGGCACACTAACCAGGGCTTGTCTGCTCTACAAGGCAACAACTACCCAGAAAAGACAGCTTGCCTGGGCACACATTAGGGTTCTAATCCATCGAGGAATTTCTGAGCTTTTCCTTGCATCTCAGCCTAAATCCAACAGGCTTTTCAAACAGCTACTTCATTCTTAGCAGCAGTGGAAATACCTCTTCATCAGAACTGAATGAATCCATCAATGACAATGAATCAACTACACAATACATGATTTTAGCCCTGATTTTCCAAATCTTGTAGTGTTAAAATTGTGACTGACAACAAGTGATAAGCTACAGCCAATGAGAGTGTAAATCACAGGGTGAGGTAAATACATCATATATATTGCTAGCTACCTCTGTTCTGCGTTTTTGCACATGTAACTTTTCTCCTGCATTTTTACACATAACTATCTGCTGCTGGAATACAGTACCTGTCAAAATACTGTATTCAACCTGACTGTCTGTTGTCGATTGCACTAAATGTTGTCTTGTCCAATTGTATTGCTGCTTGTGTTTTTTCCTTGCACTCTCTCTTGTCCTGTCCGCACTTGTGAACTTGTGGTGTTGTGTTTCTGTTCCTGTTCCGTTGTTGCATCATGGTCCTGGAGGCATGTCGTTTAATTTCACTGTGTACTGTCTATATATGGAAAATGACAATAAAACCTACATGGCTTGACTTGAATGGAAAGCTGGGAGAGTTTATTCTCTTTACTTTCTACATTCATATTCTTTTCTCACTTCTTGCTGACATCCATTTTTAGAAGCACAAGAACGCTGATTAAACTGAATGAAGCTGAATGAAGCTTCTTATCCTATTTGTTTGCTGTAATTTTGCCTTGATCTGTGATGCATGGCCTAGCTAAATATACTGGTACAAGATCAGTCAAAATCAAGGAAAGTGGAGAGGAAAGGTGGTTTTATTAATCTATGCAGCCCCAGTCTCACGCATAGTATCATGTCACTTCTTGCAAGTGTTTTTGTGAGAAAATGTAGCTAAAGACCAGAAGGACTCATCTTGCACTGTGTTCTCAAGACAGCGAGTTCTGTGATGTGAACAGTACAGAGATCTAGCAACTTGTCATGTAGTGTGTCCAAGTCATTATTTGCATATGAACAATTCAGAATCATGCACTTTTGTATTTGAGGTCTGGTCATGCGGTCTTTCAGAGATCACTGCAGAAAAACAATCACTCACTTTAACGCTCTTTCTTTCTTCTGATCCCTCTGTAAGTAGGAACGATTCATTTCCATCAGTCCCTTCCACCCGCAGGAAGCAGTTGGTAGTGTGGCCGATGCCTGATGGCAAGACTTTGTCCCACAGCATGGCATTGATAACAGAACTTTTACCATTGCTGGTCCTATGGACATAAAATAACCATAGATTTAGACTCACCATTCAAGTAAATGATTACAAAAGTGCAACTACAAGTAAGCAGGCGTAGACATAGTCTTCGTTACATTATGCAATATTTGAAATGCCACACCCTGAAACATAAAAGCAATAAAGCCATGAGTTTCTCCCACCCTCTCCTTCAGCTGCAGTGTGTCTCAGCCTGTGTCTACAAACCCAAAAAATTATCTGACTCACAGTATAAAAATGTTTTCAGTCAGTACACTGACTGACAATGACCCTCATTGTTCGCTGTAAAAATATTTCCAATCACAGCTTTTGGTGTCTGCAGAAAGTGTTCACATACCTGCCAAAAAAGACCACTTTCATGTGTCTGCGGGACAAGACCTCCCCGATCCCTGCCACCTTGGACAGATAACCCCGCACCTCTGACACCTGTTCCTCTGTAGTGACTGGATCCAGTTCCTCATTACTGTAGGTCTCTGTAACAGAAACACAACACATCCAACCGCATTCAGGAAAAGTATCAATTGGCAACACGCAGTTTAACAGCTCAGTCAGGAAGACAAGTCAGGTCTAAGCGTAACACAACAGTGTAACTGTAGTTTATTAGTAAAACATTGCTGGAAACATTAGTAGTAGCAGTAATAGTGTTTTACAGTATGACTAATAGAATTCTGTTTTTTTGCAGCATTTGCTCTCATTCCTGACTGAATGATACTTCTTGTGATTGAACAAGACTGGGTAAGAGAAGGAAAGCATCATGATAAGAACGTTATTAACTTCAATTAAAAAATGGAAAAGTAACTTCATCATTCAATTCCTCATCAGTGTAAGAGTTATAACCGGACTGCAGTGACTAAAAAGTGAGTGCATTAAGTAGCAGACACTGTCTCCACCTTATGAGTCTGTGCAGAGGGAAAGCATTCCCTGCTCCTGTCCAGACACAGCAATGACTAAGCCGATTTGTCAAGACTCGATCCCTTAGAGAGCCAAATGCTACCTGTCCGTTACATAACTTCTCTTCTGTCAGATGATGTTAGCCTTACTTCTGCAGGACTACAGCCTTAGAAATGCTAACTAGCACCAACATCCAGGATAATAATGGTGTGTTTAAGATGGAAAGGATTGAAGCTGAATATGGACAAAATACTAGCACAACAATTACACTGTTAATTATAGCAAAAGGCCAATACATGAAAACACTGGCTAATCAATTACCAATAAGTTCTACTATATTTTGGTTTACAAACACTGGGACCCTGGGCGTGAGAGAAGATGCACTTACCCTCAAGAAAGGCAGAGCTTTCTTTGATGTATGCGCCAAGCTGCTCGAAGATGCCATTGATTTTTTTCTTGGCGGTAACGAAGTGCTTGAGTGGTGAGGCGTTCACCTCGGCCATGAGTCGCTTGTCCTTTTTACCAATCGCGCTGGTGTTCGGTCGTGGGAAAACCAGAGACATTTCACTAGAGAAAAATCAAAAGAGCTGTGAAATTAATGTGGTAATGTGGTAAGAATAAACAAAGCCTCCAACGAAACTACCATAAGTGGTCAGTATTTTACTTCATGTTTTCTGAAATGCCCAAACATTGTATCAGATACACACCACAAAATTCCTGTGAAGTGCTGAACCGTACTTCATACCAAGTCAGAAGAAGTTTGGTCTAGCATTACATTTAAATGAGTATTATCTCCCCAGATCCCAGAGCTTGCATTTCATGGGTGTACTGTTATGAAACCAATTTGCATTTCAGATTCTAAACAACCACAAGCAGCCCTAAGATATTTTAAGCACTTGCTATGATAAAGCATATGATGAGTACATGCAGAGTGTACCACTCACATCTTCCAGTCTATTTTAATACTTCAATATACACCAAGTATAGCACTTAAGGAACTGACAACTGCCTTTGGTACATGACCAAACACACAGCAGTCTGGTCACTAAGGAATTAAGGTTCAGAAGAAACATTAAGGTTCAGAGGACACATAGTCATGCTTGCAGTCTATAATGACTTTGCATGTATTCTGGGCAGTATAAACAAATTCTATATTTTCCCAATATAGTAGCATATCAGATAAACTTGCATTAATAAAGTTGATGAACCCATGCTTCCCGCGCTCTGCTACTCTATACTAAAAGCCTGTCTTATCTGAAAAAGCTTGTTTTAATAAGGATTTGTACTTTGCTTCCTTCTCTTTAAAGGGTCCCCTACAGTATTGTAAACATTATCAATAAATCACAATACCAGAGAGGAAACTTTATGTATTTTAATCTATCGGTTCCAAACGATCTGAAGTACACAGTAAGTTTTACGTAACAAATGCCTGCATAGAGAATACACCCCCAGCACTAGTTTGTATAGAGCTGAGCAATGGCCTTGTGAAATGCTGCTTCTTTCAAAATGGAGGGAACAATCATTATTCAAGACCTTTCTGACTGTTTTTACTCAAAGAGCAACAAACTTTTTTAAACAGGGCAGCCTGAAATGCTGTGGCTGCACTGGACTTTGCTTAAACACCATGCTGTTCACATTACTTAACACCGATAACAATATCAGATGTCACAAATTGACTGAATGTGGTCGTCTACAGAAACATGGAATTTAAAACATTTAACTTTACAACTCTTCCCTCAGCAGCTCCCAAAAGCTGTCAAAAACCACGACCTCAAAATATAAATCTGCATGAAGAAACATGGAGATGAGGGACAACACATTTTGGTCTCACACTCTTGTCCCAAGTGAGAAATTATACTATGCAGTGCTGGCAACATAAGATCATAGGGCTGGGAGAGGCAAGTAAAGACTTTCACTTTAAGAGGTGCTGAAGCTTGAGTAGAAGCAAGGATGCCAGATATGGAAAAGGCCACCTGCCAAGGAAAGTCACCTTCAGTGAAGCCCAGACAGCTCCAGAACAGCAGCTGATCTGAAAAAGACAGTGAGGACTGAGGACCTGAAATGTTGTGAAACCCTCCAACCATACCTGAGGCATTTGGACAGGGGGGACGCTATGTACATCTGTCGAAATCTGTAAAACAGCCCAACCCCTGGGTGTAGTCCAGAGATAAAGAAGTAAGCGAACACTCCTCTCAGACATCAGTCCTTCAGACTGAACCAAGCAGACTGTCAACATTAATGATTATAAATGACCTCTGAAAGGCTAAACGTGACAATTTGCATTGCTTTCCATCTACTCACTGCATCTCAAAGCTAAACATCTCAAAGAAAGTTCCCTAAAATGTCAAAGAAGACGAGCATATATATTCCTTTCACCTTTATGTCCCTCAAGAGAACCAGTTCTCAGCCTTTTCTTGTAATACTCCGTTCCACCTTAAATGTGGCAGAAGTCTCTTTGGGGAGCCTGCACGTGCCCCACATAGAAACTGCTGCACCTTTTAAGGTGGAACGGAAATATTAGAATCACGAGTATCACTACAGACTCATAGCTTTAAAACAAACAATTCAAGTGCTTCTTATATGATATATGGTGGACGCTTAAAAACAGTGCTTGCTCTTTTATCCAACATGAAAAGAACAAAAGACGTCCCGAAAGGTGATGTATGTTAGAAAACGCGGAAATATCCACAGTTAAGTCGGCTAATGCTGCAGAGTGTAAATATCGATGTAAAACCTAAGTATCAGGCACATTTCAGCTCGTCACTGCCACACATACACAGAACAATGGGTAAAAGGGTGTTCGATTGTGTATGAATGTCTTACCTTTCGATGCAGAACGACCTTGAAGAAAGAAAAATACAAGGGTAGAGAGATGATCGCTGTTTCTAAAGAAGTCCTACAGTGCCCGTTCACCTAATTCTCAGAGCAGCTTCAGGCAGGCAAAACTCACGCTGGAAGAAACATGACCTCGTGTTGGTCCAGCAGGAGCCAGCAAAGTCCAGTGTAGAGGTTACACAGCTCCTTTCACTAGCCTGACCCACAGGCTCTTTATCTAGGACCTAACCCTTTGGCACCTGCCCTATAATTTGGAAAGTTGGGGGGGGGGGGGGTGAATGCTCTGCTCACACCAGTGATCTCCACCCTAGCTAACAACACCCTACCCACTCGTTTCTGTCAACACAAGTGAATTTACCTACGAGAAGGAGAGCTTGTATTGACTAGGGCAGATCCAAACAGTGGATCAGATTATGTAACTCAGAGAAGAGTCCTGCCTTGAACCGCTAAGGTTAACCTTGGTGTGCCAAAGGCCTCCTGTAGCACAGAGAGTGTATCTAAAAGCCAGCTGGACAGCCAAATTCGTTACTAAACATAACTCATAAATATTCAGTGAATAAGTCTAACTCAGTGTAAGTTACCAAACATGCTAACACTCGTAAACAACTGAGCTAGCTGAACATTAGCCCATCAGCTAATATGCTAATGCAGCTCTCAAGGGGAAAATAGTGTGCTTAAATACACTAGTTTGTGTTTAAATAGCCAGTTAAAGATTGTGGTTCGTATTTTCAAGATAATAAACATTTATCTGACCCTTTCTGTAAAGCCTGTGATAATGGTGTTTGTAATAAATGTGAAAAGTTCGCTCGTTAGCTAGCTAGCTCGTTAGCAACTTACCAAGAAGGGCAGGTGGTTAGAGCAAGTCTTCAAGCATGTTGGTCCAGTGTCCTCCAATAAATTAATTTCACTCCTCCAAACATCCCCTGGGGAACTGTGGCACTGAAAACCCGTGGAAGAAAGCGAAACCAAAATCTCCCCGCTAGTGGAACAGTGAAAGTAACTCAGCAAGCCGGCTAGCTCCAAAAGTGCAGTGAAACGAGAATGTCCAGGAAAACAGCTTTACTTCATTCAGTTCATTGACTTTTTCTGTCTTTAATGAGTCGTACAAATAAACCCAACAAGTCGTGTCGTTTACACAGTACTAAAAAGGTCTAGTTTCGTGACGGAGAGCTTTAGCATTAGCTGCTCCACTTGCACAGCGCCATGCACGCGCAGCTCTGACAAGAGGAGGTGGTTCCACGGGGTTCCTCCCTTCTCTTGGTCCACTGCTTCAAGAGAGTGCTGCAAGCATGAGTGGCTGGACACACACACACACAAACACACTGTATGGACCAAAGTATTGGGACGCGTGACCATTACACCAACAGGGACTTTAATGACATTGCAATCAAATACATAGACATTAATATGGAGTCGGTGCTCCCTCGCAGCTCTAACAGCTTCCACTGTTTGGAAGGCTTTCCACAAGATTCTGGAGTTTCTTTGGGAATTTGTGCCCATTCATTCTGTAGGGCATTTATGAGGTCGGATACTGATGTTGGACGAGAAGGCCTGGCTTGCTGTCTCCATTCCAGTTCACCTCTTCGGTGTCGGATGGGTTGAGGTCAGGGATCTGTGCGGGCCAGTCAAGTTCTTCCACCTCAAACTCATCCAACCATGTCTTTATGGACCTTGGTTTGAGCACTGGGGCACAGTCATGAAATAGAAAAGGTGCTTCTCCAAACTGTGTCCACAAAGCATGACGTTCTCCAAAATGTGTTGGTCTGCTGAAGCATTAAGACTGCCCTTCACTGGAAGACTGCCCTTCACCTGCATTCAATAAGTAAGAGGTGGGTCCCAATATTTTTGTCTATATAGTGTAGCAGGATGTGCAGAATAAACATTTTTTCTATGTGTGAAAAATATAGTTAACGATTTTTCCAATTTATGTTTCCACTTAATTCAAGTATGTGATTATTGTCATTTCAGCCATTTACATAATACACTGTGAAACAAAAAATGCTCCTCCAGGACCATGGTGCAATGCAAATGACAAAAGCAGAAACACCACAAGACTGCACAAGTGCAGGCACGACAGGACTGAAGAGTGAGTGCAAAACATTTTAGCAGACAGGAGCAATAACAGCACTAGTGTTAGTGAATAAAATATAATGACACTGTATTCTAGCAGCAGAGTTGTTAAGTGTGCAAAAAGAAAACAAAGAACGCAAAGATTGAGGCAGACAGCACTTATTCGCTTATTGTACTTCTTGAGATCTCTGGGGTATGTGTAATTAGGTTAAATAAGTAGAATAATCAGCACTTTCTGTGCATTAAACTGCAGATATGGTGCAGGTTGATTTCCAAGTTGTACATGAGTGTGTATTTTCTCAGGCTGCTCCACTCTGCAATGGATATTTTCTTTAGGAGAATATTGTATCTGTTCTGTCCTCACTCTTTTGGTCGTGGACTTCGGTAGGAAGAAGTAGGAGTCCTGCTCTCTACTCTTCATCAAAAGTTCTCCAGGGGAGAGGGTGAATAACTTAAAATGCCTTGGTGGGATCTCTCAAGGGATCTGATCTGGTCTCAGCACACACATGTCCAGGTCTCAGACGAGGCAGCAGCTGTAAAATCTGGAGAGAGCTGAGGAAGTTCAAAGTCTCCTCTGGGATCCTGAAGAACTTTTACACAGCTGCTGTTGGAAGCATCCTGACTGTGAACATCACATCTTGGCTCAGGAGCTGCTCTGCCCAAGACCAAAGGGGTGACCAGAACAGCTGCACGCTGCACCACATCTGCTCTACCACCCCTACAAGACATTGACAACATTGTAGGACTGAGGCAATAAAGATCATTGAGGACTCTGCTCACCCCAATAACAGTGTGTTCAACCTGCTGAACTCAGGCAAGAGATTCCACAGCCTGATGGCCAAAACTGAGACTCAGGAGGGGTTTCTATCCTCATGCCTTAACAGAAACATGCCTAACCTCTGACCCCTCCAGACATCTTGACTCCACTGCTCATCTCAAGCACCAAATGATTCTACTCAATGCCATACTTCTATTTTTGATACTACCACAGTTTACACACATTTCTATTTTTTCCCCATTTATATAATCCTGACAGAATTAAACTCCTACACTTGCTTGAAATTAAGCACTATACCACTATGTACACTTTTCGCTTTCAGTGTTCTCCTACAGTATTTTTATTATTTATTTTAATATAATCTACTATTGTATGGGCTTTTTTGTTTGTTTGTTTATTGAGTTTTTTGTTCAGGAGCAACTTAGGTAACACATTCACTTCATAAACTGTATATGACAAATAAGGAATCTGGAATCTTGAATCTTGAATCATAAGATATCCACAGTTTTTATCTTTTAGAAAAATCCTGTAAAATATTTGGTTTACCTTTACTGAAGGTCTTGTGATGTAGCTTTACAACTATGCCAGGAGTTCACTGCATTCTCTTTATCAGTCACACTCCCAGAAGTGTGGGAATAATGTGGTATTTTTGGTAGAGGTCTCCGAATGTGCCTGTGTAAATGTGCCATCTAGTGGTAAAAATAGATCACATGCTAAATGGCCTCTGTTGATTCTGTGCTGAGTGAGGGGCTACAGTGAGGACCACTGTTGTAGAATCTCACTCTGCTCTAGTGGATAGGAACCTTCCCATCATAGAGACGTGAGAGCAGAAATGTAGCAGGTTGTGATTCTTTTTTTCTCCAAAAGAAAACCCCCTTTTGAGCATCTCCAGGATGGACATATGAACGTGGGCCCCTGGAAGCTGCTATCTGGGCCTGACTCAAGCCCTTCATGCAGGAGCTCCTGGACAAACTACAGGCCAATCAGGATCCCAACATTAGATCAGCCAGTATTCACACATTTTGTTCAATTAGCCCCTTTTAAACAGAGTTGGTAGAGTTAAAAGAGTTAAAAGAGAGAAATGTTAAATTTGAATAACTATTCCCTAAATAAAATAGGGGCAATTCTGAAATTCACAATCTAAAAGAGAGCATCTACGAAACACGATAAGAATAATCTCTAAACTTCATGAAGAAAAAAAAAATCCCGATTATTCAAAACAGTAACTTTTATTGACAAAAACTGTAAACATAAAGCTATCACAAATAAAAACGAATGAAAAATGACATGGATGACTTAAGGAAGCGCTGAAGAATAAAACATACATCAGCCCATTTCTAAACAGTAGCAATGCTGTCCTGGGAAACATTATCAAGTAGAAAGCCTGATGTATGATTTGGTTAACAAAAGAAATAGTGGCCAGGGACTTAGCACTGGTTCATAAAACCTAAATCTTTATAAAAACTTTGGCATTACTGCTTTGAAAATTGATCAATAAATAAAACGTCTTTGAGAAAGAGGTACACACTCCCTCAACTGCATTCAAAGCAAGCCTGAGTTCAACACTTGGCCTTCTAGTCATTAGTACAACATTTACATAGCAATGTAAGGCACAGTCTATCAACGATTTTCAATGCAACATCAAACTGATTGTCTCTCTGGTCCTCACATATTGGAGACTAACCTTCCTGTATTCTTCGACTAAAGAAACTGACTTCCTCTGGCAATCAACTCAAGGGTCCACAAATGAGACAGCGATGTATCTGACACCTCCTGTGGTAGGGAGGCCTTCATGGTAGTGTGTTAAGCGGCCTGGATGCATGAAGGCCCAGCCTTTCCTGGGGGCCCGTACGGAGCAGTTGTACCTGAGGAACCGGCATCCGCCACCCTGGACAGGAGAACAGATAAGAGGTACGATTATTAGTCACTTAGCTCAGATGACAAACTCTAGAATGCCATAAAAGCACTGATAAGACAAGATTCATAATGCTACCTCATACTGACCACTGATTTCTCCAGCTGGCAATCTGTCAGTGGGTTAATACTGAGAACAGTGTTTTAAACACTGACAATCGAGAACTGACAGTCATATCCCACAATTCACATCTGACATTTGGCCTGAAATCAGTCGGTAAAGCACTGTTTAAGAAAACTGAAACATAACATTTAGAATTTCTGTCCTATGTTGAATTATAAGGGCCGATACTATTTTCACATTCTTTGGGTTAGCTATATTCATATTTGTAATGAGCTAGTTTATAGTGATTTATTCATTATCACTGTAGTTTAGGTTTTGTTTAGATCAATGCGTAAACAGAGTTAAATATGTAATTTTATTCATACTCTGGTATCAACTAATTCATAATAAACTAATTATAAAGCAAACAGGTGACTGAATTTTTACTGAAGTGTATTTTATTGAAGTCAAATATTGACCTATCTATCCATTATCTGAAACACCCTGAAACATGGGGCAGAAACACAGACAAGCACACTCACACCTCGGGGCAATTTAGCATCTCCAATTCACCTGATGTGCATGTGTGAACTGTGGGAGGAAACTGGAGTACCCAATAAAAATACACAGATAGAGAACATGCAAATTCCACATAGAAAGGCCACCTACCCAGGAATCAATCCCAGGATATTATTTGTTTTACTATAATAGACTTAAACTCATTCAAGTCAGTAAATTACAACATGATAACAAGTTTATGCTGGACATATTGTGCGGTTCTACTGGCCATAAAACAGCCTTCTCATAAAAATGTCAATTATTGTTTTTGACTGCAATTAACCAATATAAAAAAGTCCCAAACAGTCCTTTGGGACACTTTTTGGTTCCCTGGAAAACATGTTTGTAAATGAGTGTGAAGAACTTTCAGATAATCTAACAGTTCTTTACTAATTTTCCAAGAATCTTTACAGTATTGTAAAAGTCCTTAAACTTTAAAAGAGTTCTTAACATCTTAACACACATCTGATTTACAAAACTGGTTCGTCTATTGTTCTGAAAACAGGCAAGAGACCCCTGGACTGTGCCACTTAACAGAAGCATTGCCAGTTTAGCTTCTCTGCAGCAGGCTAATTATTACATTAAAGGCATTCTCTTGTTCACATTGCAAGTGTAAGAAATGAAATCACGTAAAAGTGTGTATGATATGCAGATTATTTGCATTTAACCACCAAGTGTAAAATGCATATGGTTCAAATCAATTTACAGTTCAGATTCTCATCACATGAACTGACCAGGTATTAATGGAACTAGATGGGACAATATGTGTTTATATGTTCAGCCATTAAAAGCAAGAGGGCACATAAAAAAGCAAAAAAAGCACGCAAAACAGTACACGGTTTAAACACACAGCCCCCTACTCACTTGAAAGTCAACTCCCACTTGATTGAGAGCAATATTTATTGTAAAAGTGGAGGCATCATGATGAGGCCTTAACGAGGGCTGTTCATCGGGCTTATACCTCACTACAAAGGCCAAATCAAACTGAGCCTGCAAAGAGAGAGAAGACAGACAGAAAGGAAAAGGGGTCAGGCAGTGTTCAGAAACGAGGAAAGAGAGCAGCCTGCCCTTCAGGCATTCTGCAGGAGTGAGGGTGAGAGGAAATTAAGTCAGACCCCCCACATCGCTACAGCTGCCACAGCGTCTTTGGTCTGTTTATTTCAGTTATCTTCAGTTGATCTTAGTACCCATTTAGCTAACAGTCAACTTCTTTGCTGTTGAGAGTTTTGCTCACAGTAAAAGCGGACGCATCATGATTAAGGGCTGCTTGTCAGCTTTGTACGTCATTACAAAGCTACGGTTGGAGGCACACTGAAGAGACAAGAGATGCATATCTAACAACACTGAATTCTTAAAATTCAATCTAATTACAAACTACTGAGCTACCAGCCTCTTTACGGGGTCATAAATTCAACGATATACAAATTTTACAGTGAACTGATATTTTTGCATCGTGATACAAATCTTAAATTAAAAAGTCTTTAAATCTCTTGAACAAATACTCATCAGCCTTCAGCATGTATAATAGAAAAAAAGTAGAGCTCGGCAGTACAGATGTATATTATGGTTTGAAAAACATTAATATTTGTGAAAATATGTTCAAAAGAACAAGTAATAGTCAAAAAAAAGGATTAAACAGAAATCATGTAATGGAAGAAAGGGGCCTTACCTTTGTGTAGTACCCAGGGAACATTTTCTCTGTGATAGGTGCAACATAATCCAAGAGGAATTTATGCCACTCTTTTTCAAAGTTCACTTGATTCATGTGAATATCAATTGTGGGAACATTTTCATATCCACCCTGGATCCTAGTGTCCTACAACACAGTAAGACAAAAAAGAATGTGAACAAAGTTATAGGTGGTATAATTTTGGCTAGTGACCAAAAGGCTGCTTTAGAGATAAATTTTTTTTAATCAAAAATATAACCAAATAATATTTAACCAAATCCAAATGGCAACAAAAAACACCATCAGACATGCGGATAGTTAGCTATTGTCTCTACACTAATTACTGAAACAGTTTCAAGAAGTCTTATTTTGGTCAAGACAAATATGTACAAAACACGTACCACATTGCCACCTCCTGACCACTGCCCAAAGTTTTCCATTTCTTCAATGAGGTGTCTGCAGGCCACTTCACTGAAAATCGGGAACCAGTACACATCAGGACATGGCTGTACAAAAACATGGTAAAACATATTAAGTCTTTTAAACCATGTTTTATTTCGGTTTTTTTTAAGAGCCATGTTTTCACAAAAAACAACGATACTTACGGTTTCCACTACACTGTCACTCAAAATTTTTGAGTAATTCTCATGAATGTATCGCTCCTCCCAATCCTGTTACAAAAAATGAAAATAAAAGATCAAGACTCAAAAAATTGATACTACACTGGCAATGATTCGTTTGGAGTATCTGGCCATTCTTCATACCACAGGGTTTTCAAAGATCTGCCAAAGATCGTTGTGCAGGTGATTGGTCTGATAGTTTTCAGTATTTAGGACACGGCCAAACGCATGCATATTTGTCACAAACATGAAGACTCCCTGAAAGAAAAAACAGTTGGACAAGAATTCAGAAATATTTCACAAACAGTTAACAAATATGAACTAAACATGGTGATTCCTTAAGTACCGAATGCCTAAACTGCTACAAACTAATTTTATACACCTTATGTCACCACTTACTGGTGATGGTAATAGCAATATAGGTAGACACATTATAAATAAATGTTACTAATCATGACATAATTGTTCATGAAACTTAGGTTGTACTTAGTTTATTGACCTTTCAAATGTAAATATCGCAGCTGTCTATATTGAAATTGGATATCTCATATCTCTTTTAGAAGATCACAAATATAGGGAATTGGTTAAGAAACCCACTCACAATTTAACAAGCCTGTTCAGACATGAATATGTAGGGCTGTTCCAGAACTGGGATTAGGAACCAATAATTGAATATGCATCACAGGACTAGTACGCTAGCTCTTCCTCTCCCAGTCCACCATCATGCAGCAAGGAAGAGATTTATTTCATATCTGGCTATAAACCTTGAAGTAGGTGAAATAAATGCAAGTTTTTTTTACAGTAAGTAGTTCCACTGACCTGGTCTCGCAATCTGGAGCAGAAGGCCATATCTGGGTCGAGAGTAGCAGAATGGAAGAGGTCAGTTTCCTTCAGTTCACTCCTCAGTACATCAGCTCTCACTAGGTACACCTGAGATACATACGGAACATTCCAGATCCCTCTGGGAAGAGCAGAAAAAAATTACTTGCTGAACTTAAAGTACTGCACAGTATATTACTTTAAGGCTGCACAGTATATTATCTGTTACCTCAAAATTAGACTTTGCAAAAGTGCAATGCCTAATTCTTGATATATGTAAATGTTAGGGTGACCAGATTTGGAATTGTGAAAAAGAGGACACCTTATTACCAGGTCTCAAAAAGAGGACATGTCCGGGGAAAAGAGGACGTCTGGTCACCCAAGTAAATGTAAATATGTAAATAAGCTTTCACCAGTTTGAAGCAATACAATCACGACACTGTCCATATGGTCTCAGTCTCTGTTTAAATATCATGTCTCAACGTTGTATTGAAATGTATATGTATTGTAAAAAAGTACTAACAAATGACAACTGCATTTGCTGATCACTCTTTATTGGCCTGCAAAGAAAAAAAAAAAAAGAAAACAAATGTGACTTACACTCTGCGTCCCTGAACAATGTCCACGTAGTCCTCTGACCTGGCATAGTACCCGTCTTCACTGAGGGCTCCCCAGAAATTAGTCCACAGCCGGCCAGGCTTGGTCAGCATTGGTGCAATGAATGGCCTGAGAGAGATTAAATAAACAGTAAAATCACAAAAGGAAAGATAATAATATAATTTCCTGACTGACTTATCATGCAGCCTGTCTTTCATGCATTTATTTATAGTCAGAGGTGAAGAAATGACACCAGGTTTGTGTCAAGATTAGTTTTAACGCAAAACAAAAGCTGCCAATTAGTCACAAAAACTCACTCACTTATTTGACTCAACTAGTATCTTAAGTGTGTCTTCATTCTTCAGGACCACTTCCACATCCATACTGAAGAAGTATTCGCAGTCAATGTCATCTCGACACATATCACTGCCAGAAAAGCAGAAAGACCATTACCGTCACATTCCAAGCTTGGCTCACAGAACATTGTCCTGTGAAACTGGTTTCTCTTTTGAGGTGTTCCCATGTGAATTTATATTTTATTATCAAAAAAATACATTACAGTTCATAGTTAAAAACTCACAAGCCCATATTCCGTGAGGTTATAGGATCTATCCCCTCATCTGGACCAATGAGCTTCACAGCCTGGTAGTCTGGTTCATGGTTCTCTAAAAATGAACGGACATGCTGGTCATGGTGTGGCTCCTGAAAACAAAAACATTACAAATGTAAATTAATGAATTATTTATACATTAATGGACAGTGCATCAATGCAATCAATGCAACAAACTGTACAACACCATCCTAAAAAGTATAGTATATTTGCACTATTCCTGTATTTCCTTGTCATTGTCTGCCAAACAATGTCATGAAATTTGAGTGAAGAAAAATGTATTCAAGTGTGGCACAATATAATCCAAGGCACATTGTCAGAGGTCAGGCTCCACAAGATCTCTGACACTGTGCCTTGGATTACTGTTGGAAGGGGAGAGGCGATGTACGAAATGAATGCGCTTGTTGATTAGCACTGATTTAACACTATAAACAATGCAGTTACATCAAACATGATGATTAATAGAATTATTCTCCATGATGCACATTGTCATTTGCGAGATCACGATATTTCAAAGCACTGCTACAACCCTACGGCTTACTCCGCACTCACGAAGCACAGAGTTTAAAAAGAAAGCATAGTTACATAACAAGTTATTTCCCACCAAAGCATTCCACGAGGGTGCAAACTGCAGCCACATTGCAGTTCACTCCCAAGAGTTTACAAAGTGTTATTCGATGGTAAACATTCTTTAAACATGTGTTTGAAGCTTGTGTCTGTGTAATCACTCCATCTGTTGCCGCTGTTAAAGGGAGTCTCTCAACAACAGGTTTTTTAGGACTCAAACTCAAATGTACACTTGTTTCCAAAAGGCAGAAGAACAAAACTGGCTGCCGTGAGCTGCTCAAATGTTACTAAACTGAGTAAAATAAGATATCAGCCACACGTATAATATCCCCACCCAGTTTGTACACAATCTTTCCACATTCTGTGTCTTCCTTCACAGCAAAAGAAACTCATTATGTGTGTTGCTGTGTACACAGCTTTTAAACTGAGCATTTAGGCTCGTTGGCCAGTTTTATATACGACATGCAGATAGAATATGTACCAATTTGCTGCTGAAACACAAACAGGCTTAGAACATCAGGCCCTGTGTGTCTATTATGACCTTCATTGGTATCATTTCTCAATTTTGCTAACTAATAAACCCATGGACATTCTTTTCACTTGAATGAGTTGTTTAAACAAGAAGTAAAGGGACAGGTCTCTAAACTGACAGCAACTGCCAAACAAGAAATAACTAGTCACTACATTCAAACATGAGAACACCAGTTACCTTATATACACTGATCAGCCATGACATTAAAACCACCTGCCTAGTAATGATGCCAAAACAATGTGCTTTGGAGTCTAGCACCAAGAATGTTAGCAGATTTTAAGTCCTGTAAGCACAGAGTTGGGTCCTCAAAGGATCAGACTAGTTTGTCCATCCTAGTTTTTGTCTGTGTGATCTGACTCTTTTGCAGCCAGAAATAACTTTTTCACTAATCTGTGCTACAGTAGCTCTACTGTGGGATCAACTTTATATACCAGTCAGCATTACATTTAAAAAACAGCCTGGCTGTTCTTTTTCAAAAGTCATTCTAGCATTTATCTAGAGACGTGTATGAAATATGATTTGAAATTATGTATCATCATGTTTCACCTGATTGTAAATGAAGAGTTTGAGGCGGTTTTTGGGGTACTGGAGATTGAAGAGGCGCTCAAAAAACACTGATACAAAAGGTGTGGGCTGCTGAATGAAGATGCCAATGACCACCACTGGATACTCGCTCTCCTGCAGGTCACAAGAGGAATAGGAAGGTAAGCATTCAGACATATGGTAAGATATAATGACTCTGCCATTTTCAATGCGATACCATGCAACTGAAGTACTATTAAAGTAAACAGAAAACTTTACCTGTATTATGTGATAATTAAAGTTCAACAGTGAACACACTATTGTTAAACAAATGACAAATGACCCAAATGACAAATTAATACAGAAATAACACTGAACCAAAATCTGAACATGAATTTGCCTTTCCTTTAAATGCCTGCAGTGGCATAGTATAGCAATTCATCAACAATGCACAGACCTACACTTGACATTGGTCATACTTCTTGCAGCATAGGATTTAGACTAAGAGAAAACAAAACCAATCATTATATGTGAAAAATTACCAACCTTGAGGCCTGAAAGTGGCCGCAACTCCTCGTTGCAAACGGTGCAGCCAGTCTCGAATGTCCACACATTTGGGATATAATTCCCAAGGTAATTTATCTGAAGCTACAAAACAGCACACGGAAGTGACACTTCACAGTTGTGTTCCCAGACATAAGTATATCTTATATTTATAAGGAAAGTTCAGGGAAATATCTGGGTACCTTTGTCGGCCCATTGCCATGTACAGTAACCGGCAAAGTATCGTACAACACGTTTCTGGCCCGTACCCGTCCATCCTCGAACTTCAACACTACTTCATCTGCTCATGAAAAGAACATGCAGCTAAAAGACTCTCTTCATATTTATATCACTTATTTAGATAATGTCATAGTATATATTTTTGTTAAATGACCTAGAAACTCTTGAGAAACGCTTGTCTCTCCACAAGGACAAGCCTCTTTGTACAGTACAATGTATTCCTCATTTTTCACAGTTATCTGAACACAGATCTCTTTTATGTGCCTGCATGTCCCTCCTGAATGTGAACCGGTATCATTTTTCTACTGCCAGAACAAAAACACAGTGTGAAGAAGGCCAAGGAGTACAATTGATCATACTTTTCCTAAACTTTTTCTTACGAAAAAGGAGCTGTTCTTATAAAAATATATATTGTTTCCAAATTACAATATCCTCATACTTACAAATAAGCTGATAAGGAAGGCATATAAAATGTTACCTTTTGAAGATACAGTTAAAGCTGTATTTATCTTCTCTGACACAGCAGGTAATACTACCCTATTACACACATTACTACACTACTGTCACTTCCAGTTCCTTTTTATTTATGTTTAACATCTGACCTTTTTTCCCCTCTTCATTTCTGTGTTATCCTCACGTACTGGTCAGCTGAACAGCTAAAGTTATTCAAAATCTATGTGACACTGACAATAACAGGCTCTAATTCATAATTGTAATTCACAAACTATTAATTATGAAAAAAGAGCAGTTTTTTAAAATACTACTTGTGTATTTTCTCTGGAGATGTGTATTTAAGAACACCTCAGAACATTCCTTTGTTTTCTGTTTCACATGCTTTTGCGATTCCAGCCCCAGATCCATGTGCATTGTTTATTAAAACACAGACACCTTAGTGTGAGAGGGCTTTGTTCCCCAGAAGACACAGCAGGGTTCTCCTAGCACTGAATTGAGGCAGCACTGTCCAACACTTGGGTGAAGTTTGGAAAGCTGCAGCTTCCAGCCCCCTCAGCTGGCCTACGTGTGCAGAGGCACATCTTACAGTTGACTCTCACATTCCAGTCCCCGAGGCAAGGATTGCCAGGAAAAAAAACAAGGGCTTACAGCAGCCTGGCCCAAAGCCAACACTATAGCTAGCACCCCCACAGGGGAGCGGCTCCTCCACCAGCGGAGAAAAAAGATGTCAGGGCGCATACGAGAGTAATCATCAATTCTACCCTCCACCTTTCCATCAAAGGCACTCTAAAGCTAAAGCCTCATTAGGAGGGAAGTTTCCGGAAAGCAGGAAGTTGTTTTTTTTTTTCAGGTCACCAAGATTCACTGCAGGGGTTTTAATAGGGCCAGAAATGGCCCTGATGCTGCACTTTAGAGTTTACGGATTTAAAAAAACAAGGCTGCTTTGGAAAGCTGATGTTAGCAACTTTGATTCTTCTTAAACACCCCTATAAAGGCTCAAAGCAGGAGGACCTTGAGGTTCTCTAATAAAATTCTGCTCACTCCACACTTAAGACTCTCACCAAGAGCTCCATGGAGGTTCTGGAACAACCTGCACTTGCTGTCCAGCGTTATATTTATAGATTTCTGCAAAGAAAATGACAGGGAAGAACTCTTCACAACACTGAACCGATGTCTCATTAAAAACTAGTGACAGGAATTTCAACATGGACATTTAATTGACAAACGAAGTGCCAAAATCTTCTTGGTCCTTATAAAAACACAAGGAAATATACTGAAAAGATCATGAATCAGTACTTACCCGTTTGTCGGGGTTGATGTATATTTTGGTGTAAAAAAGCTGGTCACTGTCATCATCTTTGCCTGACCAATCAGAGACCATTTCCTTAAGATTGGGGGCATAGCCAATGAAGCCTGGACACAGAAAAGGAAAAGCCACTGTGAGTAACACAAAAGAAACAATAGCCTGCAAGCAGAACTTCATGACCTTGTTGTACAACATCTGGTCTCTGTTGTGCTCATCATCTAACATCTTATTTAATCATTAACCTAAAACATGGAAAAAACTAATGTGTAAGTAGATGCAATGAGTATAAAAACAACAGCAAATTGAAGGGTTTTACAGCTGTTAGCTTATTACATCAGCTCGAAGCCATGCAGTGAATCAGTCACGCAGAAAAACGCTCAGGAACGTCAAAAAGGGGTCTGAATGAAAAAGGGACAGCATCATAATGAAAATTACTTACCATTAGTCTAAATCAACACTGAAGCATTTTGTTGTCTTTGTTTGTTATTTGTAGAGTAATAAATAGTGAATAAGCCACTGTAAAACGTTTATGTAAATGTACAGCAGAAACACCTTGAGGAATTGTGTAGTCTTGTAGAAACGGGTCCAGTTTATGAAAATTTAATTTAAGTTTAATTTAACAGCAATCAGCTGTTATTTCCGAACCATACCAGGAACGTGAGAGGTTCTCTGAACAGCCTGTCTCAGAAAACTGTAGTGATGTAATGGTGTTTTCCAGCAATCATTTAGTTTTTCACCTTTGGCTTTTTTGAGTTTCTGTTTTAGTGCATTCAAATCCATTTGAATGCTCAATGCATTCTTTAAAACTTTAAAACAGCAGATCAGATTATGTTATCCTGTATACAAGTAAATGTAATACTGGGGTGCAGGACTTGAGAATAAATTGCTTTGCTCTACCCTGCTGAAATGGGCAATAAACTAATGAGCTAATGGCTAAAAAAACTATGGGGAAAGTTCTTTTGGTTTATTACTGAGACCAGAGCTAACACATTAGTTAACAAGCAAATGAGCACATGCCTCCTGCTCCAAGGAACCTCTTCCCTTCTCTGACGTGTGGGTGCTTGTCCTCCAGATGGCGATCCGGCCAAATGAGGGTCTCAGCGGAGAAGACCACCTTATGTTTAGTTTGTTGGAACTTCTTTAGCAGCTCTTTCGGACCCGAGGAGAAGATCACATCATAGCTATAGACACAAGAATATGGTTTATTACTCTTTACATTTATCAACATTTCATGAGGAAATGACCAACAGAAAAGGTCCATAATTACTTTACATAATTAAAATCTCAACATGTACATACAATAAAGCTGAAAGCACATTATTCCTTCTGCCTACAAAAGCCAGCTCAACAAAGGTACACAATTTTCTTATAATGCAATACAGTGAGCAACAGGAGGATGATGAGCAGCTACCTGTCAATGAAGAGAATGATCTTGTCCTTTTCCTTTATGTCGGCCAGAGCCGATTTCAGCAGACGTATTTTCTGTCCTCCACCTGGCGCTGACATGTAATCTCCCCCTCTCCATTTCTCACCCCTTCCAAGAACCTATGATATAAGGAAAAAGGAAAAATCACAAAGATCTGTGAAAAGCAGCTTTCAGCAAACAGTCAGACTTAAAAGAACGAACTGCCACCCCTGATGAAGACCACGGCAACCCTCAACAACTTGCGCACTCAGTCTTCAAGCTGAAGAAATAACAGATGTAATTTGGATGTTTTTCTGTACCTTAACCGTGTAATTGAACTGCCGTGCTGATCTCATAAACCTCTTGAATCCATCGGTTTCTTTTGTCGCTACAGTCAATATAAGAAGTTTTCCTGCATGGAGAGAAGAGCACAGTATACGCATCAGCTTAAAAATCAGTTCATATTAGGCTACTTTAAAAAAACATTTGGTCTGTGACAAAGTTAGAAGGGTTTATCTCTCATTTAAATAAATGTCTGAGGTAAAACATGGGCTTTTCAGTTCATTTGAAAAAAGTATTTAAAAACTAAATTAGTATGCATGTATTATTTTCTCATTCAGAGCAGCTTTCTTTTAGCAGGGCTTTTAGCATGATGCTGAATCACTTCATTATGTGCAATATATTGTGTGCAATAGTGCAACATCAGTTATTATGTCAATATTACTTATATACTACTGATCTGTGCAATTATATACTCCTAACTAACATCTGTGCTGTTAGATGTCACTTAACTGTGTTACTTATTATGTATTTTTACACAACATTTGTAAATATAGTGTATTTTCATACTGAGGATTTTTTCTACAGATTTTAGACTTTATATTTTCTAATGTAATTGTTTCTGTGTGTCTGTGCAGTCATAACACAAGCAATTTCTTCCAGGATCAATAAGGTTTTCTGACTCTGGTGTACTTTAGAAAGCCATGGCTGATCCCTTTTTATTATGTTTGAACGTTGTGAGCAGAACAGCTCTACTGTCCCATCCTGGGATGAAACTTGGGAGCCCCAGCCTACGTGCCGTACAGGCTATGCATAATGGGGACACCACATATCTCCCACTGCATAATGGGGACACCACATATCTCCCACTTTATCCATGCATCTGGACCAGCTTCCTCCGGACATTCATGCACAAGACAGCCAAGATGCTCGACCCCAATAAACAAATAAACAGGCTGTTTACTGCAGCTAATGCTAAAACACTTTCTAAAAACGAACCAGAGGAAAAGCGGATCTTATTACAGGGTAAAACCACTAGTATCAGCATTCAGTGCACACTTTAGTCAGATGTTCTCCTTTAAACAGACTGACATGAACTAGTCAGTAAATATGACACTCTTTCTGTATCAAGAGGACACACAGAAAGCGAAAATCTTTACGAGTTTGAAGACGTCGTAAAAACAGCCAAATTAACCAAACATCCTTTGGTTTTACCTCAGATATTTCACTAAACAAGATATAAAGTGCTCTTACAGGACGAAAACGTAACCAAGGAATGTCCAAAAAAGCTCAAATAAACCAGAAACCGCTGATATACCTAAGATAATTCGCTAAATAATAGTTAATCTGCTTTTACTGTTGTTTAAAACGTAAAACAGGATTAGCCAAAAATGCTAAAATGAACCAGAAAACTATTGATTTAGATCAGATCATTATCTAAATATGAGAAGCTGTTTTTTACTGTTATTTCAGGAAGATAAGGTAAAGAAGGAATAGCAGAAAACGCATAAAATTATCCAGCAAGCCTATGTTTTAGATCAGATTGTTCTCAAAATATGAGACAAACTGCTCTTTCAAGAGGAAAACGTAAAGGAGGAATAGCCAAGAATGCTAAAATGAAGCAGAAAGCCCATGTTTCACCTCAAATGTTTCTTCGAATGACACTCGTTATGTAGGAGTCGAGGTTAATGCAACTTAAAGAAGCTAAAATGCCTTTAACAGCTTTGTACATCAAAGTGGAACAGTGATTTAATAAGGAATATGTCATTTTGTGTAGAAAAATGAGAGTTGAAGCTGAAGTGCTTCGCTGCTCGGCATGCAGGCTCCACGTCAGCGGCCTTGAGGCGCGGACGCTCGCGAGACCAGCTCTCTCCCTCGCGCTGTCTAGACAGCACCGAGCGCTTCACCCACACCCAAACACGGGCTCGTGTCTTTACCATCTAAAGCCATGTCCGGAGCAGCACAGCAGTTGCAAAATGTCCCTCCACCCTCACCTTCAGGAAGGGGTCCCTTCGGCTCGCAGTGCAGTGGGGGAAACGCAGTCAGACCCAAAAAGCCCAATACGAGGGTCAGCACTCCAGCCTTCATCCTGATCTCCTCTCTCCTCTCTCAGGACACAGTGTACATGCAGAAACTCCGCAGGCCTCCCGAGGAAAAGTTAGCGGTTATATAGAGTCCCTCTCACTCCAACCCCCACAACCGCCCTCCTATAAACACAGCCTGCGCAGCCTGCCTCTCTTTCCACCCCGAGCACAGGCTGAGACTCCCAGCGGCCGGATTACTCCGTGATTGGTGGGCAGAGAGGAAGCAAAGTGGCCTTTAGTTAGAAGAAGTGCTCTACTGCAGTATCATCAAAGACTGTAATATGATATATGAATCCTTTCTTCCAGATTTTCTTGTTATAATAAACGCATCTTTGTTATATATAGGTAGCTGGTGACCTAGTAGTTAGGGAGTTGCCCCTGCGATCAGAAGATTTGAATTTCAGGATCGCTAGTTGCACTTCTGAGCTACACTTGAGCAAGGTACCATCTCCACACACTGCTCCCTGGGCACTGTGCTACTGTCTGCCCAGTTTCACTTGGTGAATGGGT
>JBBPCX010000016.1:4351716-4369602 GCA_037974365.1 Hydrocynus forskahlii
TTTCCCTTTCCCCCCCCCCCCCTTTTCCCCCCCTTTTCCCCCCCTCCTTCTGCTCTAATTTAGTTGCAAACTTTCAAATTCTGCTTTCAGAAATAGTTCTGGAAACATCAAAGTGGTGATGATGGTTTTGGTAACCCGTCAGACTGACAATCACCCGTAATTGCAGAGTTAAGGCATGTTGAAGATTTTCGCTTCTATCGAATCCTCTACAGTCATCAGACTGGATGTGTTTCTGATGTGAACTTCTCGCTAACTGAAAGCACCAGTGTAATTGTGGTTGGCACTGCTGTGTGAAGCACTCGATGATCTTGCTCGAGTTTTTCTTTCTTTTCCTTTTCCTTTTTTCTTTCCTATTCTCGTTGATACGATTAGAGATTTTGTGAGTCTTAAAGTAACAAATATTTATTTTTTTATACAAAGGCTGACATTCAGTTTGCGGAATAACAAGTTCTGAATTAATTTTATCGCACAGATTTCTTGAATGTAATTTATCTCAATTTGAAGCAAAGACTTGTTCCTCCTATTTTCACGTAGACGACACATATTACTGTTCAAATAAGGATGCGGTGTGAATTAGTCTCTTGATGGAAGTAGTGGGGGAGGATTTGCATTTTTTTATTTTATGAGAAATTTGTGCATAAACTCTTCACTGGTGCCTTCAAGCCTTTCTTCTTCCAAGTTGGTGCAGGGGGTTTGTTTGTCTTTGCTGTCTAACTTTCGCCAGGTTTTGTGTACTCGTCCCTTTCTTTTTAGACAGTTGGTTTTTACCACCTCAGCTTCATGCAGAACTCCATGGGCAGGGGATAAGGCTGCACGTCTTGATCACGACGTAAAATATTACACAATGCCATAGTGAAAAGTTAGGTTACATTGCTGATACATTCACAATGCATACAAGTCACTGGATAGATAAGGTGACTAATCTACGATACGATTTATCATGGATTAGTTTATTCAGTTGTTCAGTTGATTAGGAAGATTTTCCCTTCCTTAATCGACGGATCATCTGGCCAAAGAGAAGCAAGTCTTTGTTAAGACCTTCATCCCTTAGCTCTATGCTATTTGGCGAGCACATATATACAGATGTGTTGTTCATCCATATTTGTGAATGACTGTCATGTTTGACATCTCAACCAAAGTAAATATTTCATATAGTCGCTGTCGGGCGGAAACCTCATATGTCCAAAATGGCTATTTTTCAGGAAACTCAAAAAAATATGGATATTCTAAATAATTCAATACTGTGTCATCAAATTTGGTATAACTATTTTCAACACTTTTCATTGGTTAATAATTTCAGACAGACCCACGCGGAGACTGACCAATAGTATCGATTTATGAAAAAAACAACAAAGACGAAAAGTGGAGTTACGAGGATTCCGCCAGACAGCGACGATGTTCATATTTTATCATGAGAACTCTGTAAACAGCTGCATCATATTACTTCACATTTAGCCCACCAAATCTCCTCGGATCAGATTCATTTAAAAAAACAGGCTCCATCAAACCAAGCCAAGAATTCCGTTATTCATAGGTGGTTCAAACTAATTTGAAAAAAAGAAATCTTCCTATTTGTGTTGTGTTCTTAAGAACTGTACTGAGTACTGATCGCAACATGAGTGATGTTTCTGGTGTAAATTGGGTGAAAATTTCAGGGTGAAAGTGTTTTTTTGTTTGTTTGCTTAACCCCCTCCCCCCCCCTTTCTTTGTTAGCTTTGAAATCCTCGGGTGCGGACTTTTCGTGGTGTTTTCATTTGTTGGAGTCTTTATTTTGTTGTGTTTTTATATTGACTCGCTTCAATTAAATTAACAAATCAGTGGTCACGGTCTCCTTCATTGATCTCTTAACTGAGACAACTTGGAAAACACTGAACTGTGGCAGTAAATGAGATTTCATTGTCAGAACACACATCTGAGGACAGCTAGCTACACTCACTTTAAAGGCCAAACCAAACTCTCCTTTAACATGTGGGGTAAAATCAACAGCCCAAGCAAAACATAGCCTGGGCAGATTATCATGAGACTGCCGCCATGGAACCATCAGCCCTCCAGTAGAGGATTGGTTCAAACGTCATTTATGGACATTTCTGTTTTAATACATCACTGATCTGAATTAGGTTTAGATTAACCACGAACCACATCCACCACAGATAATAACTGGGTACAGTAAACCACACAGAGTTGTGTGGTTTACTGTGCAACTGAAAAAGTTTTTCTGAACTGCCCAGCCCTATTAACTATGAATTACATTTTCAGTATTGTAATACAAATACACAGTAGTGTGCCAGTTTCAGGCACTTTTTAATTATTTATCTGGGAAAAGTTTATCTGATCAGAAAAACACTAGTATAGAAATGTATAGAAATCTAGAACCAAACCTTTGTACTCATAACTGTCTCAAGGAAACTACTTTTATAAAAACATATTCTCACAGCTTTTGGATTTATACTAATTCTATGTGGTGTTTCCAAGCACAAATAATCTTCTTAGCTGGCTAAGACTTTTACACGGTATTACAAATAGAAACTTACAGTGTATTTTAATATAGCCATTTACTTATGGAACTTTTTAGTTGGTTGATTGACTAGATTGATTGTTTTACAAGCTAGGTTTGATGTAAGCATACCTGCCAGCATGTTAATGACCTCTGATCCTATCAGGTAACGAAGACAAATGAGGAAACGGCACTGTAAGAGGAAGCCCTTTCACAGAGACGGCGATGGACAGCAGGAAAAGATCAGATCATCACCAGTAATGGTTTCTGTTCGGGAACAACTTCACATTTATAACATGAGTGCAGAGTCTTCCAGCTCCAGGTTTATGATCCCCCTGTACTGCGGTTTGTCCAGGTTTAACACAGCTGACTCAACCAAAAAATAATTTAATTACATATTAGTGACAGGACTGGAGCTGTCCCTGCAATACAGTCAATGTTAATGGACAAAAAAATACAGCAACATAATTAAGGCCTACTTTGATTGTTGTCTAAAAATGAACGAAACTCAGTTTATTAACACTGTGCCAATGGCCGATTTAGAAGGAAAATGAGGGAAAAAAGCACTTTGGCATCTATTCAATTACATTTTAGGAGAACAATGCTTTTGGTGTGTGAGCAACCAAACATGTTTCAGACCTGGATTGTGAGATGTATTACCAAGAAGTTCCACTAGGGGGTAGTGCTTTCTGACAATTCTACTGGTCTGAAATTACATAAATCTCTTTGCCAATTCAATACTGGCACCGAAATCAGAATGGACTGCTTCTCATTGAAGTCTAAAAATATGGTGGGTATAAGAGAAGGAAATTTCAAAAGCAGTGAGTAGAACTGTTGAGTGTACAAAATGGGCTTACTGAGATATTAGCAGAGACAGCTGTGTAGCATGTGATGAGTGAAAAAAAACAAGCTTTAAAAAGTTGCAGACTTTCATAAAGCCCAGTCAGAAATATTTGCACTGAGCTTCTCAAACCAGAGCACAATTAATCACACTTTTTCATAATCTGTAGAATAAATGTGGTAGTTAGGAAAAACAGCAATTCAGACAATTAAAATAAGAACAGTAGTAATAAATAATTGTACTACATAAGCACAATGTAATAAAAGCACAAACCATCTACGTGATACTTGAGCATATTGAAGAGCGTTTTATAGCCTCTGTAGACAAACAAAGGACTGGCAAACCCACATTTAGCTTTAGTACAAAGAACACCTCATCATGGTCTAGTGAGTCTGGAAGAATGAAGAACACACTGTCTTTCACCAAACTGAACTATTATGGTCAGCAACAGCCACAGATCCTGTTTAGCCATGTTGTCAGTTTAGTTCCTTCTGAAAAAGCAAAGGCCAGTTTATTGTTCATGTAAAGAGGTGTGTGTGTGTGTGTGTGTGTGTGTGTGGAATTGAACTTAATGTGGTCATATAATGAAGATTATTTAATTTATAATATTAAAATATGTCATTTGTCACATTTGGGCAGTTGTAAAGGGGTAGTGATTGTGACTGTGGGGATCCTTGTATATTTATGAAGGGTGCACATGTCAGGTGTGTTCCTGTGTCTGTTTGTGTGTGTGTGTGTGTGTGTGTGTGTTGAGAGTTAACACAACATTGTTAATTTAATAGAATTCTCGTGCCTTGACTTGAGCTTGTTTGTCAAAAACAATTGTAATCAATAACTAAATAGTAAATTAAGGTTTTTAAAACTGGATTGCCGTGAATAATTTATGAGGTGTATTCTTTTTTGTTAGATTTAGTCAAACACTGTGAATAAAGCCATTGAGTGCCTTCACGAGTTTTGTGTATGTAACTGGAGTCAGCTGCCAAGATGCCAAACGTTTCAGTGTTACATCTTAGAAAAGACTGGAGTGGAAATGTTTCCCTTCTTATTATTTCTCTTTTTAATTATCCTTAAAATATGTGGTGGTTTTGGGGGGGGATCTGAATGGACAACACACCTAAACAGAGTCATATAAGAGTGATTGACAACAACCACACACAGCATTCAGGGTCAAATATGCTCATAATATCTAAAGCACATGTTTCTGGGGTTTTATCTTAGTTCGTTTTTGCTGGTACAACCAGACGACGGGGAAAAATAAATCGAATGTCAACCAACAAGGCCGGTTAGGTCCCGAGTGAGAAGAGCGTGAGGCCTAATGAGCATTTAACCAAGTGCGTATGGATGCTTAACATGGCGCCTCATTAGGAAGTCCAGCCCTGTGTAAGCCCTGAGAGGGTGACGAGGCAGCGTCACACACTGAACTCTTACACCCCGAGCAAACGGGACGAAGACGCTTGGAGGACAGTTAGGACAACGAGGTGTATTAAAAGCAGCACTGAGAGCACAGCTGTTAGAGCTGATTTTCATTCACCCGCTGCCCTGCCTTGAGACACTACACAGCAAGTTACACACACGAGAGGTGGCTCATGTCATCACTGGAGTACATGAAAAAGGACTGCCTGGCTTCTGGGACCCTGTCATCCACCTCTTTAAAGGGAACTCTGACTAAAATCCACAGCAAGAGACCCAAGGGAAAGAAACTCCTTGAGAACGACCAAGAGGACTCAGAGGGAGAATGTGATATTTGCAGGTAAGAGGGTTTATTTTAACATTTGTAGATTAGATCAGATTAGATTATATTAGATTTAACTTTATTGTCACTGCATGGACATGAAAGGCATCAACCCAAAGTGCAAAAAAAAGCAATAATGTGCAATCAATGTATATACATTTCAGGACAAGACAGTTACCAGTTCAACTAATTTTTTACAAGAACGCCTCTGAAATTGTTAATTGTTCTGCATCTTACACTCTTAGCAAAATAATGTTTCATACAGCATATTTGATTCATTTCACCAGTGTGCTCTTTTCTGTGATATATGAAACCAGATTCTTTAAAGAGCAACCAACACCAGTTCATCATAGGGAAGAACAGTCTAAACACATAACCACATATCTTGAAGGACCCACTTTTTTTAAAGGTTCACACAAGGTTTTCCAGGATGGATTATGTAATTATGTGATATTTAAGGCTCAGTCTGAAATCCAGGACACCTTTACACAGTCATTTGCTTAACTGAGCAATCGACTGGCTATGATATTTAAGTTGATTTCCAGTATTGATACGTGTCTGTTTCACCTCCCTTCGCAGTCTCTCCCTCCCCGGTTGTGGCAGTCGCAGTCGCACAGTGCGCAGGATCCTGGTTGCCTGCGTCGTCTCCTTCCTTGCCCTGCTGTCTGCCATGGCCATGGACTTCAGCTCCAGCCTGGCTCAGTGGCAGGCTATGGAGAACTGCCTCAGTGAACTGACCTCCTGTAGGACTAATGCCACGCTCCAGACCATTACTGAGCTCCAAATGATGAGAAACACCTGCTCATCAAGAGAGAGCAGATACAGTGAGCGAGAGGTAATGTCAGGTTTGTCACTGGATGTGCTGTCAGCGATCAGTCACCGTTGTACTGGTGTAGAAATGGATGGCCGTGGACAGCCTTGTGGTGCGGAGCTCGATCAGTTTTGTGAGCAGCTTCAGAGTGACTTTTTGGAGTTCGTTAATGTGACTTTGCACGATGAGCCAACTGGTGTCAATGGAACCACTTTTGTCACTCTTGCAATTGAAAAGATCTTGTACTCCTCAGGCTTTGGGGATGTGGACATCGGTCTTCTGAAGCACAGCTCGGACTGGGCAGACCTGCTCACTCTGAAACTTCTTGTTACATTCCAGGAACTGAACTATCAATGGATGCTGAGGGAAGGAGGATCAGACTTCCAGTATAAATGGTCACAAACACTGGCCATTCTGATGATCCTTCAAAACATGTCTGAGAACTTCCAGAGCTGTTGGATGGAAAACCTTGGCCTGGAGCTGCACATGACTCAACCAAAAGACTTTCACCCTCTCCTTTCCCTCTGCAGCCCTGGTTCCTCCTGGGAAGGAGCCTCCATGTTCATTCTTGTTTTGGGAAACATCCAGAACTGCTTTCTTGCCAGGACCACATTGGCCCTGAAGATGAAATCCAGAGATATCTCTTCTAGCTTCAGCCTGAAGGTGTGTCTGCTGACCATCGCATGTCTCATCTACCCTGTTGTGCTGCTGTCTTTTAAGGAAATGACAGCGTGGATCCAAGACTATGCTCAGAGCCTGAAGGAAAGGACTGAAGATCTGAAAACTCAGAGGCGTCTTGCTGAGGATCTTCTCCATCAGATGCTGCCCAAGTCCGTCGCCAAGCAGCTCCGCAAAAACAGACATGTAGAAGCCGAGAGCTATGAAAGTGTAAGGGTGTTAAGCATCAATACTTATTATCCAATACACTTAACCCACATTTGAGTAAAAAAATTGTCACTTCAGTGAAAAATGAAAAATTGACTCTAGTGAAAGTAAACGTAGTGCCAGCAAAAACGATTCGAGCAGAAGCACAAAGGTATTCGAGGAAAAGAAAAAAGGAAAAAAACCCTGTAGCACTGCAGAACTTCTAAGTATATCCAGTATCCAGAAGTTTCTGAACCGCTCTCCTATTTCCGGGATCCTTTTGATCCGGGGAAAATAATGCTCAAAAGTAAAAGGTGTGAGTAGCAGCAAAAAATGCAAAGGCAAAAACTGAATTTGTATCTCAATAAAGGTCTGAGAAAAAAGTAGTTTCTTCACAAATATGTTCAAGTACAAGTACTATCATTTGAAAATAATTAAAAAAAAGCACAATCCAGGTATATGTACCTGGTCAAGAAAATGGAGCAATAAATAAACTAGATTCAAAAACGATCACATGAAATGAAAAACCGAGCCGGGATTTCAGGCTATTGGTTCTGTTTTGGGTGAAACAGCCAGGAAACTAGCTTTCAGTGAGGGGTTTCGGCGCTACCATTCTGCCTTTAAAATATCAAATTGCTGTTTAAAAAGTCCATATTCATTAGATGTGTTGGCAAGATTGCAGTATATGGAAAGAACACATGCTCCCATTTTGTTTGTTCTTATTGTTGCAGTAATTGCCTGTAATTACGGTACTACATATTCATTAGGAGATAAAACAGCTTATGAGGCAGAGGGGGAAAATTGTGCGCTTCTGGTGAAGTATATCTTTTGCAGATGAGGCCCATAGCAGGTCATTTTCCCTCGCTGTAACATCATTCCGCTTCACCTAAAGATCCAGTGCGCTCATTAACGCAAATACATTTCACTAGCCAAACTGTGACATTTAGGGCTAAAGATTCTTTCCTTAATTTGAGTGTTGTACCACTGGACAGAGAACCAGAGAGGCGCGTTAATTCTGGACGAAATGCTGTAAAATGTCTTGGCTCGTTTCAGACGAATGCCTGTTTTCATTGTTTTTCTACCTCACAGCTGCATAAGAGAAGTGGATTGATATGATTTCTATATTTAATGCCTTCTTATATAAAAAAACTGGTTATATTTAACATTTATATTAATATTTACGGCATAGCAATATGCGCTGTGATATAAAAAATGTGTTGAATGGTTCTCACTAATGGCCAGCTTTCTTTTCAGGTGACCATTTTCTTCTCGGATATTGTAGGCTTCACCGCCATTTCAGCTTCCTGTACTCCTCTGCAAGTTGTTGAAATGCTGAATAATCTCTACATGTGTTTCGACACACGCATAGACTCTTATGACGTCTACAAGGTAACCTGCATAGTCTCAAAATTTAAACCATCGCCATGGACCACAAAATGCATTTTTGATAGATATGGCCTCTCTTCATAGCTTTCACTCACTGTAGCCTACGCTGCTCACAGTTTGACACAGTTGCTGATTCAGATCTATGTTGGTTTGTCACTGTTTGCGATAAATGCTCTATAGAATGAATGGACACAAATTCCGTCAGAAACACTCCAAAATTTAAAAAAAAATCATTTCCTAATCATTAAAAGGCAGAAGTCAATGGACGTTTATTGTCTTGTGTTGCTTTTATTAGTAGACTCAGTTGCATATCTATGGGTACAATAAAAAAAACCTTCACACAAAATCTTTTCATCAAATCTAGGGAAAAAAAATAAAAAAAAAGGATGTTAATGCTTATAATATAATGCTTATACATATCTGCCAATGGAGTAAGCACTATTCACATGTACTAGTAAGACTTCTCGTTTACACAGCAAAAAAAAACAACAAATTTTACTACCTGACATTAGCTTAGACAGCAAATCTTATTTTATGACCACCATTAGAAATAAAGAGTACACGCAATCGGTGTTTGGGTCACACATAAATCATAGAGGTTTATCCCCATGAAGTAAACCGAGATTGTTTTTGGTGCTAGCTGTGGTGATTTCTCTGAATCAGGTGGAGACTATCGGTGATGCATACATGGTGGTGAGTGGGCTTCCAGAGAGAAATGGGGATAAGCATGCGGACGAGATCGCTAAAATGTCTCTGGATCTGGTGGCGGCTGTGAGACAGGTTTCCATCCCCCACATGGCCAACAAGCGCCTTCAGCTCCGTGCAGGGATACATACAGGTTTGTGTGGTCCAGAGTACAGAGCTGTCATTTCCACGACTTCCACGACTAGGTGTTGTTTAACATTTTAAACTTTGAGGAACCTGTATGTGGAGATGCAATCTACAGCATACAACTTATAGCTAAACAATAAGCGTAGGGTTTGTGGTTACAAACATGTCTGTAACCATAAACTATATGAAAACTGTAAATGAAAATAAATGTAAATTGACCAAAAACATTTGGAATAACATCTTGTTACATTAGCATACATTGAAGTCTTTCTCCTTATCTTATTTAGTAAAGTGTTGTAGAGATTTTGTTAGGACAGTGACATGGTATAAATTACTAATATGTGATAGACTACATCCGTAGTGTTATACCAGTTACTAATATAAGTAATATAAGTACTACATGCATGGCACACATTGTCACCCAAAAAGGTACTATAGAGGTACGTTTTTGTTCATGAGGTACAACATGGCCCTTAAATTTGATTGCAAAGGTTTTAAATGCATACAACATTTAAATTCTCGGGTGGAAAAGGTATATTTGTCTCTTTTGGTAAAAGAGGAAAAATAAAAGAAAAAGAAAAGAAAAGGCTTGTAGTCAACACGAGTCGATGTAACGTACAAAGTTGATGCAACTCAATAATATATAGTTGCAATGAAATATGACGTAATTACGCCCCTATCTAAAGGTACTGAAGACTGGGGTACCATAGTATTACACTAGTGATATACTGTTACTGGGGAGGTACCCAGTAACAGGATATTCCTATGTGTTTGTGAGTATGCAGGTTTTTGAGTACATTTAGTACATGGGAACTGCGCATGTCTGTTTTTCCACAGGTCCTTGTGTAGCTGGTATTGTGGGCTACAAGATGCCCAGGTACTGCCTGTTTGGAGACACAGTCAACACGGCTTCCCGGATGGAATCAACTAGTCTGCGTATGTGTCTGTAACTTCAACATTTTCTTTTAATCACTTTCATAAAATGACACTGACAGTCCCTAAAATGTTAGATTTTCAACCACATATAAAGTCTTAACTATGATTACCTGTATTTTATGTGATTTCACAATCTAATGTTGTATCAAAAAATAGCTTTTGCCCAGAGGGACGTGTGCTCTTGCCCGAGGGGATGTGTCTGATTTGGCCATGCTTTCTGCAGCTCTGATGTTCATGAATATTTTCAGTCACTACATCACCATAGAGACAGACAGCCATTTAAGTCACGCCTGCACTGTTCTTCATTTGCTCTTAGTCCATCACCAGAGCATCTGTGGTCTCTTTTAACAGGCTATGAACCACCATCTGATAGTCCAATGTGCATTTATATTCAGAATAAATCTGAGGACATTCACTGCACCTTATGTCTTGTACATGTAAAGTTGTTATAGTTAGTTATTAAACAGCATAGATTATGGGGCACCGTTTATAAAAAACGCTTCACAATTTTTTTTTCATAATTTAGCGCAATGTTCACACAATTTTCACACATTTAGAGCTAAATGTGTTACAAAAAAAACGGTGTTACGTTTTGGTACATTTTCTTGCTGCGTAATTGTTAAATGGTAAATCTAAATGTTAAATCTAAATCTAAATGTTAAATCTTAAATCTAAATGTTACATCCAAATCTAAATGTTAAATCTTAAATCTAAATGTTAAATCTTAAATCTTAATGTTAAATCTAAATCTAAATGTTGCTTTTACAAACGGCGAGCGATATGCTACTTAGCCACGCCCCGTGATTACAATTGGCTGTTACTTAGCAGGGGGCTGGACTGCGTGCTGTGATATTCCCTCACCAACATGGAGGATTTGCCTCAAATGATCTAAATGTTAAATATGAAAAATATATCTCGCACTCTAAATGTGAAACTTCACAGTTAGATAGGGCTCAGTGAGACCTTTCCAACGACCCCTCGTTTGCCATCATAGCCCCCTGCAATCCGGAGTTATTAGCCGAAAACCGTTCACCTCGCCCGGGTGTCCCATTACTTTTTTCTGAGGTCAACGGTTTTCGGCTAATAACTCCGGATCTCCGGGGGTGTTTTTTTTTTTACATTAAATACATTACTTAATACCTTATACATTAAATCCACAGTTAAATAGGGCTCGGTGAGACCTTTCCAACAACCCCTCGTGAAACCTTTCCAACAACTTGACCCGCAGTTATTATTTGTTCTCGGCTAATAACTCTGGATTGCGGGGGGCTATTATGGAAAACGAGGGGTTGTTGGAAAGGTCTCACCGAGCCCTATCTAACTATGAAGTTTCACATTTAGAATGCAAGATATATTTTTCATATGTAACATTTAAATTTAAGATAATTTGAGGCAAATCCTCCATGTTGGTGAGGGAATATCACAGCACGCAGTCCAGCCCCCTGCTAAGTAACAGCCAATTGTAATCATGGGGCGTGGCCAATTAACATATTTCTTGCCATTTGTAAAAGCAACAATTAGATTTAGATTTAACATTTAGATTTAGATTTAACATTTAGATTTAAGATTTAACATTTAGATTTAGATTTAACATTTGCATTTAGATTTAACATTTAGATTTAAGATTTAACATTTAGATTTAGACTTAACATTTAAATGTAACATTTAATAATTACACAGCAAGAAAATGTACCAAAACGTAACACTGTTTTTTTTTCTAAATGTGTGAAAACTGTGTGAACATTGCGCTAAATTATCAAAAAAATGACACCTCTAAATTTGTGAAGCTGTTTTTACAAACGGCACCCCATAATGGATAGCCTCATAAGCCACACATAGTCTTTTGTTGTACCATTTAAATGTAATTACATAGTTATATAATTGCATAGTAACATAATGAGTTACATTTACATTCAGTTTATATTGTGTATTGGCAGGAGTGAAATCTTTTGTTAAAAAATCTAATGCCAAAGCCCAAGTAGAAATGTTAACAACAGTTCTGTTCATGCAATAGAATTTGATCTCTTCAGCTTAGAGTTAATCTATGTCCATTGGTAATCTTATAGTTTGTTAGTAGCAGTTGTTTTGACTGCACCGGCTTCAAAATTAAAATGATCGTATTACGCCAAATCATTCAATTACCCAACACCGGTTGTGACTTGAATGTCCTTTTTATCCTTGATTGCTAAAGCTCAGAAGGTCCATGCAAGCTCAGCAACCTACCTGGCTCTGATGAGAGACAATGCATACGAGCTTCAGCTGAGGGGAGAGATTGAAGTGAAGGTCAGTGAGTCAGTTTTGCAATATAAAAATATAAAACATCTTAAAGGTGTTCATTTGAGTTGTTCTGCACTAGAGATATACTTATCAACTTACATTATTTATCCTAAATAATATGCACATGCAAACATTTCCCAACAGGTTTGTAACATGGCATTTTTTTTGCTGAACTGAACATTGAAATATGAAGCATCTATTAATGATGTTTAATTATGTTAATATTAATTCATTAATATTTAAACTTATTTTTACCCTTTAACAATTTTACCGTGAGCTCAGATTCGTAACTAATTATTACTTTCATTTCTAGGGGAAAGGTAAAATGAACACCTACTGGCTGATTGGTCACAAAAACTACAGCGTCCAGAACGACAGTCTGGTGTGTCACTGGAATCCCAACCTGTCCAGAAAGAAAAAGACACCAGTAGGGAGCAACGGCTCCATGGGGAATGTAAGTACATTACCTATTAGTGGATACTGGAGAATATCTGTTGTTATGTATGTGTGCTATATTCAAATCCAGTCATACTGTGTTGCAGCCTTTCTTTGTCCAATCACATCTGAGTCACCTAATACAAAGTATAATGACTTGGTAATGAGTCAGACCACTGTTGGAACAGAGCGAATGCTAAGCTGTTCAGGCCTCTTGGCACTCTTGCACTGACTTTGTATAGCCCTGCACTAATGATTCATGCGATCCAAATCCCAATAATTATTATTAAATGCACTATATGGACAAAAGTATTGGGACACACTTGTTTTTCAGGGTTTGGGCAATCTTAATGCTTCAGCATACCAAGACAATATCTAGACAATGCCATGCTTACAACTTTGTGGACACAGTTTGGGGATGAAGCCCTTTACTGTTCCAGCATGACTGTACCCCAGTGCAGAAATCAAGGTCCATAAAGACATGGTTTGATGAGTCAGGTGTGGAAGAACTTGACCTCCCCACACAGAGCCCTGACCTCAACCCCATCCAGCACCTTTGGGATGAACTGGAACAGATTGCGAGCCAGGCCTTCTCGTCCAGCGTCCTGACCTGAGCCTGACCTCATAAAGCTGTATGCTGTACAGAATGAACGAGCACAGATTCCCACAGCAACTCCAAAATCTTGTGGAAAGCCTTCCAAGAAGCGTGGAAGCTGTTATAGCTGCAAAGAGGGGACCAACTCCATATTGAAGTCAATGGATTTGAATGTAATGTGATTACAGTCCCTGATGGTGTAATGGTCAGACGTCCCAATACTTGTGTCCATATAGTGTAGCTACCTTAAATAACTCAGTAGTATGAACCTAACTGAAGTGTGGTTGAAGGGTTACTTCAATAATTTGTGCATTTTTATGTGTTTTGTGGGATTCACAGTCCAGCATCACAGTTCAGAGTGTGAGTGAGAGTACCACGCCCATTTCTCAGGCCGAGGCCCCTCTCAGGGCAGAGGGCTCGGAGGTCACTATCTGTGTGTCGGCGCAGGTGGAGAACTGTCCTGCCAGCCACGATACGCTGGGCTCCATGATGGGAGGCGAGGAGAATCCCTCCAGTAAACAGGTCCAGAGGGAGGCTTCTCTACCAGGCCTGGTGCCACACTGCTAAATGCGCCTGACTGTTACAAATATGGCATTTTGGTGGGACTTTTCTTGGTAAATGGAGTTGAAGAGGTTGTCTTAAGTTTGGAGTATTAGATCCCTCTTCAGAATTAAAAAAGAAATGCTTCCTAATAGAGGTCTGCGTCCTTCAGATTAAGACTAGTCCTGGATTACATTTTCTTTTTAATAGACAAGGCTCAATCTCTGCCTGGGAAACCAAGCATCAGTGTTTCTTGGGAAAGTAAAAGAACAGACTGTTCATGCCGCAGTAATCAGATACAGACATCAGATGGTTTTAAAGCAGAGGAGATTTGGTTTCAGTTATGTGTTCCATTTCTGTTTTATAACCAGAGCGAGACATTCAGCCATTCGAATTTCATCATTTTTTAAATCTTGGTCATCATCTCAGCTGAACCTTGTTTAACTCGTCAAGCAGATAAAAGGAAAACTGGAGTCTAGAACTGGTGCAACCACATGATGTCCAGGAAGGGTTTTTTTTCACTCAGCTAGAAAATCAGCAGTTTTGGGGGTTTTTTTTACCCAAACTGACAATAAAATGTGTTCTTAGAGTGTAGAAGTCTAATTTTACAGTAGTTTATCTTAAACCATTTTGGTCTGTTTGTTCACTCTAATAATTATGCTTTATGATGTCTAGCCAATTCCGGCTCTTTGCTGTGATCGGCACTTTATTGCTGTCTATTTCTTCCCTGTGTCAACGTGGCCTTTCTGTTTTAGGTCATTATTTCTACTCTTTTACTTCTTTATTTTATTTTGCTTTCTACTTTATTTGAATAGATTAAATACACAGACCCGAATCTCTCTCTGTTATCATTTCTCTCATCTCCTGTGTGTGTTCTCATTTTGAAGGGTGCCCGACCCTTCACCGCTTTCACCTCAGTCATCAGATTTTTACACCGGTCCCTTCAAACAGCACTAAGCAAGTGATCCTCATTCGAAGAAGTGGAGTGTAATCCCATGGAGAAAACCTAGTGCTCATAACAAGGATGTTTGGAGAAAGAGAGAGCCGTATTTAGAGGCCGTGAAAAGACGGTGGCCTGCGCCCCAGGAGGAGCCATTGTGCTTCAGTCAAATGAAGGCTGGAGATAATTGCTCGACTGAAGCACACTCCACTTAGGCCACAATTCACTGCAGGCACACACCCAGCCATCTGGCCCGAGCCAAGAGCGCGTCAGCGGGGGTTTGTTAACCAGTACAGCAGAGGAAGGGGAGGTTGTGCCAGTAACATCTTCAAGCTTATTATTTAGGTGTTAATCTTAAGGTCTATCATCTAATATCTACTATCATTTATTTGCAAACTGTAATGAAACTGTTGTTCATGTTATGTAGTTATAAAGTAATGAAGGGGAACCAATAGACATTTGTGCAAAATCTGTAGCTTACTGGAAATCAGTTGAAAAAATTAATTCCAAGTAATTACTGTCGTCCATTTGAAATTTTCACATAATTGTAACTAGTGTTTACAAATGATATAAAAATACAAAAGCGTGACAAAATACACAGTTTGGTTCTGATGGTGACAAAATGGTTAGTTTACATAGATTTTTTACACAATGAAGCATAAAATGTTTTAACACTGGTTTTCTTTTTTTTTTTTTAATAAATAAGGCACTTATAACAGTGCCTTAGTAGTATTGATGAACGCATTAAGTGTGAACCTCTTTATCAAGCTACGATCAGTGTGTCAGCCTGTGACACTTAAAACATAAAACCTGAAGAACAGCAGAAACATACTTTTTTCATTATTTTTTTTTCATGTAACACATCCTTCTACTTTCCAACGACGAAAGGAAATTAAAGAAACACCATTTTAAGCCATTTAGCTCCTTCACTCCCATTCACTGAAGACTGCACTCCCTCTAGTGTTTTGCAGGGATATTTTTGGTACAGTGATGAATAGCATTTGCATCATAAAGCTTTGAGTTTTGGATTTGTATTGTGACGAATATTAATCCCCAGCTTTTGAGCTGAGAAATTATATTAGCCTAGTAAAGATGTCACAAATCAGTATAAAAAATCCATATCCAAAAATCTTTTCATGGGTCTTAGTAAGAGAAACTCAAACAAACAGATCAATAACACTCTTAAAAGAAAGGCTATACTGTACTACTGTACAGTATAGAATGTTATGATTTCAACACAGTATTAAAAACCAACTTAGAAACTGTGAATCTTTACAAATGTATCGTGATGTGCTCCTTGCTTTCTCCCATGCATTATCATGAAAATTTCAAATCAATGATCAAGTCTAGCCGTTTTGGGGGGGGGCAGGCCTTGTGATTTAGACACACTCATGATCAAATGACTGGGCTTTTCTCTGAGGGGCTTCTAGGGGTTGTGATTTTGGGGGATTATTTTGGTTGAAGTCTGGAGGGCGTCCTCTGAGTACTGTTTATCCAAGCCAACCCGATCTGTGTAGGAGCCGTTACAGTTACACCTCTGTAGAGCGACGGAATTTCAACACAAATATTTAAACTAAAATTCAGAATCAAAACAAGAAAAGCAAATCAATACAGCCTTAGTATGCTGCAAGCATTAACTAACATTAAACTTTAAATCATGAACAAAATAATATATCATCATTACATTACAATACATTACAGTCATTTGGCAGATGCTTTTATCCAAAGCTACTCACAATATTAGGACACATTCAAGTTACAGGACAGGGTGAGAACCAGAGTGCTAAGTGCTACATCTTGAAAGTGTAAAGTGACCATTTTTGTCATACATGAACACACCACAGCACACAGTGTGAACACGAAATTCTTCCTCTGTATTTAACCCATTCACCAAGTGAAGCAGCGGGCAGCGAGGAATACAGCGCCCGGGGAGCAGAGTGTGGGGACGGTCCCTTGCTCAAGGGAACCTCAGAGGTACTCGTGCAACTTTCTGAACGCAGTACCACAAGTTCTGATCTCTAACTTGTGGTGCTCCTTGTTTAAGCGATTTACTTTTAGAAAATTTCAGATTTGTGTTTTTTGGGTTTTTTTTATTGTACTTACTGTCATACGTATATTTACTTTACTTGTACCCATTTTTAATTTTTACTTGAGCTTCAGCAAATTCCAGATTTTTAATCTCAAATTTACTTATTGTTCATAATGTTTGCGCAGTCAAAAAGGAGCAGCTCAGGATCCATTTCACTGTGTGTTGCACTTGTATGACTGCATGTGACAAAAAAAGAATCTTGAATCTTGAACACCTCAACCACTACGCCACCAACTGCCCCTACTCTTCTTTATGTCAGAGTAATGCAAGTGCATTAGGAGAGGATGATCACACTCATGGTATGTCACAGTATTTGTATGTACAACAGTATTGGTGTACAGTGTGTCTAAGAGTCATCCACCGAGCTGCAGTTACCAACAGAAACATACACAGTACATAAAAACAACATCCAGAGATGTTCTTGGAAACTGTGCTTAATAAACTGAAGTAGCTTACCCTGCTGCCGTCCTCCTACAGACGCCCTTCCCTTCAGCCCGTGGTAGAAAGCAGGTAGTGCCATCTTCTCACACTAGGGGACAATGTTGGCTCACATTTATCTGATTCTTCACCGGAAAAAGGCACCAAGCAGCACTGCAACAGCAGGGGAAACATTTCGTGTCTCATTTTGTTTCAGACTGCTGAAGCGTTTTCCATTCCCCCTCAAATATACTTCAGAGTACAATATAGTGCAAGTGTAATATATTCTCCCACACACGCTGCACTGGCTGCATCTTCTCAATGCCTTCGCTCCCATGCTGTGAGCAGGTCTGATCTTACTGAGCACTCAGGGATCCGAGTGAGGTGGAGAGGACTTGAAAGTACACAGCAGGGCAGTGGGTCTCTTCCCAGTTGACTTCTCACACCGAGAGAGAGTCTAGAGGCTCTGAGAGGCATTTTCCACAAGTGTTTCAAGCGTTGTACAGACTGTATTTGACTGAAGGTCCTTGACCTTGTAACTGAGATGGGAATACCAATTTCTTTCTTCTGTTTTCTCGAAAAAGGAAATGCAAGCTCAAGACTGACAATATGGTTTGTATCATTTCTACACATTATTTCATACTATTATTGGGTTTTTAGTATGACAAATATTAATGAATCTTTAAATACCATATATG
>JBBPCX010000016.1:4371728-4382462 GCA_037974365.1 Hydrocynus forskahlii
CCCCCCCCAGAACATTACCCTCATGGCTCCAGTACTGAGCTAAAGAAGCAACATTTGAACTCCAGACGTGTCTAGGTTGATCAACTACACCTGCTTTTTTTCAACTGATCATGTAATGTATTCACAACATATCAACAGTGCACGTCTATCACATCTATGAAAAAAAGTGCCCCCAATTAAAAAAAGATCTTGAAAGAGCGAACTGACATGGAGAACACTGACAAAGGACAGGCTTGAAAACAACCAAGAAAAGAAGTGAAGAAATGGGTAGAGATGACTAGGTCCCATAACTCATATTACAGGACATTTGTCCATTTTCAGCCATCTGCTGAGTGAGTCCTTCATGTGTGACCAACCAGCGCAAGGGGTCCGCCACATTCCTCCCCAAAAATGGCAGCGCTGTGGGGCAGTGAGCGCCAATTGCCCTGTCATAAGGGGCCGAACACAAGGGCCAAATATGCAGATCAGCCCCCTATGACTGTTGTTCATGTTTATTCTATTCAGTGGAGCTTTGTGCTTGAATGGCACAGCCAGAGCTGTTGGGCTTTTGGCGCAATTTCAAAGGACGGCAGTCATAGCTTGTACACGAATCTAACAATGGACTACCCATTAATTAGGAACTCACCGGCCAACCCTGTGATATAAGCCAGCCGAAATCCATTAGAAAAAGACTAATAATAAGACTCATTACCAAAGTCTACAATGCGGCTGGCCGTTACTCTCAGCCACGAAGGTGAAAACCTAAACTAAAGAAAGAACTTAGAAAGTGGAAGCTATTAAAAGCCCCTGGCCACACAAAGTCCAGACTGTTCCAAACCTCTGTCCTTGGAATGTAGCACTGAAAAGGACAATGTCGAGGGGGGAAATACATCTTTTATCCTGGCAGTAGTGATTTTTTTTTTAGCTTTGCTACGCCAACATCCGCCACTGCGGGGAAGCTTGAGCCCCACGGTCACTCGTTCATATCTGTCAGGGAGTTTGCGGGGGAGTGGGCTGGGAGCACTAAAGACAGTTTAATGACTCTTAAAGAAGCCCTAATGGATTCATGCTGCAACTATACAGATGTGCAGGCAAAATAGGACATGCTAGATGCATGACAACTGAAATATGCAATGAAGTGACATGTTTTCCTCATGAAAGTTGTAGCATACGATAAGTGTGAGCACGCTTTACTGAAACCACTGTATAGATGAAAAATAGGCTATATTTCTTTGAACATCACTTAAGCTGCCCATCAAAAGTTTGAAAACAGGCTACTTTCTAAGTTTTTTCCTTCTTTTAACATAATTCAGTTATCTGCTGATTATCTGCTTTGGGTATATTCTACAACACTACAGACCTTGGGTATGATCATGTTCTTTGTTGTTTTCTTTGGTCATGATGCTTATTTTTCAGACTTCTGATAAGTTTGAAGAGACATAAAAAGCCAGTAGTGCTTCATTTAAAGAAATACTGTCATAAACTATGAGTACAAATGTGTTCAACTTTTGAAACACTGCACTGCACTAAATCTAATTAAACAGGGCTAATCACTGTATTCTGTATCAATAATGAATCATGGAGTTGATCAGTGTTCTGGAAATACTAATGACATCCACAATATGATCAGAAAAGCATATCATTTATCACAATAATGATAAATATGGTTATATTGCCCAGCCCTAGTGCAAACTATGGAAAATAGTGAACTATGAAAAAGCAAAAGAGCCACAGAGCCCATTATTCTGGACTGTTCTGCACAGTAAAACCCAGGCCTAAAAAATTCACATCCATGAGAGCAAGCAAGATTGACGGCAATCCCAGATTAGACAAAAGTCTGGACTTGCATGTTTTATACAAGCATGCTTTTCTTTTGGCTCACAATAACGTAACGTATTGTAGTAGATTGTAGTTCCCTAAGGAAGCAGTATTTTAAATAAGATGTGAGTGTGAAGACCCTTTGAAAGATTTAAAAACCTTCACATCATGTAAATGTTCTTTAGAAATGGAAGGGTTCTCCCTTGAACCTTTTCATTATGTGTTGGTTTGTTGAAAAAGGTTCTTCTTGCTCACAGAATGTTCTTTAGGGGCCCAAAAATGCCTTTGTGGAAAAGTGCATGCTTAGTTAATTTACATTTGCATGCTTAGTTCATGTTCTTAGAAGACCCCTTACACTGGTAATGAGCCTATATATTATGTGAAGGCCTTTAAAAGGTTCTTCATGCTCGCACATCTCATTTACATTTAGGAATCTGAATGTGGTGAGGACCCCACCACCACCCCCCACACCCTGGTCATTTTGTCTGGTTGAAATTTTTCCAATATGTTACAAATAAAGACCAATTAGATTGAAATGTGCAGAAGTTTGTTCTCTGTAGAGGATGTGTACATTTTCATACAGTATAATCTGTCTGCTCGAACTGTTTTCCTAGTAAACTTTCACAAAGCCATAACAAGCGAACTACTCTTTCTCTATCCCGTAGGCAAGTTTGTTTCTCTCTTACTCATTGGTAGATGCACTCAACAAAAATACACCTCGAGCTACAGCGGCGGCCCCCAAATGGAACAACATCATTCTGCACTTATTAAAAGCCCATGAACACGTTATCTATCCCAGCTCCGCAGAGGAGTATTTCCCACATTAACGCTGCTCTCTGTGTGAAAATGGAAACTGAGTCGACTCTCGGTTGACTACATTAAGCTTGGGCTACTGCTTGTTGTGAGCAAAGATAAGAAATGTGTCACGTATCACTACTGATTCTGACTCATAGCTTAGAACTGGCCGGCAGTATTGATGTTTTGCACTGTATTCAAAATAAATATCGCCGTAGGACAAAATAGCAGTGTTGATGGCGTGTTGGTGTATTAGAAAGAGCTGTCATGGTCCTATGGCTTGTTGGATCCGTGTAAAGAGCTGAAACTGACCTCTCCATGCTCCACCCCACAAATGTGTCGTATCCACTGTTGTGAGGCTGGCCAAACTTTACAATACCAGAAGTTTGATTTCAGCAAAGTGTAGAACCTCAATGCCTGATACCAAACAGGAAGGTAAAACATTTAAAACACTTTCTGAATACCAATTATGTAGTAGGTTAACATAGAAAAATTGAAAGCTTAATTAATTTAATTTGGCCTCATAGTAGGACAGTGGATAGTGCTGTTGCCTCACACTTCCAAGGTTAGGGGGTTCGAATCCGGCTCCTGGCCTTGTGTGTGTGGAGTTTGCATGTTCTCCTAGTGGTGACGTGGGTTTTCACCAGGGTCTCCGGTTTCTCCCACAGTCCAAAGACACGCGCGCCAGCTGAACTGGGGATTCTAAACTGACTGTAGGTGTGTGTGCACCTTGTGGTGGGCTGAGACCCTGCCTGCAGACCGCAGTAAGGACTAAGCAGCTACAGAAAATGATTGACTTAATTTAAAGCTCAATAAACATGTTTGTTTTAATAATTAATTTAGTTTTATCTGAAGGGAAGAATAGCAGGACATTCACATTCAAAAGTTTAGTACACTAATACCCAAAATGCTACTTGTACTGGGTAAAGCAGAACATTCTTTACTTTCAATGTAAGTCAGTGAAAATAAGCCATTTTGATGCATTTCCATTGGTTCATTCCTCATGAAAAGCTTCACACAGTAGACATGACAAATGCAGCAGATATATATTACCTCTAGAAGCCGATTACCTCTGCGGTGGCCTGGTGCCCCGCCCCAGGGTGAGTGCCTGCCTGTTAACCCCAGGATAAGCTTCTGGTACCCACAACCCTAGTACGGAGTAAGCGGTTACACAAAATGAATGAATGAATGAATGAATGAATGAATGAATTAGACCGAATGGGAATTTGCCAGTCTTCTGTAAAGCTTATCCAACCTTGCAATGGCATCTACGAAAGGAGACAGCTGTGGGCGGACCACTATTAGCTCAACGATGCATGCTGTGTTCAATTGAACTTCTAAATGGTATGATGATATACTTCTAATGGCAAGCTGGTGAGCAACACAACTCCTCCTTGCTGATGTATGGGAACTTTCATGGTCTCATTTGAGTGACCAGTGCTAAACATAGCCATAAGCAAGGCTAAATATAACAAATTAGGTCTTAGTTCTGCTAAAATAGCTTTATCTCTGTGAGAGGCGACAGCACAGAGGTTACAGCACTCATGTCATGTGGAGGCCTTTCAGCGGGCTGGAATGCAGCCTGCCGGATAGCGGCTGACCCTCGGGATGTGATGTAATGGGGTGGACGGACATGTTAGTTCTATGTGCTACAAGCATAGGATGGGAAGATAAACCCGTAAACCCATCTTGTGATAGCTGGCATTGCTACTGCCTGTTCCCCAATAACTTATTTCAACAATATTTAACCTGTCCATTCAAGTGTATGGTAATGTGAAATAGCTTCCCATTACCATGAACAGCTTTTTATGAATAGTCTCCAGGAACTTGTTACCATTATTAGAACCAGTTGTGTCCGGATTGAAAGGTTCAAAAGGAATGTTTTAGTTTCTTTATGATAACGTAACTGTTTCTTTAAATTATTATTGTAATAGGAACAGTCACATTCTGCTTATCCTTTATTGTAGGGTTTCATTCTTAAATCAACACATCTACATTAAACGTCTCAAAATCTGACCTAAACCTACATAATGATTTAAAAGGGCTTACTCCAACAAGCATCAAATGTCATAAAGGCTCTTTGTTCACTCCATCTGTTACAACAACTAACATTTATTGGAATGAGCCTTGTAAATGTAGGTTTATATAAGTTGTCATGAAGGGCTTGTCTCATGTTGCTACATGAACAATCCAATTCAGTAAACACACTTTTATCAAATTCTCTGAAGCCTTTAGGACATACCTGGTAGCAGCATAATTTTCCTGGATTAATTTCCAGTTCTCTTTTCTTAACATCTACTTTCCTGGTAAATACCAAGAACAATGAAATAAAAAAAACAGTACCAGTCATAGTGCATATGCATTTCACTAGTGTGTGTTAGGAGGGGACTGTGATAGCTCATTTACAGTAATACCAATCAGCTGCAATTACCTGCTGAGCCTCCCAAAGCTTGATGGCCATAAATCCAAATGAAGATAACCGCTAAATTGTTCATCACACACATCATGACTCACACACAAAACACAGCGAAACCCCAAATGAACTCAGATAAAATACCTTTCTGCAGATGGTTATCCGTCAACCAGACTTTCCTGGTTGCGTTCACAAAGGTCCTTACTGGGTATTTGTAGCAGCGGTCTTTAATGATTTGTGAATGGAAAAGGAAATGTTAGCATGCTAGCATGCTAGCAGCTGTTCATTAGGGCTATTCTTGCTGCTCAAATGATAAAACCGGATGGTCGTGTCAACCAGCAATGTGTGAAGATGCTGCTGACAGGTTCACTTCTGAAAGGACATGTCTGACAGACCATCCTGACTGTTATCAGCTGTGAGATTCCTCCAAGAGACATGAATATGTGTGAGTAATGCCGAGGGTCAGAGTGCTCATACTTTAGTTGATTAGGATCACGATAGCCCTTAAGTTTGGTTCGATGTTTAATCACTTTTTTTTCTCCTAAAAGGAAGTAGATAGTGGTTCTCTTAGAAACTGGCTACATATTCAAGCAGTTTAACACATCATCCACACACTTTGTAATCACAATTCTCAGAATCGCAAATCAGATCTTCTCCTGTTGGATTAGCCGACAGCCTTACAACAATTCACTAACATTTGTATTCAGAAAAAGTGTAGGCCACCCGCATCTCCAACAGAGGTACGGTATGCTGATCTTGTGCATCTAATACCTTTTATTAGGATTGGAAAGTGATGAGGCTAAAAGTACGCCTCATCTCTTTCATGGAAGATAACTTAAGACAGGGTGATACAGCACATACTATAACATTAATTTACCGCTTCTTGCAGCCCATCACCAAAAAACAATGTTTAATTTCCAGGAATGAGGAAAGAAATACACAACCACACATTGTGCCACAACACAACAGACCAAGACAAGGGAGGGAAAAAGTACAGAGAAATTGTACTTACGTAAAAGTATCTGTAGTGTGCAATTATGTAATTACTCAGTTAAATGTGATACATATGTAAGTACAGAGGTACCTAAAAGGGAATGGTAAATGTTTAATACATCAAATTAAGAGTCAGGACATCCTTACCATAAGTTGATCACAGTTCATGCCATGTGTTAACTCTTTTGTGAATGACTAATTGAAGTGATGGATCCAAAAGACAAATTACTATATTACTTTGTGGGGAAATATTACGTTGATTGAATGTTTTAACTGGTTGGCAAGAGAAAAACACAAGACAAATCTCCTAGTCTTAAGAGATTTATAGTGTTTTGAATGTCTTTGAGGATGCTTTGAGGAGGTAAAGTGTAAGCATTTTTTCTCATATTAAGATCATTGATAAAAAGAATAAGTATTAATTGTGTGGTATAACTTTTATTTGCACTTTGTCTACGTGTACACTGCGGACCCTGAGCTTCACCATTTTACCTCTCTGTATACTTGTACAGTTCCAGACAAAAATAAGAGACCTCCGCAATTTCTTTTCTCTATGAGTATGACAACCATTCCATGCCCGTGTCTGTTGAATTCCTAACAAGCACCTCATTCTGCTTTATGAGGTAATGATTACCTGAATCACATCTTATTTAATGAGGAAAAGAATAAAAACACACCTGTAATCTCCTCTCGCAATGTGACCATTTGGATGGTAAAACACTACTAGAAGTTTGTCAGAGGTCATTATTGCGGTTTTGTTTAAGAGCGAACAAGAATACTTGTTTTCTTTGAATTATTCAAGTTCTGTAAACACTGCATCATTTCTCTTATTTTGATGTTTTGTCTTTTCCTTTAAAATGATGCTTTAAAGAACAATATTTCTGTTTGGAAATTAGGAGAAATGTTGTCAGCAGTTCTAAGGCAAAGCTATTCAGTTCAGTACTTGCACCTATAAAAGATAAACTGAACATTTTTACTTAATTACTTAGTAAATGCAACAGTACCGCAGAAAACATAGAACAAAAAAAGTACGCATATTCCAAAAAATACTTTAGTAACAAAGTATAAGCACTTTAGTAAAAAGTATTTGACACCTCTGGCCCAAGAATAAGGTCATGAGTTTAAGAAGTTCCTGCTCATGATGTGGTGACCATAAGACGCACTGATAGATTACAATGCACAGAGCAGGCAATGACAGCTACGCAGTTGCAGCCACACAAACATCTGCAACAGCCAAGTCACATAACAGGGACCATGGTGCTGTTTCCTGGTTTGTCCTTGAGTGAACTGGACGATTCCAGTTCACACAACTTCACTCCAGAGTGGGTTGCTGTGGAGACCACATCAACAATTCAAGGAGTCGGCCCGTGTTCTGAAAGCGCCCCCCCTCAGTTATGTGAGCCATAACAGACAAAGAGTTGGTGGCTCCTAAACCGTGTGTTGGTCAATACCCACTTTCAGTACCTCCATGCTGCCAGCTCTATGACCCCATTTGTACAGGGCTGTGTTATCAGTTGCAGCTGATAATGGGGACTGTGACACTACGTGTGCAAAAGTATTCAGAAACACTATAATTAAAAAATCAAACAGTGTTCAGTTGTACGTTGCTTCTATAATCTTCATAGAAAAGCATTGCTAGTACAATGGGATGCTCTGGAGCAGCCACACTTAAGTCTATATCACATGAGCAATTCCCTTCACCTAGCCAAGGTCAGCTGTCACGAAGCATAATCTGCTCTTTTTCTATGAATGGGACACATTACAAGGCCTGTATCATGTAAAACAAATAGCCTGAAATTATATTACATTGTATGTAAACATTGTTAAACCTTCTCATTGCTGTCCACTTCAGTCCATGCAGTCCACGTTGCAAAAGCAGCTCATGTTGAATGAACTGATTTTATTGTGATTTTGCCTTTACATACACCCACCTGTTCCGTCTACAGCAGGTTCGCCCCGCCCATTCAGGCGTTAGTTATTAGGAGTATTTCCGCCTGGCACAATGCAGGGCAGCCAACCAAAACTGAGGCCATTGACATATATCAGTCTTAAAGGTGCAGTTCCAAAAACGGCACTTTTTTCTAAGAATTACTCTGAGTTATTGGGAAATAGCTGTGAACAAATGAATTACAACTGGTATTGTTCCTTTGAATCACACAAATGTCATAAGCAGATTTCAGGGAGAACAGTGAAATACAAGACAGATATAGACCACTGGACATCTACCTAAGGTTAACACAACTGCTGAAAGTTGGTTAAAGGAGATAACAGTAAATGATTCACAATGGCTACGATGTCAGACACATGTCTGGCCACTTTAGGCAAATGTAATTTTAGCAACAATGTAATGATGTTGACCACAGCACTACTATCTGGGAACATTAAAACAACATATTTGGTAACATTAAAACACAGAGATACCTAAATGCTCTTGCCTTTTAGCACCTCTGCAATAAAGAAAAATGCAATGTTGAAATACAACTTAGTTCCACCAGAGTTCCACTTGCATTCTTCAAAACAAACCAAATTTTTAGTTTTAGTTCCTTACTGAATAACATTTTAAGCCTAATTTAACAGCTCAGTAATCTGACTAAGATATGCATCCACAAATCCTTTACAAAGCTTACACATTTTCTACCTCCCAATTACAAATTCACAATTCTCATCCCACATGTCCGTGTTCATTTCTTCTTATGTGTCTATTTCTTTTACCTACATTTCTTTGCAAGAGTGGTGATAGGAACCTGCGGTAATGATGTCTACAGCATGGACTTCTCTGTCATGAATGGATTGAAAAAAAAATGCAAAGGTATTGTAAAATAATGGCTCAGACATCAGGCGATGTATTCATTTATTAACTTTCTATGAAGGAGCCTTCAGAGGTGGTTATTCTAGATTGAAGCATTTCTCATCAAATCACTCTAAATAACTTTACGTCATAAGAATTTATATGGTAATTTGGAAAATTGGCAGAATTCCTGTTTAAGATCACATCCTTTTTTGATTGATTTAGTCATTTTTGTCATAACTGTGACATAACAGTCACTGAACAAGAAGACAGAGTGATCTGAAGAGTATTCATGATCATGCAAAAGGAGACTAGGAGAGTACAGCAAGAGGGTCTAAAAGTCTAAGGAGGGCAACACTAGGACACACAAAGAACTAATCAGAAAACATGATAAACATGAAAATACAGCTCACTAATGTATAAAGACATTAGTGAAGCAAGCCAACACTGACCATTTAACAAGGTCCATTTATGCACACAGACAGTGACATCACCAATTGCTCCACAAAAGATGGACCAAGAGATGACTGCTGGGTTCCAGACTGTACTGGAGCAAACACTGATCAACATTGCTTAGTAAAAACAGAGGATGTGTTCTTTACCTCAGTAATCTGAGTGTAATGGACACATGTATGGAGAAAATTAAGGCTATTAAGGCTTTTCACTTTACTTTACTATACTTTGCTTTTATTGCTTTTGTCATTTTTTTTGTCATTGTAGTTTGAAATATTTACAAGATGACCTTTGGAGAAAACATCTGACGCAACACTTTTCCTAAACCCTGCCACATAAAACTGACATAACCATGCCACGAATAGCAGATGTTATATGCTAGTTATGAGTTGTCATGTTATTTGGCCATTACAGGTAATCTTCACAGCAGATGCTACAATGCAATATCAGTTTATGATAAAATAATGCCATGATATCAAACATTATGAAGGAACGCGCGTGACAGCATATGGCAACCTCTATGTGTTACTACAGACAGAGCAATTAACAGAAGTAGGTGGCATTTAAAGAATATTATGATGAAAAATCGATTTTATACAGTCATTTAAGTACTTTAAGCATTGCCAGCTCTCCTTTTTGCCTCTGCCATTAAAACGTGCGTGCTTGCTTGTGTGCTGTAATCCATCCGTTTGTTGGATCTGTGTCCCTGTGAAAAATTAACAGCTGATATAACTAAAGTGATGTGGTAAATCATGCGTGGTGCAACCACCAAAGGGAAGCTGGAAAAAAAAAGAAATCCAGCTTGCATCTGAGGAGAAGAGCGCAGGAGGCCGAATAAAAATGATCCTGGAAGATGAATGCCCCCGTTCCCTTTAACATTCCTGCTGGCTTTTTCAGCTGCCACACAAGGGAAAGTGTAAGAGCCGCAGCTCTCATGCCCTGAGGCCCAGCGCCATCCCGCGTGAGGGCGGCAGGCAGAAAGATCTGGCATGAGCGATGGTCTCCAGCTAGTGTTGTACTGAAGCGGGCATTATGGAGGCAGACAGGGACTGATTAGCGCTTTAGTGCCTGTTGGCAGCTACAGAACAACAGTTAGTGGATCACACTGGAGCTTGACGGCGGCTACTTCTCCTTCTGCTCAACATTTTGATCATTGCATGGAACACAACCTGTAAAATCCTCTACTGTGAGTGAGTTCTTCTAATGCAAATTGTACTCAGCTAATCCCCAAAGCGAGGGTAGCTGTGCAGCAATGGAAAGAAGTTTCTGAATGATGCAGGAGATTGGACTCGTATGAAAACCCTCCAGTAGTGCAGAGGCCTTACCTAAAGCTTTGCTTGGCCACCTCAGTGTGTGACATTTCAAATGATCTGTCCTTCAGATAAAGGACATGTGGAACAGACTCTGGCGTGGCCTGCCATTAAAAATCTTAATTAGCTCTACGGCTCTTAATCACGGAAAGAGCAGTGCTCAGTGATCTGTGCTGGGTGGGGGGCGG
>JBBPCX010000016.1:4382562-4395062 GCA_037974365.1 Hydrocynus forskahlii
CCCCGAGCACACCCACACACCCACCCACTCACACACACACACACACACACACTTCCACACACATCCAAACACATGCAAACACACACACACACACACGTCCACATCCAAACACACACACACACACACAGCCAATCCAAACACACATACACACACACACACACACACACACACACACACACACACATCCACATACACCCAAACACACACACATCTCTGGAAGACATAGGTCTAGAGGCGTTTTATAGCATATATAATGGGAATATGATTATTCAGGCCTACACTAAAAAGTTCCCAAATTCTTTATTCAGTGATTGAACAGGTGGTATTAGGTAAAACCTTTGAATAGTGATTCTTTCAATTTTACAGAGTTTAAAAATTCTTTACAGACATTTCTGTTGAAAGATTCTTCTGTGCCCCCCCCCCCAAAAAAGAACCCATTTTGGCACCTTTTAGTTTTGCATTTGTACATTTCTTTACATTTGTTCATGCACAGCTGAACATTGAGTGTTAAGTTGTGAAACACTACAAAGCCAGTCGCACGCGTTAAACCAATCATGGTCACAAATGGCAAGGCTAATAGCAACCCATTTATAATGGGGATGGAGGGGGAGGGGTAGAATAGCCTCCTCATGTCATAAATCGTGTCATTGTTTTTTGTATTGACTGTTGATTCGGAAATTCGTTGGTCTTATTTTATATTTTATAGTTCATTTTCATATACCCATTTTCCAACTTGTCGGTATCCCTCAGAATTAAACACACTGTTTTTGTTTCTGTGCTGTAAAGACTGTTATATGTAAATGAGATCTGTTCTGATTGGCTGTGCTATAATGCAGTTCATTCAGAAAGAAGCCAGGAATGAAACACTTCTTATAACGTCAACATAAATGAGCGAGGCTAAACTTCTAAATTTGCAGAGCTACGGACATCACAAAAACAGTGAACATTGCGTGTTGAGCTGTGAAACATTACAAATCCAGCTCCATGAGCTAAACCAACGTATTTAGCAAGCCAAATTGCAAGCAATTAATAATGGGGGTGAAGGGGGGTGTTGGTAGACAAGCCTCCATGGGTCAATAGCCATGTCATCTTTTTTTTTATATTGGCTGTTTGTTGATTTGGAGCATGTGAGGAGGAAAGAAGAAATAAAATAGTCCCAAACTGTCTGATTTATTGATCTCTTGGCATTTTGCTTCATCATAGGAGTCAACGAATGGTGCGTAACTTCACGGAAGCGCGAGCACACATTCCCGAGCTTGGGTCTAAACAGAGCCCATTGGAGACAATGTCATATGGCCCATATCTACCATGATGAAGCTTTAAAAGGACTTATTTCCGACCGCTAGCTTTATCAGAGTAGGTGTTGGAATGCGGCAGGCAATTCCTGACATAACTCTGTGTGTCGGAACTTAAAGTATAAAAGAGCTCCACTCCCCACTGGGAGTCATGAACACAACGGACAGAGCTCAAAAAAGACTCTCCAACAGCATCACTTTCTTCCTCAGGAACCAAGACAGCATGCTTCGGTCCTACGTTCCTTCCACCTGTTTTCTCTTGCTCTTAAGCATTCAGCTTCTGAGCGCGCTCCCACTGCAAAGCGGGGCCTTCACTAATGAAGACGTGGATGTCTTAAAGGTGAGTCTGATTTTCTCAGTTTACTGAATCATTCAGGTGGGGGACCTGGTAGATACAGAGCCGTAGGTCTAACTCCTGTGTTTGATCGTTTGCAGTTTCTGGTTGAACGTCTTGAAGAAGCCATTCCAGCTTCCACGCAAGATCAGCAACAGCCACCAGAACGGCCAAAGCTGGAAGACGCTGTCGTTTCAGAAGAAGCAGGCCGTCCCCGGCCTCCTCAAGTAGACATGAGAGACTACCTCTCAGCACGAGACCTGAAGAACGTGAGATTCGACTCTGGTTCCAAGAGATACTCCACCTGCTTTGGACGTCGACTGGACAGGATCGGGTCCATGTCCAGTTTGGGATGCAATACAGTCGGACGCAGCAGTACGTTTCTGAAAAATAGGCCTCTCGCACTCACTCCATTCCAACAGTATTCTGACCTTAGACAGATTTCACATGAGCTTAAATAACTTTAGAATACCTGACAATAGATGAGCTAACATGCATTTCTCATTCAGTTCCCATTACGTATTGTAACGTATTCCTTTATTTTTTTTACAGATCCAAAGAGGAAATGAAGTCTTAAGAGGAACATCTTCATTGTTACCTGCAAAGAATGCCCACAGAGTGTTTCAAATGTGCATTTATATTTATTATTGAGTATTTATTGAACTGAATGTATTTATATCAATATTTATTTGTTTGTTCAGTACTTATGTATATCTAACAGTGCATTTAATCCAAACGTTCAATAAATATTTAACATTTTGTAGTCAGTTAACTGGTGTCTGAAGTATTTTTTACAGAAATGTGCAAGAATTCGACTATGCACATCTTAAAACATAAATGACTAGAATTAGAATCAGAAGGATCTGAAGACTTGATTGATTCTGGAGGAAATTACTTATGCAAATGACTGCACAGACACACAGAGACACAAAGAAAAGAACAATACAAAATATAATATAAAGTCAAAATAAAACCCTTCAGAAAATACTCTGAAAGTACTCTGTTAAGAAAACATGAGCTGGACGGTTGCACCAAGCACAGACTATGTCTGCTATTAAATGGCTCATATCTTACACGTTTCTTCTTGTTAATAATACTTATTATATTCCATTGTCTATATTTATATATATTTATATATGTTATATGTCCATTTCCCAATCTGTCAGTATCCCTTAGAATTAAACATGCAGTTTTTGTAATGGTGCCGTTAAGACTGAAATATGTAAATGAGTTCTGTTCCGACTGGCTGTGCTGTATTGCATCTCATTCGTGAAGCAGTCAGGACTGAAACACTTCTTATAACCTCAACATAAATGAGCGAGGCTAAACCGCTGTAGGCAGAATTTGCAGATCTATGAATACGTGTTGTGTTTAGCTATTTTTGAGTGGGCAGTGGACTTTAGAACTCTGCTAAGACAATGCATTCAACTCTTTCATTTAAAAAAAAATTGGTTCTCCCTTAAGGTCCAACACAGTTAACTATGTATCACATATGTCTTCTCTCAACGCTCCTGTCCTTAGCACTGAAATATGAAAATACCTCTATGTGACCATTTCAGTCTGAATAACAGTAATTTTCAGGACCTTGGAGAGCAAGCAATCTCCATAATGGTGGTGGGAGCCGAAGCCTTGCGATAGGTTCCCTTTTTGTTTGGCCCAATGATACATAGGACCCCCTGCCTGTTTACCAACAGAGGTCATATTTCTAGGGAAGAGTTTCTTCGCGCTCATCAATAAAACTTTACGAAACACGCTTGTCCATCAGAAGGCGTCCACTGAGCTTTGCACCTGGATTCGAAATTGAGAGGAAGATATTTGGTAAACACTATTAAGTGAAAAAATGAATGGTGACTGACAGAGGCCTATTGCACAGGATGCTTCAATTATGCACACTCACCCCTGAAGGTATCCACAAACACAATCTTCATTTCGGCTGTTTCGATGTGTTTTTCATTATGGATGTCAGTCTAACTGACAGCAGTTTTGGGTGAGTCAGGCAAAACTTAAAGGTCACAAAAACGAATGAAGGAAATGAATAACAGTACCTTCAAGGTAAGACGAACTGACACCGTTGACATGTCATCAGACGGAACGACTCTTAATGACCGCTTCTTCCCTTAACATACGCATCGCTCATTAGCCCACCAAGATTTTAGCAATAGACACTCCATATTCATGCTCATTGTAATCACTGATCATTACAGGACGAGCACCCAAAAGACGTCTTAATGAGGACCAAATCCCATGACCTGATTTGCATTCATTATATTAATTACAAGCAATATTCGAATTTTTAGATGAAGTATTGCTTTAAAGCCCACCATTCCACTGAGACCTTTGCATGTAAAACTCCAATAATTGGTGAAAGAGCAGCACTACTATATAACCTATCTTTTTCTCACCCTCACCATGAGACTTACATGCCATTTTTGCAATTGCTCCCCTCCACTGAGGAACCAATAACTCTACACTCCAGTAAAGCTCAAAACTGTTGCCAGTATTCATTATAGAAACGAACCCTATAATAAGATTACTTAGGCCACATGCCATAATTGTGTCTGTCCAAAGGTCACAGCAGCTCATTATGTTCAATATCTCTTATTACCAAGACTGGGTTCCTGGGGTTTCCACCTAATGGTGTAACTATCGAGTGCCTATAGACTTAGCGTAAAAAAAAAGGGACATTTAGTGTGGGCTGAGGATATCTTTTGTGAGGTGATGCTGAAACAATGAGTGGCATGTGTAGTGGCTGCATGCCCAACGATGCATGCCACGTATTCGTTCTCCTCTCAAAACTCCTCCTGAGGTCACCTACTGTTTGTATCCGACTTGCTGCCTGGCACGGGTTTTTCGCAATGAGGCACATCACGTAGCACCAAACAGCCACTTAAAAGGAAATCTACCCTGAAGCCTTATCAAAGCTGAGGTGTTGGAATGCACTTCACACGCTTGTGAAAGGATGAGCCCTGGACGGTCAAGTGTCTCTATAAAAGAAGGAACCCAGCGCTCAGCCTGGCCAGAGACCGCGAGTCAAGAGCCAAAGAAAGCCAGGGATGGTTAAAGGACTTATTCTAGCAGGACTGCTGGTCCTGATCTGTCACGAGGTGGCCGTACAAGCTCATGTGCTGACTAGGCATAACTCGGCCAACGTCGCCAGCAAGCTGAAGGTACGTCTGCAAAAAACATTTTAACATTTAAATTGCTGGTGGGGGTTTTTATGTCAGAAGTACAATTTGTTTGCAATAACACATTTTTGTTGTGCTGAACCAAAAAGCCAGAGATAGGCTAAAGATTATTTTAAATAAATAAATGAAACAAAAGGAAAATGTTATTTCGGGTTCTTTCAGTTTTAAGTTAACCCATGAATCTACTTTTGTTCTCTAAACTGAATCTGCATTTACAGTCCTATAATCTATATTTGTCTATGGTTCGACTACTTTCTCTCTGAAACTTAGGAAACATTATTTTTCATTGCTTTTTTCAATCCACCATAAAAAAAATTATAAATGATAAAAAAAAAAAAGCAAGAATATGCCCTGGTCTTCAATGCCAGTCTGACAGCTGCAGTGTAGAACCATCATTCAAAGCAAATATGGCTGGTTAGGTGAAATGAATGCTTGTGGCCTCATGTGGGCTCACGTGGACCATTCCAGTGGCATGTTTATTATAAAGAGAGGAATAAAGATGTGGCCCCACCAAAACACCAGTTGTGTCTATCTGGCTGACACGCCTAGAGCATCCAATAAACTAAACAATCTGGTAAACTCACCAGGACGGGCTTTAGAACAGGGGCTTCCCGTCCCAGTCCTGGTGACCCTATGCTATGCACATTTTTGTATTTTCTCTCACCCAGCGCACACGTTAAGTTGGATCAGGTGTTCTAGATAAGATGTCTGGACTGGGGTTGGGAACCCGTGCCCTGGAATATAGGAACCTTAAACCACCTAAATCACTCACCTTTAACTGCTTTAACTCAGAAATGCCTTGCTAATTAGCTGAAAAGTTGATCAGATGTGTAAGAACAGAAGAACGTCAGGGTAAAGGAACTCCAGGACCATGGACTTAGTCTCTCTACCGTGTCTTTCAGACTCTGGTGCAGCAGTTAGCCGAGGCACTGGCCGAGGAGGACGCTGAAGGAACCACGGATTATGAAGACAGGAACATGGTGCCAAGTCAAAGCCAAGCTTCTCCAGGCTGGGAAAGAAACAAGGAGGAACAGGGCGCTCCAGTCGAGGGGCCGAGTCCCGAAGAAGACCTTGAAGACCAGAAGAAACACCTCATTGATCTCCTCCTGTCCACAAGGAGCAAAGGCTTCTCCGGCTGCTTTGGGGGAAGGCTGGACCGCATTGGCTCCTCCAGCAGCCTCGGATGCAACTCCATGAGAGGTTAAGCTTTCATCCGGCTCCACAAAGAGACTGGATCTAATGTGGTGTTGTTTGTAGCTCAACACAAGGGCAACATGCATACATAATCCATCATGGCCCGTATTGAAAGATGAACCTGTTGAGGATTTTCATTCTGTAAGTTTAAGAAGTGGAAGTGAGAGCAAAGTTGATTCATGATTACATTTTGTATTTTAATCGAGACTAATCTCTCTTGTTTATAAAAGCTGCCTTGTTTCATTTATTTGCTTTTAAGCACAGCTTGTGTCGGCTGATGCACCTCCATGTACTATTAGGTGGAACTTGTGTGAGAACTAATGGATGCCTAATTGCCCTTTCTTTTATTAGGAAGAATAAAATAGTTTTTTTTTGTCTGTTTCGTTCACATCACTGTGTTCAAAGCTCAGCACAGTGACTTGCTGTCTTTGTGGTGAAGTGGGTATTTTACTCTATCTGGGAAGGTTCTCCTATGAGATTCTGTCATGCATTTCGTATTCTTACTCATACCTGTAAGTACATTTCCTCTTCTTTCCATTCACACTGTAAAAAGGGCAGGGGTTGAAGCTGAGGCGATGTGGATTGACGAACATTGCTTTTGTTCACCAGAACTGCTGTTTTGCTTTGTTTAAGTTTAATCCAAAAATGTATTTGACCAATAAAAACTCTTAGACTGCTTGACACTAAATGAAGTACTTTTTTCACAGTGCAGGATGAAAGCACTGTGATGTTACATTGTCTTAGTGTGAATAAAGCCCTTGGAAAACAACTTTTGTGGATTTTGTTTCGTGTTGTGAAAACAAATGTCTAAGACATTATTATGCATTACTACAGACCCTCCCATAGGATTGCAGCCATAAGGACCAACAGAAACGCAACTCTTGCCAATTAGTGCATTTGCGTTCACACCAATAACATGATCATTTATTATTACAGCTGTTAAGTGATTATTTAAGTGGCCTCATAAATATATAAATACTCCAGTTTCTAACGTTAAAACATGACCAGATTACAAGAAATACAATAGAGACCTAGATTTTAGATAGTAGTCAGGTTTTTCAGTGCATGTATACCCTGATCTCACTTGTATTTCTACATCCGCATAAATGCCCTGGACAGCACAAGCTCTCCAGGAATCACAACTAAATGCTTATTTAAATGCCACAATCATGAAATGACCCATAAATGACTATATGCTATGCAGTCTGAAGCCTTTTAAACTCCTAAATCAATATTTACAGGTAAACAGGGGTTCTAAGGACTTGTTCAGACAGGCATCTCAAATCTGATTTTTTCAGTACATCTGGGTGGCAGACTTAGTGTTAAAAAGACTGGAATTGGAAAAGGTTGTATTTCATGTGTTTTTTTGTTTTTTGGGTTTTTTTTACATTCCTGCTCAAATCAGATATTCTCATTATTTCATTATTAAATAAGAGAAGTTTTCTCATGATCAGATAAGTGAAGTTCTTGTACATGCGTTGTAAATCTGATCTGCAGTACCAGACTGTGTGTAAACGCACTCTTTGATTTCAATTTTCATTATGCGATGACAGACACCATCGTTGAAAACTTAGCTGAAGAACACACCATGCACATCCAGCCATAGATGGAGTGGGGGGGGGGACTTCAGCCTGTCACACAGACTGACATCCAGAACACAATCTCTATGACTCACATCCAGAGCTGTACAATCTAAATATACATTAGGACAGCTTGTCTCATGCACACCTTTTCTGTTTCAGTTCTGAACATTTCTATAAAGTTTGAATAAATCACCCGCTCTCATTGATCTCCACCAACAAACAGGCAGCACGAATCAGTGTGGTTTTCTGACAGATACCAGTGTGCGTGAGGAGATTCAGTGGTCAAACGGGAACACTTTATCAGGTTAGACCACGTAATCACAGTAGCCGAGTCCACAGTAGATATGAAGAAGTCAGAAATCACCTTATTGTGGAGAACAACTGAAATATTGCCTAATGGACCAGGGCCTATTAGTGGCCACAAAGCTCACAACACGACAAGGTCCTTAGCAGTAGCAGCAGGAGGCTATTAGCATTGAGCTCGCCGAACTCTGCACTAACCTTTACCGAAAAGCTGGAGCCGCACTGCCTTTAATCCTATTATCTAACCCCAGCAGGGCCACTCATGATTGCATGAATAATGCTCGGGTTTGTGAACTTGGCCACGCCAGACGCCTCTGATTAGAAAGCTGTCGTGTTCCTCTCGCCCCCCACCTTCGGCGCATCCGGCTCATCAAATTCTAACAGACTGTCAAAGGCTCATCTTCGCCAACTTTTTCCAGCTCCTCAAATTACCCACACCGACCACCAGACCAGGGGAGGAGAGAGGAAAAAATGGTGCGCTCCCTTGTCGTCCAATTAGAAGGCAAGCGTGCGGAGGGGTTGTCAGGCTTGGACCCACACCTGCTGAAGGTGAGGAATGGTGCTAGTCCTGCGGCGTAATTAGTGTCCTCCTGAGCTAACGTGGTGGCTGTGATGAAACGGCCCAGGCCCATAAAGGTGTTGATGTTCTACCCACTTCTCTTACAAAAAACAAAACCAAAAAAAAAGCCAACCACTGTTCATTAGAGCTGCTTTCAAACAGTGATCACTTGTCCAGTGAATTTGTTGGTTTTCACTACGTCACAGGACTCACGCACCGGACAAATGGGCCAGAGCCCTGGTAGTCTCTGCTCTAATGACCCTGGTGTAGATGTGGTAGGTTGTACATTTTGAGTTTTTACGCTACCAGTGCCACCTCCGAGCTGACCCGAGACACGGTCGATTCAGTAGCTCGGTTACTGTCTATTTTTCACTCAATTCAAAGTAACTCTGTTGCTTGTGTTGTAGGCACAATAGCCTATAAAAGAACCAGGACAGTATTATGGATTGAATTATTGACTTTCTCGTCTTCATATAACGTCAAGGAAGGTAACACACTGGACGAAATGAGTCAAAATTGTGGTTAAGCACCTTCGAGTGACTTCTTCTAGCCGAAGCTATTGTCACTTCAGAGCTCGTCAGTGATCAGTCTGTTCGGTAGCTCTGTTCTGTTGCAGGTGATGAAAGAAGCGCATCATTAAAACCATGTATGAGTCTATTAGAGATTACTTAACTCAATGTGGTTTGAGGCAAATGTGTGATAATTTATGCGTGCAGTCTGCATTTTGCTAATGTTGGAGCATAATCATTCATTACCCTACATTAGACTTTAGATATTAGCTCCAGTCCAAAAACTAAACAAAATGCGCACACCAAACATGCCATGGCTGCCTGAAAACATTTGTGTGAAAATATTGATATCAAGGTCAATTTCCATCTAAAAGTGATTTAAGTAACACTAGGACAGTTCCCATTTGTGATAGAGCGACAAAGCTCAACCTCTTTTCAAATTCTTACCCATACTGAGTTTCTCAGTAAGTGAACTATGATTTATCAGCTATCTGACAAGGCTAAAGTTGATTTCTAATGGCACGGGTGTCAAAATGTAACTTCTACGGTGTTTTCTCTGTGTAGCTGCATGACAAATCACTCTGAGGAAGAGTAAATAAGATGTACATAAATCCAGGTGTGGAGTTTCAGACCATGGATCAGAGCTCAGCAAGCTCACGATAACAAAATAGACAGGAAAGGCGACACATTCTATACATCGATATGGCCATTATTGATCATTATCAATTAATGCCTGGCCAAAAGGATCATGACAGTTTCTCAGTATTTGCAGAATACTGCAGGCCTGTGTTGAAGCACCTTCTATATTCACAACACATTGAAAAAAACTGTAAATGTGTATTTGCTGGCAGGAAATGACGGTAATTTTAGAGTTTTTTTTTTTTTTTTTTTTCTTCACAAATGTGGTTAATTTGCATCTAGTACAGTGACATGCCCGTTGAATGAACGGATGGTGACAGGCTGAATAAATTGGATCCCAGCACAAGATGCGTTTGCCTGGCACTCTGTCTCCCTTGTCCAGTCATGTTGCTCTAGATCAATTACACTCACTTACTCGAACCTCCCCACACGTCCACTGCAATTACAGCCGCCCTGGTAAAAGAAGAGGATGAAGTACTTTTGAAACAGCACAGTGGCTTGAATAGAACATGAACAGTACATTTCAAAGATCCTGTCCAGAAGCCACGTTGTTCTAGTGAGGTGTTTTTGCCACTGATTTGTTCTGCGACCTCACAAATGAGGAGCGCCCAGTCACTCGCCACACGCCAGCCAGGGAGCAGCGAGGACCAGAGGCTGGGGCGGTGTGGGCGGGGGATGCCGCTGTAATATTCCACCGAGGAATGGCAGACTAGCGAGTGACACCTTGTTAGCCTCGTCTCCAAAACGGATCTGCGCTGAAACAGTCCGCATCTGACACATCACCCTCCATTAAGGGGCCTCGCGACGGCCAGCCAGCTGGCGCTGTCAAGATTTCGTTGATGGAAGGCACTGCTGGGAAAAGCTGAATAAAAGACAGGTTGTTTGTTGGTTTGTCAGTACAAAGCACAAGCATCAGGTAGAGGTGTTTCATACACTGCATCTCAGGTGGGGGAGTATTGACTTGGGATTAGTAAATATGACTTTTTTGTTTTTGATAAACATTTGTTTTTTAAATATAGGAATTTAACAGAAGCAGAAAGTAAGAAGTACTTCTTCCCGCACATTTATGCAGTTATCTTGTACTTTGAGTACATGAAGTTTTACTCATTTCTGCTAAAAGTATTCAACTTGGCACATTTATAGTAGCCATTAAAGCAAGCTAAGACTACAATGCTTGATCGTCTCCATAATGAAATTTGGCGTAGCGAATGTTTTAAAACCAAATGTAAGAAAAACTATATTTGGAAATTAAGCTGGAAAAAAACAGTCCATTTTGAGTTCACTGCTTTTTGTTATGTGACTAAAAACATAAAAAAAAAAAAAACATTTACATGTATCCACCAATTCAGCCTACAGCAGTTTAGCTCCAGATTGGTAAGGACTGAGAGCCCTTTCATATATATTCGCCTTAAATGCACAACAGAAAAAACAGCTCTTGTCTAAGAACAAAGAGAGGCTGGAAATGGTCATGCATTAATAAATTAGGACTGATTTTGGTACATAAACTGACCCAAACAACAGAATGGGGGAAGGAAATTAGAAAGCAAAACAAATGTAAGCTATTGGTTCTTTATGCAGACATACCACCTATTCTTGGAATGAAAAAATAAAATAAAATAAAAAACAAAAATCACCAACCAAACAGCCAACTCTCCAGTCCAAAGCTTGTAATGTTTATTTTTGAAGTCAGGTAAAGGCACAGGACAGCGTTTGCATCACTCTCAGTTTGAGTTTGTCACAGGTAGACCTTGGGCAGGACAATCCAGAGCCCACATCCATCAAACGTCTCAGAAGAGAGAACACGAATGCTGACAAAAGACAAAAACGAATTTTACATCAGCACGGTCGCTCTGAGAGGGCTGATACCAGGGCTGGAGTAAAAATGATCTGGGATCATCAACTGCCATCTCCTCATAAAGCTTACACCGTTAGAACAGAACAGTTAAGGGCTGGAATTTAACTCAGTTCAGGCGAGTTAAAGTTTTGCTATGCAACAATCTGGAAATGACCAAGTTATTTGCTTCAACCGAATTAATTAACTGAAGTCACGGCTTCAAATGTTGGCCGCTTGGCTGTTTCTTCTACTGATCCAGATGAAGTACCTTTTAGCCTCCTTCTGTTTTCTGGATGAAGGCTTTAAAGCATCTTGGCTGTGTGCAAATTGTTGCAAACAGTTGAAAGGACCTGCTAATCTCAATAAGCAGGGAATCAGACACAGTATCCTGCATGTAAAATGCATAGTAACATTTAAAAACTGCTCTAAAAGCAAACCTTTTTTCATGTTAGATAGAAATATATTAAACTACCCTGACTACCCAATTCAAGAGACGTTCTCCAAGTTGCTTCTAGGTAAGATGAAATCAAAATGATCCAAAGCCTGACGTTCCACTTTAACTCACCCTCGTTTGAGCTATTTTTCCATACTGAATGGAGATTCGGTCCCTTCACCTAGTCAAATATGGCATGGAGGCGCATTTGAAAGAATTTCCCATTATAATAGTAAGAGTAAACCAATACACACGTTCACATAAAAACTTGATAACGTCATGAAATTCTCTTAACGGAGGAGCTGCAGGCAAGTGTCTTCCCATCCATTTAGTTCCACTCAGTGCACTCGTTGCACATTATCTGCATTCAGAGAATACTTGGAATGGAAAGAGAATCAATAGTGATTTTTAAAAAAATACTTAAAAACAAAAAACAAAACAAAAACAAATGACACTTTTCACACTGGCAAATGACAAAAATATAATACTGATTGATTTGAGCCATTTTAAAGCACTTAAAACACATTAGTCGCAGCACACTTGAAAAAAATAGACTCACAAATATAATTTTAAATAAAACCATATACACAGAAAATAATAAGGAATGCTTACTGTATGTGCCGTCGTCGTTT
>JBBPCX010000016.1:4417039-4437285 GCA_037974365.1 Hydrocynus forskahlii
TATAAGATTTAGATTATTTATTATATTGTATTGTTGATTTATACACTTTGTGTATATGCGTGTGTGTATGTGTATGCATGTATATGTATATATGTGTGTATACACACACACACACACACACACACATATATATATATATATATATATATGTGTTGAATTTTGCACCAGGAGGGCGATATTTCATGTTCTTAATGTATATGGCTGGGATGCCAATAAAGCTTTACTTGACTTGATAACGATGGACTGCCTGTGTAATTAGCACATGATCATATACTGGACATATTTCTTATACCACCGAAAAGCATTTGACTAAAAAGGAAGTGTAATTCAGAAAGGAAATGTACAAAATTGACCAATCTGTCCAGACCCAGTGGGAGCAGACTGGGAAGAAGAAGAAGGAGGATTTAACTACGCTACAGACCTGGTGAAGCACATCCGGCATGAATTTGATGATTACTTTGACATCTGTGTTGCAGGTATGCATTTAGAAGAAACTGTTTTGCGAGGTATATTAAAGAATGGTTCTGATCTGAAACTTTATCGGCTGCATTTGTGTCGCTCCATAGATTACCACCACTGATCATTTTCATGCTTTTCCCTGTTGGAAAAACTCTGATCAAAATTAATGGGCAGTTGTATAAAACAGTATAACTAGTCCTAATCAGTAACTAATCGGAATGCTGCACCTGCTGATTGGTTTCTAATGCTTTGAGCTGGTTCTTAGATGAATGTAGGGTTCTTAGATACATGTAGCATAAATGTGACTCCTTTGACATATTGTTGCTCAGTCTTTACATTTTTGCTGTGTTTGCAGGCTACCCAACCGGACACCCAGAGGCTGAGAGCTATGAAGAGGACCTGAAACACTTGAAAGAGAAAGTGGATGCAGGAGCACACTTCATTGTGACACAGCTCTTTTTCAGAGCAGAGACTTTCCTCAAATTTGTCAAGGACTGCCGAGCCATCGGCATCACCTGTCCCATTCTGCCTGGAATCTTCCCTATACAGGTAACAACACCACTTTGAATGACACATAATTCTGATTCTTATATAGGCCCTGGTGCCTATGCAAACGGTTGAATTTCTGATGCAAAACAGCTTTAGAGTAGTGCTGGATAACATAGATGTTTGTCTTTCATCCCTGTTTGAATACTATCTATAAATGTTACGTGGCCATGCTCAGTAAAACTCTACCACAGGGGTGTCAAACTCCAGTCCTGGAGGGCCGTGGTCCAGCACGTTTTGGTGATTTCCCTGCTCAGAAACACCTGGTTCACCTCACCAGTTAATTGCCAGGTTTAGTGAATGTGTTTGGGTAGGAGAAACATCAAACTGTGCTGAACACTGGCCCTCCAGGATCGGAGTTTGACACCCCCGTTCTACCAGATAACAAGTCCTGTTTATTAGCCCTGCTATCATTGGTCAACAAAATGTCAATTTGCATTTTTTCCTCCCATGACATTCATCGTAGTCATCTCCAGTTCCACCCACATAGCAGTACTCCCCATTTCTTTGAGAGAGTGAAGGCTTACATGTGCTCGGAACCAGCTGCTGCTAATGTGATGTAATAGGACAGTGTAATGCGGTTAAAGGACTATGCTGACTGCCGGTTGTGTTACAGCAGCACGCACTGGCTAGCTTCATGCTGAATAATGTGGGTGGAGGGTAGGCCACTCCACCCACCCTGAGAGAGCGAAGCCAGTCGTGCTCTCTTGGACACCCAACTATTGATGGATGGCCCCAACAGGGATCCGCTCATGATTTTCGGATGATTTGGCCAACATGCATTGTTATAAATGCATTATTTAGTACATCCTATAAGCTGTATTTGAATCTCTGCAGAATCTCTTCTGTTTTGCTGCACCTTAAAAGAAGAAATCACTTGTTCAGACAAATTCCAGGACAAAATTCATCAGTTGCAGCCCTGGTTTTACAAAGTGCAATTAATTCTAGTTTCAGCTGGTAACCAAATCACTCCCGATTATGTTACTGATATTTTCTAAACTCCTCAACTCTTCTCTTTCAGGGTTACCACTCCTTGCGGCAGCTGGTCAAGCTGTCCAAACTGGAGGTGCCAGAGGAGATAATGCAGGTGATTGAGCCCATCAAGGACAACGACGCAGCCATCCGAAACTACGGCATCCAGCACGCAGTGGAGATGTGCAAAGTGCTGCTAGCCAGCGGAGATGTGCCTGGCCTCCACTTTTACACGCTTAACAGAGAGGTGGCCACCATAGAGGTGCTCAGACAGCTGGGCTTATGGGCAGAGGACCCTCGGTGAGTTGTTTAGAAGCACTGCTCTTTACCCACTCTGTACTATTTGTGTTGAAGAACTGATGCTCAGTCTGGCTTTTGTCTGCAGTACAAAGTTGTTGGTTGGTTTTAAGAAGTAAGTGATTATTTATCTGTGGTATATAATTGAATTTTTTTTTTTTTAAATAACAAAGGCGACCTTTGCCCTGGGCTGTCAGTGCTCATCCCAAACGGAAGGTGGAGGATGTCAGACCGATCTTCTGGGCTTCAAGGCCCAAAAGCTACATCTACAGAACTCAGGACTGGGATGATTTTCCCAATGGAAGATGGTACTTGTGTTAATGAATTTGCTAAGTTCTTTAGGAATGTTGCTTGGGAAGATTATATATATTATACATGGCTGAAGTGCAGAATTTTCTGCTTCAAGTTGAGGGTAACCAAATAGGAATGACTGCCCGCTTACCCATAATCCATTTTAGCGGGCCATAACATAAACTACCATTTAGATGTTAGATGTCCTGTGCTTTAACTAATGATGCAAGAACACACCGATGGCTGGTTTCCACAGCCAGCTGTCCATTTACCTGCTGTCTGAAATGATGGAGGCTATTTATAAAAAGGGCTGGAATATAAAGCCAAAACTACTATCCATTGTAAAAAAACAAACAAACAAAAAAACACATGTACAAACCACTGTCCATTAACTTATGCACTGAATTTGCTTCCTTTTCAGGGGTAATTCCTCATCTCCAGCCTTTGGCGAGTTGACGGATTACTACTTGTTCTACCTGAAGAGCAAGTCCTCTAAAGAGGCCTTGTTACAGATGTGGGGCGAGGAGTTAACCAGTGAGGAGAGTGTGTATGAAGTCTTCACCAACTATATCATAGCACAACCCAACAAGAGTGGACACAAGGTGGGTTGAAAGAAATTGCAGATTCTTCCACCACGGCAAAGTAAATTCCCTCAATAATAAAACGCACAAGGGCTTCAGCTCGATTTTCTTAATATGCATGATACATTGAAGAAAATCATTAATTACTTTCCTTATGTCGTGGGTGAGTGACACAACAAAAATATATCACAATAACTGAAGAAATGTTCACAATACATGATATGCATCACAGTATTTAGTTTTTCTGGGGTTTCCTAAGCTGGAACTGCAATAAAATGTAAAAGAAATGTACAGTTAATTTCTCATTCCAAAAATGTAGCAAGACATGATATAAAGTATATAAACTCTAAAATAAATATATAAATGTGCTTGAAATGTAGTGAAATTCCCTGACTCTCCAGGTGATGTGTCTTCCGTGGAACGACGACCCTCTGGCTCCTGAGACGAACATGCTGAAAGAGGAACTGGAGAAAGTGAATCGCAGAGGCATCCTCACCATCAACTCTCAGCCCAACATCAACGGCAAGCCTTCTTCAGACCCTATTGTGGGCTGGGGCCCCCCAGGTGGATATGTATTCCAAAAGGTAGGACATTTCTCACCAACCTTGCCTAATGGTCCTCATTACTCTTCTGGAAAATAATTTTAAAAAGGTTCTTAAAGCATTTGGTTTGTTTTTTAATCTGAATGTTTTTTTTTTTGGAAATGGAACATATAATGACAGGTTTTTACATGTTAATCAGAGAGGTTGTAGTTCGACATCATTTGTCAGGAAAATAAAATGTTCGAGGTATCACATAGGCAATTAATTCTGTATTTATTATTAATCCTCTGTCCTACAAAATTGTTCAGAAAATGATGAATTCATTTTTGTTTTTTGTTTTTTTGTTTGTTTTTTTGACCAAATTGAAGGCATACCTGGAATTTTTTACATCTAGTGAAAATGTAAGCGCACTTCTCCAAGTGTTGAAGAAATATGAACCGCGTGTGAACTACCACATTGTCAACGTGCAGGTAAAGTACACAAGAACCATTTCCAGATTGAGACTCTATTAACGTTACACGTTCAAATTGTGTTATTTTTGTTCTTTACCTATTTTTTTTTTCTTTTTGTTTTAGGGCAAGAATATTACAAATGCCCATGATATGCAGCCCAATGCCGTAACCTGGGGGATTTTTCCAGGCAGAGAGATTATTCAGCCTACAGTGGTGGATCCAGTCAGTTTTATGTACTGGAAGGTGAGTAAAGTGTAAACTTTGTAACTTAAAATAATGTAACTTAATAATGTTTGTAACTTAATAATGTTTGTAACTTAAAAGTTTGTTAACTTAAAAGTCTGTTTCCTGTGTGTGTGTGTGTGTGTGTGTGTGTGCGCGCGCACGCGCATGCGCTCATCTTTGTGTTCATGTTGCCCTACCTTTATGTGCCTCTTATCTTTATTGTCTAGCTGCTAAGGATGGGCTGGTTGATGCTGAACAGATCATTTGAAATGTAAATCACCTCACCTGAGCTGGGCTTGGCACTAATCTGTTGATGCTTTATTCCCCCCGTAGGATGAAGCGTTTGCACTTTGGATCGAGCAGTGGGGAAAGCTTTATGAGGACGAGTCGCCCTCACGCATGATTATTCAGTATATCCACGACAACTATTTCCTGGTCAATCTAGTGGACAACGATTTCCCACTAGACAGCTGTTTATGGAAAGTCATCGATGACATGTTTGAAGTGTTAGATGCTCCTGTAGAACCTCTGCATCAAGAAGATGCACATCAACTTTAAACATGCGGCTGCATCATAACAGGACATACACACACAAATCACAGCTTGCTGTAATGACACTGCCTTCACAGGTGTTCACTAAACACTGTTAAATACTGAGTTTCAAACCTTTTATTAATGTTGGTCAAGAGGACTATTTTATAACACATTATGGTTGGAAACCATAGTACATATCATGCAAAATGAATGGTCTGAGTCTTTGATGGCACTTAAAGTAGTCCAGGGATGACTGTGACTGCCTTTTATATAAATGGTTGTTTTTAAGCTAATGATTTTTAAGCTATTTATAAACAGTATTTTGGCTAGTGCACATGTCCAAAGTCTGCAGCTGTCAGGTTTTTATTCTTTTCTGTTTACACCAGCTGTACACAACACCCCCCCCACCCCCCAAACACACACAAAAAATACAGCAACCTTGCTGTGTTTCTTTAAACTAGTCAGAAGCCTACGCACAAATATTTACTATTGGAGTCATCCAAGGTCAAAAAATGGTGACACTGATTTTGATTACTGATGTAATCTGACAGAACTCATTACTTTTTTTATTCTTTCTTTCTTTTCTTTAACTTTTTTCTGTTTGGTTTTTACAGAAAAAAATCTTCCAAAAATATTTTCTTCCGTTTTTCTGTGTTAATTCATCGTTGGTCAAAGAATGCTCAATAAACCAAGTTTTCATTTTCCTCAGGGTTCCCATTTACACATGATTGCCTGAACTGTATTTCCCATAATTCAGTGCATTATGGGAAATACATAATAAGTGCATTGACAGGTTATACTATAAAGGTTAGAGCTGAAACCGTGCCTGAGGGAAGCTGAAAGGGGATTGGGTGTGCTGTCGTCAGCAGATATTGCGTTGAGGTGTTAGGGGGCGTGAAGCTGTCTCTGTGTAGCACATGCTGGAATCTACATGCTCTCTTATCACTGGCTGATGAAATTCCATCTCGCAGCATGACACCGGTAAGGAGGCCAGCCAGCAATCCCCACATGCGGCCAACCTCAGCCCAGCCTGCACCTGAGCTGCCACGTGTCTGACTGTTCCTACAGAGACAAGTTCATATACTGCATGTGTTATGGAGAAGCACTTGAGTATTAGGGTCATTTGTTTATTTTGATTGAATAATCAGCTCTGTTGTCCCTATCGATCTGACAAAACTCTTGTAGAGAAACATTTATCTAAACTGGAGCATGACCCATGCAGCCAATCAATAAGTAAATAAATAATAGATCAAGCTTTTATCTCTTTGGGACATGAACATGTGTTTCGACTCAGATTGTAAGTAAAGCAGTGTAATACTGCATTAATAAATTGTCCGAGTGTGTTTGACCTTAGTGGCTGATTCTGAGTCATTGGGGGAGGAAAGGCTGATTTGTGACAGCTTTGCTTGGGAATGTCCCATGTTACATAACCAACCCCACTGACCTGCTGGTGCCATTATTCACTCTAAGGGGGGCAGTTTGGCAGGGGGAATACACCATGCTCTGTGAAAACTCTATGATGCAAAGAATGCTGAGTTTGAAGTTTGAAATCAAGATGGAATGTAGAAAATGCACCAGCAAAAGCAGGCTAGAAAATATGCCTTAAAAGGCTGGTGTCCAATCAGTGACTTGTTACTATGTAATTTCTGCAGTTGCTGTACACTGGTTGTTAAATACAAGCTTTCTGTAATCAGTTTAAGTCTGTTCACTGTTCTGGAAATACTAACCCAAATTGTGATTAGATGCATCGTAACGCATATAATCAAGATAACACAATAACCCACGCCTATTCCAGAATATTAATCAACACCTGAACCATGCGGTCAGAGTGACATGGAAGAGCTGCTCTCTGTTTGGAGTGAACTTTGTCTGGTCAACGTTTACTACTGAGACCGGAGCTGGTGAGATAAAATACCCTTTAAATGGGCACAAAATAGATTAAGAGGCAGGGAAATGAAGTAGTAAAGTAGAACTGCCTATCCATAACCACAAATGACTGTCCAGCATTATCTCTGAGAAGTACACTCAGGTCACACACTCATGCAAAGCTGAAGATCTGCTCTCACGAAGCCCCTGAATTTGAGCGTTAATGGTTCCCCTCCAGTGGAGAATGCAACGTGTGAGTGAGTGAGTTCCATGAGGTGCTTTCCATTAAAAAAAACAACTCATGTTTAAGTCAAGTCAAGCTTACAACATTGTAACTTTTATCCATTATCATTATTTGTGTGTCTTATTGTGGCTTATATGTAGTTCTTTCAAATTACAGGGGCATCTGGTAGCCCAGTGGTTATTTGCCCTGCGATCTGAAAGTTGTGGGTATGAATTCCAAGACTGCTAGTTACGCCTCTGAGGTTCCCTTGCGCAAGGCACCGTCCCCACACACTGCTCCCCGGGCGCTGTGTTTCTGGTTGCCCACTTTGTGAATGGGTTAAATACAAGAGAAGAATTTCGTGCTGTTCACACTGTGTGCTGTGATGTGTTCATGCATGACAAAATGGTCACTTTACATGTACAGGCTTGAGAAACATTTGTTTTGTTCATGAGCTCCTGGTCAAAGTTTTGTTGCTCTTCTTAATGTAAATTAAGCAGACATTCAAAAAGACGCTTCTGCACATTTTAAGTCAGGTCAAGGAGGTTTTATTGTCATTTCTACCATATACACACACTACATAGTGACACGAAACATCGTGCCTCCAGGACCATTGTGCAACACAAGAGCAGAAAAGAACAGAACACAAGACCACAAGTGCAGACAGGACAAAGAGCTAGAAAAAAAAACCCAAACACTTAATGAACACGTTGTATATTTGCACTAAATTCAACATTTTGTCAACGGCAAAAGCTGCATTTTGTGTTTGATTTTTTTTTTCCAATAGGCCTACAGTAAACTCCAGCATGAATGTTAGCATCTCTAGTGCTGACTGCTTTGGGGCACAGGGGTCCAGGGATGTCATAAGGATATAAATAACTGCTTATAACACATAGATACTTCCATAAGAGCACCTCTAGGTTTCATGAGGCAATCCCCAGGCTGACGTGAGGGAGTATTTTTAGATCCAAGACAAGCCCTCCAGACACATTTAGCCCTTTAGCCAGGCCTTAGCCGTGTGCTCACTGAGGAATGACCTTCAGAGTCAATTCCTCAAAAACAGTCCATTCAAAAAAGAGCTTTTTCAAATACTGTGGCCTCTTTGGTCACTGTGGTATGAGAGAAAGTCTAAGCCTAACTTGTCTGACCAAAGATTTGCTTTCTAGGTTTCAGAATTTCTTGCTGAGCTCGAAAGCCAGCAACATCTGGCAAAGCAAGACTACATAGCTGTGAGCTAGTTAACCCTTTGCATAGAGTATTAGAACATTTTGATTTTAAAGATCTATATTAATGACAACAGTTAACAAAAAGGTAGATTTCTTTACCGAAACCTTGAGTACCAAACCAGGGGCAGCTGGTAGCCTAGTAGTTAGGGAGTTGTCCCTGCCGTCAGAAGGTTGTGGGCTTGCTAGTTGCACCTCTTGAGCAAGGTACAGTGCCCACACACTGCTCCCTGGGCTCCGTGCTCCTGTCTACCCAGTGCTTCACTTGGTGAATGGGTTAAATGCAGAGAAAGAATTTCATGGTCTTCACACTGTGTGCTTTAATTCTGACTGTTTTTGAAGTTAGTTATCAATTAAGATGGGAGTCTAAAATTACCATATTGAAACACTACTACTACTCTACTCTTTGAAAAGGAGCTTGTTTTTAGCTATTTTATACCCCTGCTGTAGAAGATGTGCACATATTTACACTTACAACCAACAAAACAACCAAATCTGACCCTGGTCCCTAAACTTTTGCCCTCTACTGTTTATAAAATGCGGCCCATTATACCTTCAGGTGTACTAGAACACAGTTAAGGATATGAGGCTCTGGGATAAGTGTGCTGCTGAGAGAAGTTCAATTAGGTAAAGGGTCATGAAAGTAGGGAGTGAAACTGAGTCATGTCAGGACGTGCAAGATTTGACTGAGCTGCCATCTGTTATTAAAAGGGTTCACTTTGTTGCACTGAGCTAAGTGTTAAGGTTCAAATAGCTCTGTAGTTTCCAGGAAATTTCTTGAAGATGTCAAGTTAACCTTAGTCCAGAATGTTCTGCCACTCTCATCCAGGCGCCTGGCAGGTCATTCACAGCGAGTAGGAGCGAGTTGGAGCTCTACTGGGCAAGAGGCCCAAGGCAAGGGCCCTCTGCCACCACAAACGAAATGCCTGCCATTCAAACAGTCAAAACACACACCGGTGAAAAAACAAACAGTTAGCTATAGTACAGTTTAAAAGTTTGAAACCCTTTCCTTTTATATATATAAGAATAACATCCAATGATGCAACAGTTACAAACTTCACACCAGAAGGTCTTCTTTGATGCTGTGTTCAAACATTTGAGTCAGCTTATTTGCCTAAGCATTTGTTTTAAATACGAGGCATTCTGCTTAGTAATTTTGTTGATACTGCTTTTCAAATTGAGTTGATGAATATTTGTAAACATGTGACTAATGAAAATCACCATCAACTGACTCTTCCAATATTCGGCAGGGTGGGGGGCGGGGTGAGGGGGTTGGAGGCGTGTGCAGAGGTCTACTTTTTTGGGTTTTATGGGTTTTACACCTGATAAATGAGTGTATTAGTGCCATCTGCTGTTGTTAATTGATTTCTCCATCAAGGAGAACGACAGGAAAACAGTCTTAGACCAGACGGCCATTCTGGACTTTTCCAGAACGTACAGACTGCCAGTCCACCTTGTGTGTGTGTGTGTGTGTATATATATATATATATATATATATATATATACAGAGAGAGAGAGAGCGATAGATAGATAGATAGATAGATAGATAGTTAGATAGATAGAACAGCTAAAGGGATGCAGGGTTTACCTTCAGTAGCAGGACTCTGTTCAGACTAGCAGTGTATGCAGCAGCCACCCTGTTCCTGATGCATCTCTTTCTCCAGGTGAGCCATGCTCTCTGCAGCACTCCATGTTCATGCTGGAGAAGCATGAGAACAAAAGTCTTAGTGACCTTGCTTAGTTACCCTACATTTATTTCTGCTGCTCCGGACTATAGGCAGACACTGTAAGGCATTACATCCATACTGCTACATACTGGCACTATGATATACATGCGCTCTGTTTTATATAAACGAGTTTATTGTAGTGTGTAAACTAAAGTGGCCCCTTATAGTCATACGTGAGCACACAGTGTGAACAATGTGAAATTCTTTCTCTGCATTTAACCCATTCTTCGAGTGAAGCAGTGGGCCACCACCAACGAGGGGCGCCCGGGGAGCTGTGTGCAGGTGCCTTGTAGTGGGACACTGGTCCTTTAATGCAGAGGTCCCCAACCACTGGGCCGCGGACCGGTATCGGTCCATGAGTCATTTGGTACTGGGTCGCATAGAAAGTTGTGTAGTATTTTTATGCATTTTGTTTTTAGTCGTATCTATACTGGTCCATGAAAATCTTGTTTTGCACGATACCGCTCCGTGGCACAAAAAAAGTTGGGGGGCCACTGCTTTAATGCTCTGGTGAATCAATTATGCAACCTGGAACAACTGGGATACACTATTTAATTTACTTATTTTAGATAAAATTAATCAAAACATACACCTAGCACTGGGTAAAAAAAAACTTTGTAAAGAGAACAGAAAAGAACATCTATTTTCTTTATAGGTTAAACAGTGGTGATTCACTTGTTGTGAGTAGAGCAGTGAGGCGGCGGCCTGGCTCTTCCACGAGGCCCAGTACAGACGAGTTAGATCCCTCCGTTCTCTCTGCTCCACCGCTCTGTAGCGCCAGCGTCTCAGCCACTTAGCCCTGTCACAGTACAGACACAGAGCAGTGCACACCGACACAGCCAATTTAGCAAAAGCTTTCACTTTCCAAAAACTGTTTAACACCATTAAAATAAGACATTCACTTTTTTTATACCAAAAAATAAACTGAGGCAAACTGCTAATTCTGGGCCATTAACTGTTTATCTGATATTTATTCTTAAAAGGCTGGCAAATGCTGCTCGAGCTACGGGTGGCTGGGTCTGATGTTCTGCCAGCTGGCAGAGATGCCGAGTAAAAGAATTAGGATTAGCACCATTGGATACAGCAGCTGTGTCTGAAACCATCTGAAATAAAGAACTTAGTAACACTTTGCAGATGAGGCAGCTTGAGTTTGCCTAGAGCGTACACTTTGTCCGTAGGTCCTCATTAACCAAGCTTAGGGTTGTATGTCACCATTTGAACAACCCAGGTCAAATGTTTTTTCAATTTTGAGTTGTTCTCTAAAATGTATTTGCTGTAACATATTGGGAAAAAACATTTAAAAACTTTCACACACGGCCTTTTAATGTTCAATTTATTTCTTTCCCTATATGTTACATTCAGCAAATAAACTGTCACTCTCTATTAAAATATGCAGAAAGCTGTGCTTTGTCGAAGATGCGTAATTATTTTCCCTTAGAAAATCAACAAAACAGGGGACCAGTGCACAAACTTTTGCAGACTTCATTTCTAAGCCACCCCCCTCCAGTTATTCCCAGTAATCCATTACAATATCACAAATAGTTGATTTCAAATATTCTGCATTTGTGCATCAGTGTGTCATCCACAGTACTCCAGCATGAAAAAGGTGTTCATCTTTCACATAAGGGACAGATTATTTTTGGAGAAAAAGTCAAACCTTTGTAACAAGGCTGAAACATGTGACTGTCCAAGAAAATACAAGACTGGTCACTATAGTAATAGTACTGATGGTCTCACCTGTCTGTCTTCTGACAGGCTGTAGTGAACCTAAATACACTATATGGGCACAAGTATTGGAACACTTCAGGTGATTTCAGGTGGCTCCTTACTTACAGTGAAGGGAAATCTAATGCTTCAGCAGCCCAAGACATTCTGGACAACGCCATGCTTCCAACTTTGTGGACCCAGTTTGGGGAAGAACCTTTTCTATTCCAGCATGACTATGCCCCAGTGCACAAAGCAAGGTCCATAAAGACATGGCTGAATAAGTTCAGTGTCGAAGAATTTGACTGGAATTTGTGAAAAGCCTTCCAAGGAGAGTGGAAGCTGCTATAGCTCCAAAGGGGGACCAACACTATATCAAAGTCTATGTACTTGAATGTCATTAAAGTCCCTGTTGGTGTAATGGTCACACATCCCAATACTTTTGTCCATATAGTGTATATTGCACCAGGAATACTTTGCATTCTATGTAGGCTGCTAGTGTTTGCATGACAGCATTAGACTATAATAGCTTTAAAATGTCAGCACAGCTCTGAATATAATTTTAGAGCAACAGATGCGCCACCTCCATCTATCCTGAAGCCGTCTCTCTGACTGTCTTCTCTGCACTTCCCGAGTCCATAGAGAAAAGTACTTCTCACTGAGGTGTAGATCCTGTTTTCGGGCCTGTGTCTGTTGGGAGAAAGGTGATGAAACAAGAGAAGGAAAAAGAGGAAGAGACCAATTACACATCAGTGTTGTGGAATATTTCACACTAGGCCTCATGATTTTTGTGACTTTTTGCTGACTCTTATCAAACATCTTTCAAAAAAATAACTGTTACAGGCTAATAATTTAAAAGGTAAAGGAGGCATTTGGACGATGCTCTTATCCAGAGCTACTTACAATCATTAGTTACAGGGACAGTCCACCTGGAGACACTGAGGGTTACGTGTCTTGCTCAAGGACACAATGGTATAAAAAGGGGGTTTGAACCTGCAACTTTGTGATCACAGGTAAGTATTTTACCCACTAGGCTACTAGCAAACTTGCTCTTCACAGGTACCTCCTGGTGCCATGCCTGGAGCACAGCTCTCAGAAGCCTCCTCCTCTCAGCCTCTCCCAGTTGCTGAGTGAACCGGTGTGCAGCCTTATGGGATACTGCAGCCTGCTTCCAGGTTGTGAAAGCTGATTGGATCTGAACTCGCCGCAGCCACCCCTCAGCAGTCTGACACTCCTGCTGTGACTGCAGGGCAGCAGCCCTCCATGCCCAGAGCACCCTGGATGAAAATCATGAAGCAAAGTCAACTCAGCACTGCAAAAAATGTAACTAACACAATTTCCCCCTTACCATACCATAGGTAGCTGATCAGCCATGTCTGGTCTCTGAAGTTTGCCTCCCAAGTGTTGCATTTTGCACTGAAGCTATGATACTAATGAAACAAGTAGTGGAATCTTCTACCGTGCACCAGTTATATAGCAGCATAGCTAAATCATAACACACTCACATCCACTGCTAGCCTTGTTTACAATTGGACACTATATAATAAACTGTTATGTACAAAAATGTTCAAAAATATATTGCAAAACTAGTGTAAAATTTCTGTTTGTCATATTTGAACACACCACCGTTCAGCACACAGTGTGAACAGCATGGAATTGTTCTCTGCATTTAACCCATTCACCAAGTGAAGCAGAGGGCAGCCAGGAATGCAGCTCACGGGGAGCAGTGTGTGGGGACAGTACCTTGCTCAAGGGTATTTCAGTGGTGCCACTAGCAGTCCTGGGATTTGAACCCACAACCTTCTGATTGCAGGGCCAACTCCCAAACCAGGCTATCAGCCGCCACATCAGTGGGTCATTTAGCGCCACAACATGCATCATAATAGCAAAGGGCAAACACTAAAAACATTGGAGAGTTTGCATGAATCATGATGTATGTTTCGGGCAGATTAATCTGTGGACAGTTCCTAAAAGCACACACATCTGGTAATTTGCTGTAAATGTGGCTCTCCTGTTGATTCCTTCCTAAATATGCAATTAATTTGCACAGATCTACCATAGAATGTTTGGCTTGTATTTTCCTGACACTCTCAGAAGTCGTTACTAATGAGCGCCGTTATTGGAAACAAACAGTGTCACTGGGTTGGTGTCCTTTGTGCCATTTCAACTGCACTAGATTGCATCCATGGGTCAGAAAAAAGCAGCAAAAAAGAATGCCAGTGCTTTTTTTCTGACCCATGGATGCAACCTTATAACTCCCCCTCATGACTTTGCTGTACTTCTCGGATGCCCCACTCATTATTTCATTTTAATGCCGGGCCTCGAAGGGGTCCTGAAGCTTCAATTGTGTCCAACTGGTTCATCAAAATCATTGAAATGGGTAACAGAAAATCGAAATAATTTAATTTTAATCTAAATCTTTTTTAATGTTTTCAAATGCTTAGCAAATAATTTTATTTCTCCTTCCTTTGCTCATGTGCTTGTGACTTTAGCTATGGGTCTGAAGTACTACAGGTCTGAACAAGTAATCATGAAGAGATGTCAAGAGGTTCTTTCCAGGAAAACTGTATTTACACTAAAAGGTTTCAAGGGTACGGTATCAATGCTCAGCGCAGATAGACTGATAAGGCCTTGGTTGTTAAACATTACCTGCAGCCTGCACTCAGTTTATAAGGAGGAAGTAAAAAGATGTTAGCATTAGAAAATATAAGCGTGTTCTCTATATCAGCAATCATCAATCTACTCCCAGTCACCATCTACCACTCTAGCTCCAGGTAATTTCTCCAGAAGTCTTCGATTGGCTGGAGTAGATATATAAGTGCATATAAGGGGAGGGAGGGGGAATGTTAGATGCAGGTTGTGACCAAACTTTGCAGACAATCTGATTGTCCCCAGGAGTAGGTTTACTGAACACTGCACTGCATACCTGTGTAAAAGGCTCATGTGGTTGTGGAAGAGAGCAACCTGGTTCTGGCGGTACACTTTACGCCACTGATGGAAGAACATACGCACTCGCCTTCCTTCCAACCACAGACGCACAGCTTCCTCCATCTGCCTGCAGCTTTTCTGCTCTGATACAAAGAGACATAGCAGGTACACTTACCTTATACAGTACCAGTCAAAAGTTTGGACACACCTTCTCATTCAACGATTTCCTTTGTTTTTGTTATTGGCTACATTGAAAACATCACCTATTGCTCTGATGACAGCTTTGCACACTCTTGGCATTTTTTTTCCAATCAGATTCATGAGGAATCGACCTGGAATAGTATTTAATTAACAGGTGTTTCTTCGTCAAGAGTTCATTAGTGGAATTTCTTGCCCTCTTAATGTGTTTGGGATCATCAGTTGTGATGGTCAGGTTGGTACACAGTTAGTGATCCTGTTCCACTACGGTTCTACTCCACATTATGGCAAGAACCACTTAACTAAGTAAAAAGAAACAAAAGTCCATCATTACCTTATTACAAAACATATTCTGGTTTGTTTAACACTGTTTTTGTTAAGTGCATAATTCCATGTATTCCTTCATCATTTGTTTGTTTTCAATATCAATCTACAATGTGGAAAATAATAAAAACAAAGAAAAAACACTGAATCAGAAGGTGTGTCCAAACTTTTGACTGGTAGTGTAGGTGCACTTTCCAGGGTTACAATTACTGATTGCAGATGCACAGTTTGTAAGTCCCCTCTACCCCATTCAAACATGCAAGTCACTACTTTTTGGTGCACACTGATGTTCCGAAGATGGTTCACCACCTAAACAATCCCTAGTCAGTGGTGGTACTTTTGTGACCCTTTTATGATGATGGACAGGGTGGCTGATATATTATGCAGCAACAGGTAGACCACAGTCATTAATTGCAAACCTGCAAAGTGCACCTATATTAACAAACTGGGAACACACTGGAGAAATCACGTATCAAGCCATGAGAGCAGGATTCATGTGGCTTGACTATGCATGGCAAAATCCAAAGTCCTTTTTAGGTTTGTGTAAAATAGTGTGAAGGGTTAGGGCAAGCAGAGACTCTGTAATGGTTTGCGCTAGTTGCATAAATGCCTGTGCATTCATTACAAATCAGAACAGAGGTTCCCCCTGAGGAGGGCCAGTCTGAATCTAAATCAGTTACCACAAGCTAATAGCCATGTTATCTAGGAATCTAGGTATCCTATTCTGAGAGTCTTTGTGTATACAGGCCGTGGGCTCTATAATAAAGACAGTGCTGGACCAAGGGCAGAGTGCGGCGGTCTTCAGTTTTAAGGCAAACAGTATCTTTCACAGCAACAGCTGTGAATTACATCACATGTTAGTATAATACCTGTTATTACAGGGAAATTACCATTAACTATAGCTACTACTAGTTCTTACCTTTGGCCCATAATGACCAAGCTGTTAGAACAAGTTGGGCTTCTTCTTTTCGCCTCTGAGCATGAAACTGATTGGCTGTTTTAAGTAAATCTCTCTGCCGTGTCCAGCACACAAACCACTGCAAAACACAACATGCATTTAGTTCATTCAGTAAGACCCACTAGTATCTTATCACTTTCCAAGCAATTGGGTTTGGAGTCCATTGCAATATGTTGCACATCACAATGCATCATCTATAGATGATCTAAGGGTGATTTCCTGTGAATACATCAAATCTTCATTGGGTTATTCTGTGTGTTAAAGGAACACACAAGAATCAGATTTATGTTATTTTCCACTCGGCAAGCCAAGACATTTTAGCTGTCCAATGGATACTTCTTTATACGTTTCTGTGCTTCACACACTTACCACAAAGTCTAAAGTATTCTCAAACAGACTCGCTTATGTGACTTCTGATTCTGCATGCCATACTGTTATCAATAAACTGGGGTGAAGAATGGTGGTCTCCAACAATGCAGCCACAACTGCCTAAGCACTGGCCCTATCCTAAGGAGATCATAAATCAAAACCATGATAGTGCAAACTGGCTCTGGGTGAGACACTCCCTCACTCAGTGCAGTGCCTGCCAGTACTGGCATTTGCTAACTGATGTAAAAGAATTGGCAAAGTGGCGCTTCACATGACTTAGCAATTAGATAGAACTGTATTTGACTAAAATGGAGATCATTTCCGATGAAAAACAATGCAGAAATGTACAAAAGCAGCTACAAAGATTAGTAGAAACAATCCTGAAGCCTGAATTCTTGTGTTTTTATGGGCACCAAAAATATAGGTTAAGTACATTTATTTTTTTTAATAGGCAAATTATTTGTTTAAATTATTGACCAAAGTAAGCACATTAAGTGACTCTGCTCTGACTATTCATTCTAGGCCAAAGTAAACCAAGTACTACAGATGCATGGAGTATGAGCGTACCAACCTTCTGCTGTACAGCTGTGTTCATTTTCTGGACCGCGCTGTCTTGTATAGTGGCTGCTCTCCAGTTCCGGAAGATCTGTGCTGTCAGTTTGCTGTGGTGGAGCCTGAGGCGCTCCTCTAAGACACGCTGCTGGCTCTGGGCCTGGCACAGTGCTCTCCTCCACAAGTTGAAGCAGGAGCCCGTCACCCTGAGCTCAATACTGTACTGTAAGCAGGCCTCACTGTAGCGCATCCTCTGGGCTGACACTGTGTGAATGTGCCAGGCCTGCAAGACCCTGGGAAAAGAAGCCCGGCTTTATACAGAAGATACATCGCCTTGTTCACAAGACTCAGGAGAATAAACAATCACACAGTGTCTTATTGGCTGAAATCAACACATAAGCCCAATTCTTATATTTTTCTTGTGTTTCATTTTTCTGCCACTTTGGTTTTATATGTCAAAAACAGTCATTATTCATTTTGCACGATAACCTTCCAACTTCTCTGTCTCCCTTACAATTAAACAGGCTGCTTTTATTTTTGCACCTTTAAGACTGGTATATGTAAATTGTCTCTGTGTTAATGGATAGCCCCATATTCTGCCTCACTCAGAAAGACTGAAACACTACTTATTACTTGTTTTTTGTGGCATCACAGAAATAACGAATTCAAGAAAGGTTATTTTTGCAGCTTAGTTTCCATACATGGACTGTATGAACTTTTTAGTTTTTGAAACTTAAACAAGTGTTTAAATGCTACATCAAACTAAAAAGAGAGGAAAATTCAGCTTTTAACAGAGTGTGTTACTCAAATGGAAGACTTTAAATGACTGTATTTAATGGTATGTGCACTAATGTTAATGTTTTCTTTTCTGTATTATTTCACATGAATGTTTTTCATAATAAGTCATTTTATTCAGGCATGGTTTAATGATACAGCATGTCCTTAAGTGTATTATTTTGACACCACCACGATGAAACAAACTTTTCTCTTAATGATGGAACTCCAAACAAATCTCTTTATCGTCATTCTGCCTCACTTGCCTGTAACCTAGTATAATCAGATGCTGAACAGAAGGTGCAGCCCTGATGAAGAGAAAGTGGCTTGGTCTGGTGTTGTCTTGATGACGGCTGATATGCCGGGGGATGCATTAAAAATCATTTCTCAACATATGTCGTGCTGATTCTACCTCCTCCTCTGCTTGGCAGCGTGATGCTCTCTGCTCCTGACGCTCAGCCTGGCCGCTCTGGCCCAGTACAGGAAGGCTTGGTTCCGCTGCCGTTTCTGGACATTCAGAACGCACTCTCTCTCTGCTCCGCCCAGCAGGACTCGCCGTCTCCAGATTCCCAGAGCTACCAAAGCAGCCTCCTTCCTCCTTCTCTTTATGCCCAGTTTCCTTCTCCAAAGCTGCAGACTGATGGTCACCAAGTGCCGCTCTCGATGTCTTGCTGCCCGACGAGACCGGGAGAAAGCCATCCACCTGCCGCTCAGCATGCGGAGGCGCCGCTTTTGAGACTGAATGTGGATAAACCATAATTTCCACTGGGAGAAGGCCCTTTGAACCCTGACTTCTTGAAGATCTTGTAAAATGCATTTCAGCCTTCTGTTCCGTTCAGACAAACAAAGCCACTTAAAAAGGCATCTGGGGAGTTGAGGAAACAACTGAGTGAACTTTAACGAAAATGATGAAACTAATCAATAGTGAGCCCTGAACAATATGAATTCCAGATGTTTAGATTGGACTCATTTCTGATTATATGTTTATTTCTAATTACATATGTATTCTGGAAGAGTAAAATGTTTCGCTACAGATGCTAAAATGTAGTTTTGTCTTTTTTGTATTTGGAACATTATGTAAATAAATATACTGAAATGTAATACTAATCCAGGTAGACTGAGTCCCAATTTCTATGGTAAATGAAGGTTAAATATACTGGAATCTGCATTAGAAGAATTATTCGTTTATACTACTTCTATTAGTTTATACTTTTATTAGTTATATACTACAATGAGTATTCAAATACTATATACTGTACTACATACTGTAATGAAAAACATTGGATACAGACATCAGTCTACAGTTCCCATATTGGTGTGTCTCTATAAAGGTATGTTAATAGGCTTGTGCACAAGTCTTAGTGTGCACTGAAGTGTGACACAAAAATGTGGACAGATTTTGTGGGACCAGTATTTGATTGCTGAATTCCTTGGCATTGCATTTAGATGAGTCACTGTTGTACTCTTGCTTGGGGGCACCGATGTTTTTGATACAACTGAGTATGTTTTCTTTGCTAGTTTTCAATAGCAACACATTAAAGATTTTTTTTCTATGTACTCAGGGCAGTCTCATTTATTCTGAAATGTTGAGAACATGATCATACAAAGCTAAAGATTCACATACTTTAATTCTGTTTGTTAAAGACTTTACTCTGATGAAACATCAATAAAAAGCCCATAGCGACCTGAATGCATGTGCACGCTCACTCAAAAACTATTATAGTGCATCCAACCATAAAGGCAGAAAAGTGTTACTTTCATATAGAAAGATCCGATTCCACATGAGAAGGTTTTTAGAAAACATATAAGCCAGCACAGCAAACATGAAGTGAATGGCAGCCTAGTTCCACTAAAGATCACTGCCTGACTGCATCCTAAGTGGAAAACTGTGTGAAATTGATTCTTCAGCGAACAGTGTGAATACAGACCTGCACAGCAGACGTTTCTGATAAAAATGTTGGGCTCTCTTTACTTTTTCCACTGCTTGCTGCCAGGTGAGAACAGCTCTTCTCTTCAAGGCTCTTTCCTTCCACTCCACAAACGCACACAGGTGGACGTGCATGCGGAACCTGTCTACAGCACAGTCATTATGTAAATTACAGTATCAAAAATATGGAACTTCACTATACATCACCTTCCTTCAAATAAAAATCACATGTACACAGCTTTCCCCTTTTCCACAAATGCCTTCAATCAGCCATGACCCTGGAGCTATAAGACTACTGTAGATAAGAAGCGATGGGCATTTATAATCCACCAATGCAAATAGTGCAAACGGCATGTTTAAAATACACACTTGCCTCAAACTGTGTTGAGTTGTTGAATAATCCCTAATAAACTTGCTTGAACGACACACTGTTATACATACATACATACATATATATATATACACACATACATGTATACATATATACACACACACACACATATACATATATACATACATATATACATATATACATACATATATACATGTATATATATATATATATATATATCTA
>JBBPCX010000016.1:4437385-4454300 GCA_037974365.1 Hydrocynus forskahlii
ATAAAGTAAAATGCATATTTTTTGTTTGATTTGTAATGTTTGTAGGTAATAACGAAGGTAGTACAACAGACATTCCACATTGCCAACATACAGACACTTTTTTCCTAAATCTAACACAGCTACTCTATAGCTTACAGTATAATGACTGCATGATATCAGTGGTGTGGGCGATTTTAGGGGCAGTTTAGTGACAACATGATGTCCCTAGTGTGGGAGATTCTGTGGAAAAGTCATTCTCAAAATTAAACACATAATGTGCTTTTTTCCAGCAACCAGCCCACAAAGCACCAAAATGATCCCCCCAGGTTGAGAAACACTGCTCCTCAAGACCCCCTCAAATATCTTTATCCTCACCTGGTGAAAAGCCAGTGCTAGCATTAGTGCATTCTGACTCCCCTCTGCAGTGTCTGCCTGAGCATGATGAAGCAGAACGGCCCGCTGGAGAGCAAACAGAGCTTTGCTGAGAATCCTCCTCTGGTAATAAAGCCGGGCTTTACTGAGGGAACGGAGTCCAGCACTCCATCTTCTAAAGCACCGCAGCAGCAAACGGAACCTGTACAGAGCCTGGAACCTGCATGCAGGACAGGAAGACAGAGATCAGCGCCGCAGAAGTGTGTATGATGAAACCTGAATATGTATATTACGTTTAAAGATTTGGAAACAATGTTTTTAACTGTTTGAAACCGATATTGTTACAGAGGAATGCATACAGTACTTCACACTGTGCTGCTTTCTAACACTTAGCTTTCAAATATTTCCTAGAAAGCTAGGAACCTATAAAAAACATTTAAAAAAATGAATGCCTCACAATTACAGTGTGCCTCATAATGCCTCAAATCAGATAACTTAGCAAAACCTTGTATTAAATATTAAATATTGTATTATGTTGTTCTAAATAATATGGAATATGCTCGGTCCCTAGTTTACAATATTAAACATACGTTGAAGTTATTTCTACAAGTTATGGTTGTAGATTTTTTAAAAACATTATGAAAATGATTCTAAATGTCTGAAAGGTAGTGTATGTATCATTACAAACTGAGTATTTTATAGTAACCGCGTACCAGAATAAATTGTTCATACGGGAATCTTAATTCAGAATCAAATACAGTATATTCATTTCCAAGTACCATAATTTTGTGAAACCCAAGTGATATCTTTTGGCATCCACTGAATTTGTCAGTCTGCTTTTTATAATGATGTCCATCTTGTAATCTCTGCAGGGGTGTGAGATCCAATTCAGGCATCATGTGAAAAATGATGCAAACATTTGCAATTTCTATCTGCCATTTTCATGGCATTAGTGTACCTCTGCAATCCAGCTACTGAGTAGACAACCAAACAGAACCAGGAAGTTTCACAAAAAGATCCCGTAATTTGACTGTATGGAGAATTTAAGCTCTCCAGTTCTCTACTGTAAGTTCATTAAGTTTCCCTACGGTACAGCATTTCACATAAAGTTACACAGAGGCACACTTCGTTTAAACCTTTAAATTCCCTGTGCAGAGAATGGGAAAAATCAGTGTAATCCCCTTTTAAATGGGTTTCTGAAAACAAAACATTGGAGCATTTACAAATACAAAGTCTGATACTGTTGAATCACAACCAAAACAAAAAAAATGGAGTGAAAAAGTTGAATCTTCACCTATCTGCTATCTTCTCATCAGCAGTGAAAAGGTACATCTGAGGGGTTTCATGAAGCTGCTGAAACAAGATTAAAGACCTGGTAAGACATCTGAATCAGGTTCTCAAATGAGATGTCAGATTACTCCACAAGGATCTGGCCCTGTAGGTAAACAAAAGAAAAACACATCAACCAACCTGATTTGGGGAAAAAAATCGATCTTGTTTTGTTGGGACACCAGTGGGGCGTGGTCCACTGCTGCTTCTGCCATGCCTGCTACTTGTTTGGAATGTGTCTTTCCTTATAGACAGTGGAGAACATCCTTGATCAAACGGAAGCCTGTGGCAGTCCAAACACCATTGTGCTGTCCCTCTACTTGCCTCGCCTGTCTGATTTTCATCTGATCTTCTGAGAGCATCCACCTGCCTTGGCTCTTTCTGAGCACAGTTTTTGTTTTCAGAAGTATGGCTGCCCTCCGGCTCCATCTGACTCATGTTCTCTTTCATCTGAAGTCTTTCCAGAAGAGACTCCCAGTGTCCAATGGTAGTTTTGTTGGCTTGCCCATGTAAGGCCAATTTTTGGGCTCTTACCAGCCTTGTAGTATGCATCTCCTCATTTGAACCCGGCTTTGATGAGCAGATGGGCCCTGGAAGCCCACCTCTGTAAAGGTGTGCATGACCCATATTGTTTTCCACTGGTAGAACACCAGGGACATTGCTACCCTGGAACATTTTATGAGAGTTGGTGAGTTGCAGCTCACGTTCTTCGTGTGCATGCATGAGGCCGCCTAGGGGAAGAGAATTATGCGGTGGTCCTCCAAGGGGAAGAGGTATCTTGGGAGAGCCAAGCAGCAAGTCAGACGTGGAAAATCCAGAAGCTTGAGGCTTTGCAAAAGCAACTACCTCTTTGATGCCAAGGGCTAAAATCGAGCGGTGCAGGCAGGCGGACCTCCATGAAGACTCCATGAGATTCTGAAATGTGGAGAGGCTTCGAGTTTGCTTTTGAAATGCAAAGGGCTCTTTTTGGTGTGTTTTGTCAATATTAATATTGTCTGCACAAGTGTCGACCGGCCTGTCCACCATGGAGACTATGGACAATAGCGAGCAACCACTGTCTGCTGCCTGTGCATGTGAAGGATCTGTGATATCATGGTGAGAGAATCTGGCATCTTCATCTCTCCAAACAGATTTACGACCTCTCACATCGTTCGGTACAGAATTAAAATGCTTTTTCTGCTCAGTGTAGTAAGAACTATTCCATATGTCCTCCTTTTCAAAGTTGAAATACTTGGAAGACATGGTCATTTAGGTGTCTTGACCAGTCAATGCATACAGACATTCCAAGAATGTTCTCTTCATACACCCATTCCCTGTTATGCGCCAGAGATCTTTCACGGTCCAGGAAGAAAGAATGCTCACGCTGTCTAAATGTCTCATTTGGATGGATGCATGATCTAGAAGAAATGATTAAATTGGAAATGAGATAATGCAGAAGAATAGCCAAGCCTAGACTCATCATTTTATATCAGAATAGGCCAACTGTTGAATATTCAAAAGCACTTACCTTTCAGAAAATTAAATACATTAGCTGGAAGCCAGGGTTTTCCATTGAATAAACCGCATCAGTTTTAGCGACCGAACACAGCAAACTGAGACACATGGAGCTAGTTAAGCAGCTTATCCAGATTACTGTACTACTGCTCCCTCTGGGTGGAGCCACAACAGCTTCCACTGAACTCAAGAAACTGACATCACTTTGGCACTGCTGGACAAGTAAATAAATCTGGATTTTCCACTCATATTAAATAAATGTAACCTCTGACAGGCAGGTACCACAACATCAAATGCTTGTGTATTTATAGGCTCACAAAAGGATCCAAAAAGAACCTTTAAACTGTACATGACGCATCATTTGTGTGAGCACTGTGAGCATGCTGAGGTACCAGTGCTTTGTGGGTAAGCCTATCATGCACCTAACTTAACGTTAATAGCTAGTGCAGAAGCTGAAAAATAAATATGAAAGCTCACCAGTGTGCACAGACATCTTAAGGAACTTTACATTTATTGGGGTGGGGGGAGGTTGCCTAGGGAATGTTTTGTTCACTAGTCAGGAGCCAAAGCTGCAATGCTGTTTTACCTATTCCATACTTACTAATTCACAAAACAGAATCACTGCCTGTAATTTATTATTCTGCCCCTTCATCCTTTTTTGCTCTCTCCTATTTACACCATTAATGGACAGCTCCTCTTCTTCCATGTAGTAAAATGAAACAAGATGTGTCTTTGATTTCTAATGTGCCAATACAGTAACTGAATCACGCATTTATATTAAAAAAACAATAAACATTTATTTTTCTCAGTTTATACACAATACATTTTGAATACTAAACTCATTTAATTTCTGCTATTGCAAGAGATAAGGGCAAATTAATACTGTAAAGGAAAGTAATTGTGGAGCTTCATCTACTTATAGCCTCTCAGATAAACCAGCCGGTGGGGCTGGAATTTCTCTCGGCACAGTGGACACTCCATCTGCATAAAGAAATAAAAGTATAAGCATTGCAATCCCATGAATATGTACGATATATGAATTAAAATACAAATGCAAAGAGCAAGGTATATACCCTGCGACGTACATATAGAGTACATTGGGATAATGCATTTATTCACATTCAGATGAGTTACCTTAGTGTTACACCATTCTGTGATACATTCCCAGCAGAAGAGATGGCCACAGGGGGTTGTGGTGGGGTGCCTCCGCTCCTCTAAGCACAAGATACAGCGGGAGGCTCGAGAGGACGGGGATCGGACTTGTGGACTGTGCAAAAACAGAAAAACGCCATCCATAAGCCATCACAGCCTCCAAGTTACTGCAGCTGGCAATTTCACAATTTGAGCTAAAGTAGAAAAAGGCAGCTGTTTGCCTGAGGGCTATGTCTGGAAAAGGGGGTCATTTTAATGTGAAAATCGTATAGAATAATAAACATAAGACACATTCATCAGACGAGTTGTTTGGTCATTTTTTACAGTAATTCAAATGCAGACCTAGAGCCTTTTAGCATTTTGCTCTATGTGCATATTCCGTGGTCACGATTTCAACCCACACCTCCTAAAATAAAACACCTACTTTCACTATATTAAGTCATAAGCTAGTGTCCAAATACTGCCATACTTTGTAGTGTGTCAAAATAATAACCCACTAATGTAATACACGCTGTATGCAGTTTTGGATGCAGCCATAATAATGTTGCATTGCAGCAGCATATTTTTTCTTTGCAGTATGTGTCAAAGCAGAATTAAAAAAAAAAAATGATGTACACAACTTACCTAAAGTGTGGTTGAGAAACCAAGACGTGTTTTGTATTTGAAGTTTCCTTCTGTAGTTCTGCACTGGTGCTACGAGACTACACATTTACTACCATCAAATAGCATTGTGCAAACGGCAAGCCTAAATCACTTGCTTCAACTCACATTCGATTAATCAAACTTTCATTACTTGCCTTCATGGTTTCTGACACTGGGTAACAAAATCATGCTGCATGGCTAAAAGCATTGCCTGCCAGCTTGATCCCTGAATTTTACCTGTACTTTTGTCCATTTTTGATTTGAGCCAAGTGTGTTGCATAAGCAAGTGTACTGCTAGTGTACAAGTTTGCTCTACAGTAGCCTCATAGCTCCAGCACAAAACTAAAGAGGAAATCTTTGGGGACACTGGGGAAGACTGAGGGTGGATCGAGCATTTCCTTATTAGAGGAACTGAACAATGTTGTGAACAGGTTCCCACCTTGAGGGAAGGTTCCTGTGTTGTTTCCACTCCTGCCTGGCGCGCTGTCTCTGCCTCAGGTTGTTAAACTGTAGTGTCAGGGTGATGGCCAGCTGCAGTAGTGAGACAACTCCTAAAAGCTGATAGCTCTTACGGATCACTCTGTCATTCCCTGCCATATGCTGCACTCTAAGCTAAGAAAAAAAGGATGTATTTATTAATTAATTCAGAAACCCATCTAATAAAAAAAACAATACTGTAAAAGCTTACAGTTTTTTTTCCACTTACAGCACACCATATTTCAGCATTCGTTATTAAAATGTGCAATAAAGCCATTATTCTGTTATTTACATATGCTGTTGTGCAGGTATGGAAAAAGCTGACATAATAATCAATTTCTTTAGGAGTAATGGCCATTCTTACATTACTGACACTGGATTAGATTCTAACGTTGAGTATGTTTGTTGCCAATAACTGGTCAGAATGGATACCTCACTTACATAGCTGATGCCTGCAGTCCTTTTGGCCAGATGATAAAAGACACCTCTAATATAGAACAGTGCCACATGCAACCTGTGCAAGATAGTGATTCCCTGTTGCACTCCAAAGATCACAGGCTTTAAACATTTCCTCTGATGCTCATTCAGCATTCCCACAGCCTTGCGTATCCATGCCTTTACATAAGACATTGGGTTCCAGGTTAATGTGATCTCTCCCTGGGCGTTCTGAGAGTCCTGCACCTCAGCCTCCAACTCATGCTCTAGGCAGACCAGCAGCTTGTCCAGGAGGTACGGCACGAAGGTGTGGAAAAGAATGAGGGTCCCCCTACGTGCTCGAGATGGAATCCTGCGTTTCGTCAGGTCAACTTGGACAATGCTGACATACTCCTCGCCTAATGTCTGATATCCTGTGGAGAAACCACCACAGGTAACAATCAGAGACTGACTGTGCTGGTTTCGAAGGTAGATCCAACTTGTATCTGCACTCATCAGCTTTTATACCATGCAGATGCGATTTATGTTCACAGTTATCTAATGTTTCCCATCTATTCCTACAAGATTCCTCGTCCACCCCATCCATCAATTTTAAAAGACCACCCCTGCCCAGATAATGTTTTGGTTCATTTTCAACATAGTAGTAACACCCAGAACTGAGACCAACTGTTGAGATGATCCTATTTGTGACGAAATGTAATGGTAATGGTAATGTGTTGCACTAGTACAAGTGTACCACTCAGGCACACCTGCCTTGGTGGAACATTTAGCTTAGCTTAGCTTATTCCATGCACAATTTAAGGCTTTTAAATGATACTACACAATTCCATATGTGTTACTCGATAGAGAAAAGTAAATATTTCCCTAAAAATAGAGAAAAATAAGAAAAATCTTCTATGAGTAAGTGTGTCTAATGTGTGTTTCTGTCTGTTGCAGTTTTCAAGTGGTCAGTTTCTAACCACAGATTTACTTTTTTGGCATTTTCCACCCAGCAGTGACCCACTAACATGCAGCTACAATGCCGTAAACCACTAGAGCAGGGGTCCCCAAACCTGTCCAGAAAGGGCCGCTGTGGGTGCAGGTTTTCGTTCCAACCAAGCAGGAGGCACACCTGATTCCACCTCTGTAATCTGTTGGTCTTGGTTTTCAGTTAGTCAGGGGTGTGGCTTCTTTTTGGTTGGAACGAAAACCTGCACACACAGCGGCCCTTTCTGGACAGGTTTGGGGACCCCTGCACTAGAGTGCATTAATATGGAAGGTATACTGAATAAAATGGCCAGAACATGTAGGTACAAGGTTGGTGTCCCTAACTGGTTTTACCTGAGAGTGTTGTTAGTGCATAGTAGGTGAGGTCTGACAGCAGTTCAAGCTCTTTCCTCCACTGCAGCCACCGCTTGGAGCCTAAATGAAAGAAGAAAAGCGCACATTAGTAAGGTGCAACAACTAACTCCCTGCCATCAGAACAGGTCACAGTACACTATAAGGACAAAAGTATTGGACACCTGACCATTAAACCAACAGAGACTTCAATGACACTGCACTCAAACACATAGACTTTGATATGGAGCTGGTCCAACTCTTTGCAGCTTTAACAGCTTCCACTCTCCTTGAAAGGCTTTCCAAAAGATTTTGGAGTTTCTGTAGGACTTTGTGCCGATTCATTCTGTACAGCGTTAATGAGGTAAGGCACTGTTGTTGGGTGAGAAGGCCTGGCTTACAATCTCCGTTCCAGTTCATTCCAACGGTGTTGGAAGGGGTTGAGGTCAGGACTCTGTGCGGCCAGTCAAGTTCTTCCACACCGGACTCATCCAGACATGTCTTTATGGAGCTTGCTTTGTGCACTAGGGCACAGTCATGCTGGAATAGAAAAGGTTCTTCTCCAAACCGTGTCCACAAAGTTGAAAACATGGCATTGTCTAAAATGTCGTGCTATGCTGAATTCAATAATTAAGAGGTGTGTCCCAAAACTTTTGTCCCTACAGTGTATTTTTCATTCAAGATTGATACTCACCAGCGACCGCCTGGAAAGCTTCGTTGGCGTTATTTCTAAGGATGCCTTGATAGTATTCGTCCTTTTGAGAGGAACGAATCAGTTGCGGTTGGTTGGCGTCTACGAAAGGCATTGTGGAGTTTTAATGCTTTAATAAAGTAGGTTTATTTTCCACATTTCTCGTGCACTGTGACTGCGGCACGCCTCGCTGTAGCTTGTAAAAACATACCACGCTAGGAGGGAAACATCAAGCCTATGGTGGCACAGACGGAAAACGCCCTCAGTTTAAAAGAATATCGACATTTAACCCACTTCAGCACATACATTCGTAGTTACATACAAAGATAAAACCGTTAATCTATGGTTTTTTTTTATCACAGACTACCTACGTTCTTCACACTCCTATATCTTCCGCATTTAGGTCACGTGAGGTCCAGCAGGCTTCCCATTGGTCAGTTCTAACAGAGTAAGTAGGGGGAGTGTGGACTTTAGACAGGACCAATATGTGTTTGATTTATTCCAGTTTTCCGTTCTGTTTTACCTCTTTGTTTCGTTTTATTAGCAAATGCCATACTTTGTTGAAGTTCGTACTTAGTGTTTTGATCAATTTCTCACTCTAAACGACATTGCCTGCAGCATTTGTATGAAACTGCATTGTTTAATGCCAGAGATCAAATGGGTTTTAATGGGAGAAATAACCAGTGTGATTATTTCCAGTACTACATCATGAGTTTGAGTTGTAAATATGCTTTTGCCTCATCTACGTTCTTGCAATGATACATGATGCAACTGATCTATTTTTTGTTGTTTTCTATCACTTCAATTTATCATTGCTTTCAGGGTTTTATTTCCATAAATATCTTGATTTTTTTTGACATATTTCTTTTCCTCTCTCGCTCTTAGTGCACAATAGGTTACATCACGCTCTCCTCCAAAGGTGGCCTCAAATCCTAGCCTGCAGAACCTGTTTCTTTGTTCCCTTAGTGCACCAACATTGGACAGCACTATAACAGTGAAGAAGAAAAAAAAAGCCCCTTTCATGCTCCAGTCAGTTAAAAATTCATACTTAAGGCTGGTCACCAGATTTCAACTTCAGGGGGCAGGCCTTGTTTGATTAAAGACTTGCAGGAGCCTATTTACTCCTTATGGCAGTAAAGGAAGTGTGGACACTGTTTACCCTTGAGGAGGGGCAGTCCTTTTTTTCTCAGACTCAGAGATACATGTGACTTCTTGCAAGCTGGAGTTAGATGGTGTACAGGGCAGCTGGGGAAAGCAATAGCTACGGGATCAGCTCAGAAACAAATGACTCTTCATCTCCCTGAGGTAGGATGAAATTTTCTTGTTGGTGTTTTGTGCAAATATTGAGGGAGGACATCTGGATGAGACGCCAGTGCAAGTGGAGATAGTCCAGTCGCCAAAACCCTTCAGACTGGAACGTTTTTAACTATGTTCATTAGGTTAAAAACTAGTTCAAGTCAGAGCCTAATGCACACATTTACGCGTGGAGTCAGTGAGGGTGATTTTGGCAAAAAGTCATTATTTTGACTTTATTGAATGTTGTAATATGCCTACCATCCCAGAGATATGACCTTTTTCCATCATTCGTAAAGATATCAGTGGTGCCATTCAGGAAATCATAAAAACAAACTTGTAGAAATCATCTGCCACTGGCTTCAGATTCAGATTTTATTTGTCACATACACCATCATACATGGTACGACATGCAGTGAAATGCTTTTTGCAACGCTCGACCTTAAAAACAGTATGATCAAACTAGGGTTGAATTGAGGTGCTCTGGAATGGGCAGCTTGTTTTCCATGACAGTGCCATAAAAATCATATGGTAGTACAAGCAGGACTTTGCTCTCTTGAGTCACTTACAAATGCACTGTTTAGAGCACTAAACAGGACATTGTGGGCTTTGTCATGGTATACAAATCACTTTGACCTGCTGCGTACTTTATCTGTAATTAGGAGATCATCTCCAGTTCTTTTTCAATGAAAAGAAACCACATCTAAGAGCAATTACCAAAATGACCATATATGGTAACATAAAAATTCTATGCAACAAGTAGATGATTAGCTGAATCAGTTTTGTTACAGTAATGTTAGTCTGGTTGAATGTCTTTTCACAAGTTCTTTGAAGAGGTGGAGGGAAGGGAAAATGAAAATCAAATGGAATGTCAGATATGAAAGATTAGAACAAGGCAAACAATGCACTGGTAGATGATGTTGTGGTTCCAAATGACAAGCCATCCCCAATGATCACTTTTGCACATGGTTTACTATGTGCTCCCACCATCTCCACCCCACCCCACCCCGCTGCCCTCCTATTCCCGCGAAGACTCCCTTGCCCTTACTTGTCCTGGGTTGACGCAGAGAGAGCTGTTGCCCCATATGGGAACACCCACTATGGACAAAGAGATTACAGATGACATCATCAGCTTCCTTCACCTGGAACGTGGGACGGCATGTCTGCGCCGGTGCATATGTGTGGAAAAGAGGAAAGCATAGCGAACAGAAAAGATCCGAGGGTAAAACTGTCTAAGGGACCTTAGTATCACTATTGGAAGTCTGGGATCCACCAGTTTCTGCTTGCGCAGGAGTGGTTCCAGTCACTCACAAAGGTAATGTGATACTCTACAATAACTTTTGTTTTTTCTGAAGAACGCTGAGGAACTTGAGATGTTGAGATGTTGCCAGGAATTGCTGTGGATAAAATGAATGCCCTGGTGTAGTTAGATTTGTGAAGCTGGGATTGTTTTCCTAGTTTGGGTCAGGTTTTCCACCTAAGGGGCTTCAATGCAGAGAAACATGACACCCCTCACCTAAGAGACTTGAAACAAACGATAAAAGAAGAAGCTTCAGGTGAGCCGAAGCCGCCGTGATTGAGAAGTTTTTCTTCTGACCTCTTTTGGTGTCTGCATGCTGTCATGGTCTGTTCAGTGTGAACTGTTCTGAACAGAGTGGAAATGTGTCTGGTGGAACTCGTCCTCTGCTTCAGGCTAAACAGTGAATCAGGCGCCCATAAATTAGATGTTAACCCGTGTACTTAGACAAGGAACACCCCTTCATTTGTGTCATTTCCAACATTTACAATGTGTTTCACTGTTTGTTCAAATCTTACTCACTTCCCTGCCAGTTGAGGTTCATCAGGTGTTGCAGAGACCCTTAGTTTTACCTGTTTTCTGAGCACCTCGCTGAAAATCTAGCTCACAACCAGTCCAAAGCTGAAAAAAATTTTGTGTTGGAGGCTGCATTGTGAGATGCAACACGAACCGGAGGGTCGAAAGGTAATGAAAAGGCCCATTGTGTCCGACGCTCCGTGTGCCAATGAGCAACTCTCTGAGTTACAGAGGACCGCCAGGTTGCCAGCTGGTGACTTGTTGGCTTGCCAGCAACCATCTTCCTGTATGACTTTATGTATTTAACTAGATCTTCCCTCATATGCATTCAGTATGCAGAATAAAGGGCATGTTCCTTTAAACGTGACTTTTTTCTCAGGCATTTTAAGCAACCTCTTATCTTCCAATGCCATACATATAATCTTGCTGGCATAGATTTGCTGAATGATAATGGCTTCAAACAGAGGACAAGTACTCCATGCTCCAGCTCTAAGAGCATTTGGACTAAAGCTATCCAGTGCATAAGAAGCAGCAGCCATCTATCCCTGTTTATTAGGTAGAAAATACAAATTGCAGATGTTGGGAGTGTGAATAATGTAGCTTAGCAAATACTGCATAAAAGGACATTAGAAAAGTCTTTAAAGAGAACAAGAGGCACTTCTGCATGTTTCATAAACAGCACATCTCGCCTGGCTGTCATAAATGTGCCGCATTTTGTTGCAGTATTGCTAGGGATTTGAGAGAAACAGGCCATTTTTCTCACTAATGGGGTGTATATTGCAGAAGATGAATATGCTTATTTTTACCCATGCAATATTTTGTGGATATGGGGACTCTACATACAACACCTGTACATCACACAGTTTTGAACATATGTATGTCTGTATTATTCTTCTTATTATTGTTATTATATCACAGTACTGAAAAATACTAATCATTTGCTGCTTTTAAGGCATCTCAAATCCAGATGATAAAATGTGTGCAGGGACATTGCCCATTTTTTCCATTTGATTTAGATTGCTCTGGGAATCGATTTGTCCACAGATGTTTATAGCAGAAAAATAAGATGACACGAATCGCTGCTTCTGTTGCACCTCATTAAAAACTGAATTCAGAGAACGTCTACAGCTGTTTTGTGCTGGATGCTGCATTATAAGAGCTGGAGGGCTGAAGGGTAAGGGTAAAGCTATAATACCACAATGCTCAAAGACATCACAACACACAATGCATTCTTCAGGTATTGCTGATACACACGATAGGTTCAAAGAAGCATCCGTCGTATCACTGGCTGTCAGCAAAGTACTTATACAAATGGAGAATAGCAGCTTAATTCCCAGTGCATTTTACACAGTGCATACAAAAGTATCACTCTCTGCAATACAGGCCCAGAAGTGACTGCTGTGCTTTGAAACAGCGACACAGGTGATAAGGAATTAACAAACATTTGCATGCTAGCTGTGGTACCTGTCAGCGGCCCATTCAGTTTGGCGCACAATAGCTTTTGTCTCTCTTTTAGAGGCAGATTTAAAATGGAGACAGATGGGGGTAAAGGTCAAACAGGGATCTTTGTGTTTCCCTGTACTTTCTGACTTTCCCTCAAAGCCGAAAGCTCACCTGGTTAAAAAAAAACAACCAGTTTGCTTTCCACTTCTTGGTTTCATGCTTGCTACAGAAAAGAACAGGAAACCCAAAGCTTTTAAAGCTTTTCCAGTCTTTGTCAGATACTGTCAATGGAGATCAGCTTGGTTGGGGCTCAGCAGACCAGCACCATCATTTTTGCACCATCTGAAAATGCTGCCTTTCAGTTTGCTTTGTATTCTCAGGATGAACAGTCCAAATTACTTTTCCATTAATGCACATTAAAAAAATAAACACTGGACCACTTCTATTGGTCTGTACCTCATGAAAACTCTTGAACAATGTGAAAGGCAACTAGTGTTTTCAAGCTGCTTAAGCCACAAATAATAAATAAGAATTGAAAAAAAAATGTGTGCATGCAGTGTATCTTAAAAAGATTTCTGGCTGCTTTGGTTTGAAAATAAAACAATACATTTTCTTTTTTTTTTCATTTTTAAAAAATGTTTCTTTCCGATTGTCTACGTAGATCAGATCGTGTGCTCTAAGAACAGTGTATGATTATGTGCAAGACATATTTAAAAACAATGCGTATCTGTAGTATATGAAAATGCAGCATGTAGTGTGCACTAATACATATTAGCATTTCAGTTCATTGGTTTGTGCTCAAATCTTGAAACAAAGTAGTTTCTATTTTCTGCTGTACATTTAACTTCTGTAGACCAGAAAGGTACATATGCAACAAATATCTATAAGCAGTGAATATATCTACACACACACACACATATTATGAAATCTGAATGAAACCTGAGTGTGTTTGTTTATATAAACAGTTTCTCTGAATTTGACTAATAAGGCAGAAATGTGTGCTGTTAGAACAGCTTGAGCTCAGTAGACCAGCAAGTGTGCTTTTAGAACAGACTCTTCTTATATGCAGTAAATAAATCTAGCATAATTAATCTGCTGAACTGTGAGGTTTTTAAAATTTTTTTAATATTAGTACAGAATAAATATGATGTTTTTTACCCAGAAGGGGAATCGGTGGGTTTCACATCAGACATGTTTGTCTTTTTGGGTTTTTTTCTAGCAGAGGCCCCACACTGTGAGTTGGGGGGATGGGGTTTTTAGGTGGTTTCCCATTTGCTATCCCACTACATGTTACCTGTAGCCAGGTGCTGTGTTTGCCAACATGTCTAGTCGTGTGGCCCTCAGGCCCAAACTTGTCACAGGTTTACCCACCAACGTCTCCAAAAAAAAAACACGCCTATTGTTCAGACACTAGTGGGCGGTTGTCCAAGCCACAACCTCCTGGCCATAAGTCATTCATGGTTTGTCAGTTTAGACAGCAGGTTTCGGCCTATTTACATGCGACTGAGCAGAGTAGGCTATGGAAACATTCATAATATTTACTGTGTGTTGTGTAGCTCCTTTTTTGCAGATGTATTAATGAATCTCAGTGCAAGCACTTCACGTATACTGACATATACACAACTGTTCAAAAGTTTCGGATCATTTGTGACATTGATCATTTTCATTTTTTTGAATAATAATTTTATTATTCTCAGCCGAACATCAGTAAATATTTTGCGACGTTGATTCATTCTTTTATTTTCATTATAATTGGTTTCATTCAATGTTTTGGGGGAAAATCAAAACGATAAGTTAGTAAATTACCTGCCTCGGTATTTGATTACCTTATTTCAAAAGTGAGGCATTGTGGTTGTTTACATTAAAGTCACCAGCATTCAAAGTTGATGGAACGATCCACAGCTCTGTTCAACCATCTGGACAGATTGAAAGTTATAGAGTAGTAGCGTTATAATTTTATGGACATACACACCAGTCAGCCGTAACATGAAAACCAAGTAACTAATATTGTGGAGGTGCCCTTTATGCCTAAACAGATCTGATCCATTGAGGTATGGACACTTCTGAAGGTGTGCTGTGGAATCCACAACAAAAGATCCTTAAAGTCCTGTGAGTGGATTGGACTGGTTTGTCCAGCACATCCCTCAGATGCTTGATCAGATTGATGTCCAGGAAATTTGGAGGTCAAACCAATCCCTTGAACCTTGATCATGCTCTTCAAACCATTCCTAAACAACTTTGGCAGTGTGACAGGATGAATCACCCTGCTGAAAGAGACTGCTGCCTTTAGGGAATATCTTCAGGCATGCAGCAATGTTTATGTAGGTGGTGTGTGTCAAAGAACATTGACGTGAATGCAAAGACCCAATGTTTCCTAGCAGAACATTGCTCAGATCATTATAGTACCACAGGCTTGCCTTCCTTTCCTAGTGCATTCCTGTGACATCAGTTTGTGCTACAAGGATCGGACCAGATTGACCAGCTGAGGCTCAGATCCAAACACTTGTCTGTTTTTCCTACTCACAACACACAGACAACTGTTAACCTCTAAACTGTGTAGACAAATTGTGGTAAGAAAGTCTCACGGCAGCATTTAAAGAATTCGCAGGTGAGCAGTAATGATTAAGGAGTGTGTGAGAGTTGTATGGTGAATGCTGACAGTGTTCTAGATGAGTCCAGGTGGATGCGGAGGGCAGTAGTCCATTCAGTAATCTGACCGAATGAGGAAGGAGCTGTTGATGATGGAACAGATGCTCTGGCACCTTTTGTAGGCTCATGGGAGAGTGAAAGTCTGTGTGAGGGGTCGGAGGGGTCCTCCACAATGACTCAAGCTTTGGCCAGTTGCAGCATTGTTGTTTGTCTATTGGAAAAAGATGAATGATGACATTTCCTTTGTGTTTCTCAATCCACAAAACCACAATACATATGATATTTGTGTATCAGTGCAAACCTAAATATATGGCATGTGGCCGTATATTGAACCTCGCGTTGTTTAAATGGTCCCCAATTTGTGAGGACTTCAGCTGGCCCCCATGAGGACCAAGGTCTGATACTGTCTAGTTCCTGCATTCCAAACAAAATGCAGCTCACATCAGTACAAAGAATTAGAATTTCACGATTCTAAAAATACTCTAGACAGCTTGCATACCGTCCTTATATACATTCAAAATGATTGAGAATAACAAAATACCCAAGGCTTATTTCCTTTGTGAAAAGTAAAAAAGAAAGATGTGCTTTTGTTTGCAGGCTGGGTTGTCTTTAGATGTAGCACATCAGTATATAGCTACAACCAGTCATAAATACGCCACTGGAAATACCCCACAAAGACAGGAATACATATGAGTGTGTGTGTGTGTGTGTGTGTGTGTGTTGGTTGAGGGGGTTGGAGGAGGGGAGATGGGTGTTGGCTCTTTTTTATTCCTTTCTCTGAAGACTGGAAACCTCAAAGAGAAAAAGGAGAGAGGGGTTTCATTAAATTGTCAAGCCCTCACACATCTTTCAAACTTAGGCCTCCTCTCATAGTGCTGTGTGCTCACTCTCTAATCTTTTCTGGAGAATGAATAAGGAATTCCCTGAAAGACAGTGTGCCAAGAGTGCTATTTGAAGAAGACGCACAGTTATACTGATATTCTCTTATATGAGCCAGAGAAGCAGTTGTGGGTTCGGGCCACCAACACTGACCAGACTCGACCGCTATGAGGATTATGAATAATTAGCCCCTTTCCACACGAAAAAACACTTGCACAAATAAACAGTTGGGAATTCAGGACCAAAAGTAGGACAGGAAATAAGTGGTATCCACATATAATAAAATATACACAAGGTATTAAAGCCACTGTTTACAAAGCTAAGTCCTTCTAGAATGGAAGTTTAGAGCTTTGAAGCTTTCATTTCAGAACGTATCACTGCTGTGTTAGGCCACTTGTCAGGCAATGTCAGGCTAGCATTCGATCGTCATAAATGTCTCTTAAATACACCAGTTGAAAACTGGTGGCCTTTATCCTGAATGAGCATTTTAGTATATTGCTTTAGGTCTAACTTTTCTGTCAGTGCTCTGTCTAGTGAGCATGAATTGGTATATTTCATTAGAGGTATGTTTTGTTAAAAGTGAACTAGCATTGTTATAGTTTTGATGCTTTATTTAGCTTTTATTTTGTTATTTCTTCGCTTTCAGTTCGATCGTACTAATAGTTTGCTTGTGGTTACCAGTGAGGAATGGTTTTAGTTTACCTTTTATTTTGTATCAGTATTTGTTTTTGTTTCAGTGAACATTTTGACATTTGGCAGTTCCAAAAAGGCAATGCACGGCTGTTGAGGTTGCTCATCCTGTCACATTATCGAAGACATCATCATTATGGTACTCATGAACCACCCAATCTCCTGTGTATTTAATGTTTGATGTACAAACCCGATTCCAAAAAAGTTGGGACACTGTACAAATTGTGAATAAAAACAGAATGCAATGAAGTGGAAGTTTC
>JBBPCX010000016.1:4456152-4483509 GCA_037974365.1 Hydrocynus forskahlii
TCTATGTTGTATTCTGAATAAAATATTGAAATTTGAAACTTCCACATCATTGCATTCTGTTTTTATTCACAATTTGTACAGTGTCCCAACTTTTTTGGAATTGGGTTTGTAGTAGAAATGAGCACGTAGACTGTCCCCATACACTAATTATCACTGTTGTGATCAAATATATCACTGTATGTTTCAAGAATATTTTCTGATCGTATTGTGATATTATGCCCACTGCCAGTCCAATGCACGCTGTATAATATAGTAGACTGTATAATATAGTAGTGTATAATATAGTAGAGTGCTACATACGTATTTGTATCCAGCAAATATCTAATATTTCAAGTGAGTGGTTGCAGCATCTCAGAGAGTGACCAAATCTGACCCTCCTTAAACATCCTTTTAGATGTACATCATGTTTGAGAAATCCTCAACAGAATTACCTAGTCGATATCAACATACATAAAAGTGCTACACTGACGCTTGTGTTGAGCTGTGCTCAAAAGTCCGCATAACACTTTACTGCTAATAAGAATCTAACCTGTAGTCATTTGCACTGTGCCCTCAGGTGACGTCTCGCTCCAGCTTGTCCTGGCTTCGACCACCTGTGGGGGGGGAGCACAACAGCAGAGGATCCAGCCGTGGAAGGCTTTCAGACATCCTCACACTATCACCATCATCAGTCCAGTCTCCACCCAGACATCCTGCCACCCCCCAGACGCTTAACTACAGAGCATGACTCCAGGCTTAGTGTCTGCTGAACCTCTGTTGAACTTTCAGCTTCACTCAGACTAGAAGAGATTGGAAAAGAGACTTCTGTCCTTCAGAATAGGAGATTGTGGACCCATCCTGACTGCAGAAGGATAATAGTTCATAAATGACTTTGTGCTCATACACATCTCCTCTAGAACATCCAAATCCAAGATAAAGGAAAATAAAATGGATACAGTTTCTCTAAACGCATCTCTTCGTTCTGGATGCCACAGCACCGGCACAGACTCTCCTAATCTGTCCATGAAATCTTGGGGCTTCACAAATGACTCTGATTCTGTCAGGAGCCGGCACTGGAACTTTTTCCTGTCTGCTAACTTCGTTGACGTTGGTAAGTCAGCATGGCTACGGGATCACTATCAAAAAGCTGCTGATGTCCAAAGCTGCAATGCTGCTGTATTGCTTTTTGGGTAGATGTGCCTGATAATAGCATGAAGTTCATTATTTAGACACCAGCTCACCTGTAGACACCAGTTTAAGACACCTGTTTCTTTGGTATTTAAGAATACTGTCAGAGAGTTAGTCCTGCTTTGCTGCAGTTACAGCTTCTGCGCTCGGGAGAAGGCTTTACACTGGATGTTGGAACATTGTTGTGAGGCTTTTAGAATTGTGAAGATTTGATTTAGCCATGACAGCATTAGTAATCTCAGGCAGTGATGCTGAATTATATACTCTGGATCAAAAACATCCAATTCTGACAATTCTCAAGTTTTGGCTGATAATGAATACCAATGCTAGTCTTTTTAACCAAACTAGGTATCTGAAATCATATTTTTAATTTTCCACTTTCTAAATTGTCATACTGGGAACACACCCCTAGCAGACACTTGGCATTGCGCATGGTGAATTTACTACTTACAAGGCCTGTCTGGATACCTGCTTGTGAGAATCTTAAATATGGCTTGGAACTTCATATACTCCTAGAAATAAAGGTTTCTAATTCGTTCCTAACTTCACTGTTGAAGTTAGTCTTTACATTTATGTGGGAGTTCTTTAAAGGTTAAAATGTCCTTCAATTATCCACAGAAAAGTTATTTTAAGAACCTAAAGTGGTTCCTGTATAAGGTTGCTCAGGCACCTTTATTTTGAAAAGTGTATCGGAATCAATTGTGTAGTACACCGTAAACTGTAGTTTCTGTTCTATCCATGCTGATCATAAATGGTCATAAAACATCGACATGATCCTAAACTACGAATGATTGCATTTCAGAAGACACTGATACAGTTCCCAAAACTATCAATGTTTGTGTTTCTGAATTCCTTGGATGTTTTACTCTCTTTGAATGGTGTTTGTTATGTTCTGTTTAGGTTATCTTTTTATCTTTATCAGAAGTGTTGTCAAGTGAATTACTCAGTCCCAGTCCTCAGTACTCTGTTCTTTCTTTCACTTTCATCTTGCAGTAGTTTTGTGGTTCCCTCAGGGTGAAAACGCTGGATTGTCTGTGACTGTTTGTGTTGTGAGTTCTGGGGATTCTGTATCATTCCTAGGGAGAGGTGTCCTGTGCAGGCATGTAGTACATTCCTCTATTAGAAATGTTCATTCAGTCAAATTGTTCTTTGTTCAGTGAAGAAAAATATAATGGATGGACCCACTGATTTCTTTACGTCTCATTACTTTTCTTGTTTAATGTTTTGTGGTCCTGTTTCTCATCATGTAATCGTCAGGAATGGCTACATATTTGAAATACCAAATGTCCAAACGTTTGAATTTGAACATTTCTTCCTAAATCAAAGATATTAGTTAGGACTTTGCCACCCCCATTTTTCAACACCCTTCTACGGAGGCCTTACGTTAGATGTTAGAACATTGCTGTGAGGACCTAACTGCATTCAGCCATAAAGCAACAAGTGAGGTCAGGTACTGATGGTGGGTGGATCACAAACACCGCTCCAAATCATCTCAGAGGTTCACTGCTCCACAACCCAATGCTGGGGGCCTTTCTATCACTCAATCCGATGCTTGGCAGTGGGCATGGTGACCTCATGTGCAGTTCCTACAGAGCATCCAGTTATATTGGGAGTACTTCTCTATGGACATCAGAAAATCTGTGCACAATTGAAAACCTGTGTCAGCAATGGGTGAATCTTAAAAGGAATGATTACACTAATTAGAAAAGGTGTCTGGACACTTCTGGGCATGTAGTGTATACTCGCCAGACCTGTTTTACTGCAATATTTTGTCACCGCTCATAAACTTTAATGACTATGACCCATTGAGATACACAGAGCTATTCTCTGGCATACACTTAGTCTAAGATATGATAAGAAGATAAGAAGCCAGCTGAACAGAGCGTTCTTGTTTTCGACCTTGTTTTCATTACTACTGAATAGTAGCGGACTGTGCAAATGCAGCATCATATAACATGTTCCAATGAAACCTTGATTGACACAGGCAGCGTTTGTGTGAAAGGGTATATTAATATATTCAGTGTGCGACTGACACACAAGTTTCCTCAACTGACCTTGATACTTCCATGCCATTCTTGAATTGGAGTATGAGGTATGTGAGCTGGTTCTTGCATGTTTTGGATGAAAAAGCTAGAAATCCTTTTATGTCTTCAATGCATTCTCAAGCCAGAGGGTCTCTTCCTCCAGTTCACCACATTTTTGTGGTAGCTCAATTTTTTGCTGTATTCTATATCTCAAGACGCCGGGGCAAGTGTATTAAATAGCCCCTGAATACCTGTCTGAAGTGTTGAAGATCAAATATGCATTCTCTCCGGGTTACCTCTGCTTCAGGGCTCTTTGTGGTCTGAAGGATCATACCATCATTACTGTGACATGTCCAATATTTACAGTATTATCGTCTAGGCTAGAGGGCCATAGGACCACATGTAAAAGTAGCTCTCCCACCAAAAACAAAGGAAGCACCCTAGTTATCGAATAATGTGCATAGTATAACCCCACCAAGGCTTTTGCTGCAATCTTATATCAAAAACTTGTTTAGGAGCTTCATTTGGAACATGGGTGACTGTGTTCATCTGCTAAATACCAAAACATGCATGGGTGGAATGGAGTACTGAAAGAGGGAAAACTCTGCGCAGCTGTGAACCTCCAGGATGTGAAATTGACAGGCCTATGTTAGGAAGACATATGACCACAGTCACACTGTAGAGGCACTTTGTTTAGATACAAGGGAATGTTGGATAAAATATCCCATAAATCGGAGTAACTCAAGTCTGGACCTTACTTTCAAATCCTGTCTTTAATTTAATCACACTGGTAGGTTAGTGAAGAGTTACAGTGGAATTGTTGGTCTTTTTTTTTTTTTTCAATCGCATGTAGATAAAGGTTAGGAAATGTACAGATCCTAGACCTGTAGGGGGATGATTTTAATATCCCTGGCATAAATGATGGGTTTATAATGGAATGGTCCCTTAGCAGAATGTAACGAGAAGTTCAGTTTGTGTTTGTTTTGGAGAAGTTAATGTTGTACGTGATATTGTATGATAGTTATACCGTTGAAGACTTCATGCCATCACAGACCTAGTGCTCTGTTTTGTGAGAGCAACAGCACCTACAGCACTGGCTTATTGCCACACCTGTTTGTTATAGAGGGGTTTATTGCCACACAATTGCATCTTGATGCCTCTAATGCCCTTTTAATCTCCCATCTGCTGTGCTGGCAGATTTTGGGCTCGATTTTGAAGCTGTAATTGAATGACTTCAAACGCACATGGATCCCATCAGCGATTCCGTCATTTGCTCCACCAACGCGCCCCAACAGGCCACGCGCAGGCCGAATGAAGCCAGAAGTCAAACCGCAGGCCAATTCACGTACACCTGCTGAGTGAAGAAGTCATCATGGGATATCTGTTCGTTATACACTCAGCTAAGGAAACCTTGAGACAAGGTTGCTGGAAGCCATGTCTGTAACTTATGGATGACACACACTGTATATTTTCTTGGCTTTATGCTTGAGGTTAGGATAAAAAACAGAATTATGTTACCTTCACTCATTTTTTACTCATCTTCAATCTGCTGCAATTTGTGTAGCACTGATTACTGTGAACAACAGTTTTGATCCATTTCCTCGTGGTTCAGTAAGAACTGAAGAGCTCCAAAGTAACTTTCAGTATAAATCAATGGGCAGTTGCTTTCTAAAACCTGTCCCAAAGTCTAGACCCTGCTTTAATGTCTCGAGTAGAATCTGTAATATAAGCAAAATAAGATGGTTGGTTTAGTAATTTCAGATCATTCCCACCCACATGAGTCTACATGGCCGCTCACATTTACCTCCGAATTTCTCATGGTGGTACCCAGACGTTCTTGTTAGAAGATCAAGTGTGGCCCTTGCGAGATTTTCTAAAATATAGTTCTGTATCCATGTGTGAACAGATGGGAGTCTGCAAAACTCTGCCCACACCACATTGGTGGAAATGTATTACCACAAATTCTTCCCCTTAGAAAACTAGCCATCTCTGAAATAACAAATATTAGACATATTTTTGCCTGAAACATTCAAGTGCTCTATAAAAATGTGTTCCTCCTAAAAGTTCACTGACGAATTTCAGCTCTTGTGGTTTTTTGTGGGCAGCTGTAAGGGTCTAACGTGCATTGAAATATTGTGATAGTACAATACAAATATGTGACAATATACACCGTGGAGAGTAAGCATTCTATTAATTATGTTATTTGATGTGACTGCATTGTTTACTGCATTAAATCAGCACCAATCAACAAACCAGTCCTGCCCCCCCCCACTCCAGTCCATTAGTAAATTGTGCCAAAATGAATACAGTCATAATTTTCTCCATTTAGATTTCATTCTAAATACTGTAAGAATGTTGAATCCTTGTTAGTTTTACTCTGTTGAATATATTGTGAGTGTATCGGACTGTGAGACTTGTTTCGTCTATCAAACCCGAATCATGAGATGACTGTATAGCTACACTCCTCCACTGAAAAAAAAAAGCTGGAATATTATTTTATTGCATTGAGAAACTCCTCAGGTGGATCCATTCAGAGATCTCGGTGTGCTTAGTCACTCCCAGTGAAGGCTGGGGAGTTAACGTTGACTCACACTGGATTTCAGAAGTTGTTTCACACCTGTAATTGCAGCATGTGTTTACATGTGTGTGGTTGTATACCCCATGGCAGGAGAAACCTTGTGATGACTCAAGTATCTAAATATATTATTCTCTGATTACACATTTTTATTTTGAGTCTTCATTTCAAGCATATTTCCTTTGTCTGATTGCTTCTCTAAGTCCATGTCCAAGTCTCCAGTAGAGGGCAGAATTGTTTCCCTTTCTTGCAGAACACAAAGCCACTCAGTGTTTTACTAGTGGAATTATAAAAAAAAGAAGATATAAGTATGTAATTATCCAAGGGCATATATTATTACATTACGGGACACGTGTTCATATTCAGAATTCAATTGCCTCATGCATTAGTGAAGAGCAGCAGCATGCACCCTCGATGCCCGAATTCGCAGCTTGTTTGAAATACAGTGTTTACGGTGTGTTGTGTCGACTCTTTTTATTTTTCATGAACCCCATACATAATGCATCATGTGTGCGCATGTAAGTGTGTGCGTGCATGCTTGTGTATTTATGTTTGTATGAATAATAGAATGTACTGTTACAACACCTACCTTTTGACCTTTTTTTGTGGCGGATTCACATTGTAATTTAGGATTTATTTATAGTCATTGCTTTTCATAATTAATTTATTATTTATTAATTTATAGTCATGTGGTTCCTGCACAACATTTCCTTTTACTCAAACCAAAATCATAAAAAGACACATTATACTGTAGTTACATTTACTTAGAAATTCATATTATGACTCTTGACTGAATGTTGTGAAATCCGATGGACTTGATTTGATTGACCTAAAGGAATCTTGCAGCACTTTTGTAATCAACCATGTTTGTATAGTATGCTATAGTACTAATATTACCACCATAATGAGTCCGGTCAGGAGCCTTCTTCCCTCTGGGTACCTAGTCCCATCTCCGAAAGAATAAATTATACAGATTTACTGCTTTATTGTAAAACACCACAGCTGTCAAGCCTCATGGTTTAGGCAGTTTTTTTTTCCTCATTTGCAGCCATTTGCTGCAGCCACAAATGTAAATCTCACAGTTTTTCACTCTCTCAAAAAACAAAGGTTTCACAAAATATTAGAACTGCTCAGTGTCATCACAGTAACAGACAACACGGGAGTCTCCTGCATATTTAGACTGCACCTCCTGATCTACTGGCCAATAGGGCCCTCTCAAATTAGCTATGTGTGTTGATTTTGTATGCTGACATTTAAACAGGCTACCGAAGTGGATGCTAAGCAAAATCCAGCAGCAGTTAAATGGCCCTTTATGCACAGCAGAACAATCTCTTGTTTAATTTCATTGCACTGGGAAGTAAACACTGTGGGAATAAAAACAATATTGAGAAAAACTTGAAACTTGTAACTTGTGGTATGTAAGTGTGTAGGCTCATTAAAATGCAGATCAGAGTGGAAAACAATCTTGCACAAAACAACACGCCACTCGGGACCTTCTGGAAAGGTTTTGTTCCTCTGAGATCAAGGCTGATGTTCTTCAAAGTCATATCCGTCCATTATCTGAAATGCTTATCCTAATAATGGTCATGGGGTGCTGGTGCCTAGGACTCATAGGGTGAAAGGTGGGTGACAACCCTGGATAAGTCCATCACAGAGTAGATACACAGACAAACACACTCCCACTTTCACATCTAGAGGCAATTTAGCATCTGCACCTGACATACAGGCCTTCAGACTGTGGTAGGAAACCAGAGCATTTGGCAGGAACTCATGCAAACTCAGATAGAACATGCAAACAGCGGACACCGTGAGGAGCAGACTTTCACTGTCCACTGTCCAGAGACGACGTGCGTTGTGTTGATTCAGACCTAATAAACATATCAACCATCCAACATGTGTTTGATTTACATGTCTTTTTTTTAGTTTTCCCTCTTTAAGGAGAACTAATCTTTATTTCCATCCATCAGTGATCCCTTATCATGCAACTAACTGAAAGTCAAACTAAATAGATTGTCAATATATTTGTGTTTCAGGGGTCAACGTATAGATGCGTATACTACTTGTGGAGTTAAATTACACATATTGACATCTGACATCTGACTGCGTGCTACAGATGTGACAGACTGAAATAAGGTTGAAAAAAGCTGGAGTCTTCCTTTAATGTATTGGGACAATCATCAGGTAGGTCTGTTTAGAGGTATCATTGTGGTTAGTCAGCAATGGCTGAGGAGTTCCACCCCTCTCCAGCCTTTTATTTTTAATGATGCCTTTTTTTCGTTGGCGTTTTTTTACCGTTCGTTTTTGTTTCTCTGAAAAATGGGGCAAGAATCCTTGTGGGAGAATGTGATGGTATTAATATGCACACATGTTAAGGCTTTTTCTTTTCTTCCTCGAGAAAAAGAGCATTTTCACTGATGCAGAATGATGTGCATGATGTCTTACGGGGGATTTTCAAAGCCATCAGAAAACACCTTGTTCTTCCTCCCCTCCTCTGTTATCTCCCCGCACATCTGTTTACTTCTCCTCGTATTGATTTTGTTGATTACGCTGGGATGCAGCAGGGTCCGCCCTGCTTCCATAACTGCAACCAACAAATATTTTGACACTCTCTCGTGCCTTGGAGAATTCTGAACAACCTCCGTCCTAAAATTAGAGGGCTAATTTTTCTTCCCTCATCCAATCTCGCCCAGCTCTACGACCACTGAGTCCCAGATTCTGTATTCAAACAAAGCCCCCGCTGTGCAGGGCGTGCCCATGAGAGTAACTGTATTACCGAGCAAGGCCGATATACCCTTGACGCCCTCTTTCTCTTTCTCTTTCGCATTCCTTAGGGCAGGAATGGGAGTGTTTGGACCCCTCACGTTACAGGGATAAAAGAATGAAAAACATCACAGAGTTAAATACTGTGTCTTGCACTTGTCCATGTAGATAAAAGGATCCATTTCAGCTCTAAGAAACGGGGTGAACTGGGCAAAAGTGAGACATCAGGGGGGATGAATAAGCTTCATGCTCCGGTGCTCTTTGGGTGTCAGGAGCCAATCAAATGTAACTACTGTGTAATTAGCAGCATTTTTCTTAACGGCCTGGCAGCCACATTATGACTGTAGTCATAGTTTGACCCTGCAAGCCATTAATAACCAGCTGAACAGCCTTATTTACCATGACAGGCCCTACAAGTGCCGAAAGACACTTCTAGGGAAGGAAAGGGAGAAGAAAAATAAATGAAAAATGAATTAAATAATTATATAGAAGTAAGAAACAAATGCAAATATCCTGATGTAACATTCAAAAGCCATAATTAAAATAAATGTATAAAATGTTTTTTATTTATAATATATACAGATGTATAATATACATGTAGATGTATATATGCAAATCTAGAAGAAATCAAACCAAAAGCATTGTCTTTGTATTCCTTTTGAAGAGATTACTAGTTAGCTAGTAAAAAAAAAACATTTATTTTTAATTACCACTATGGTCTGGTTTTTTTTTGCATTTTCCCGTATTTTCTCCCCAGTTTAGTCATGTCCAGTTCCAGCTACTAGTTAGGTTCCCCTAACGGCACAATACTGCCTCATGGAGCTGGAAGAAGGCTTCCCATAAGACACAGGAGAGTGAGTGATGGGATTGAGGATGATGGGGAGAGGGAGGTCCACACAGAGGGAGTTAAGTTGTGGACTCCATTGTTGGGCATTTAATGGTATTTCAATCTACAGGTGAAGATCATTAATTCATGCCAACACACTATACAGTAATCCCCTGACTATCGCGGAGGTTACGTTCCAAGAGCACCCGTGTATAGTGAAAAACCGTGAAGTTGTGATGTGGTAAAAAAAAATGCCTAAAAATGCCTATTATTGTAATGTAAACACTAAATATACCCCCAAATATGCTCCCAAAACACTTTAATTTAATTTTAAACTCAGCTTAATACATTACCCTTAAAGAAAATGTAACAGTAAACTCATTTTTGTACTGTACAGTTTACACTGAACTCCTGCAGTGCTAGAATGTAAATACTGATGTTACCCCTTTATAGACTGTACTGTAGTTCATGCCTGTGCGTTTTCTTTGGTATGCACTGTCGTTTTCTTTGGTATAAGAAGGATAATGGTGTGGCAGATGAGACCTGGATGTCACAAAAGAAAAAAAATGCGGAGGATTTCTGCGGTTTCCGCGCATGTGCAGGGGTTTCCGCAAACAATTATTAGTCTGGTTTTAAGAAAAAATCTGAGAGAGACTAATGCCACGACTGCTGATCCGCCATATTTTCCCTCTTGTGTTGTTTTTGTGGATTTGTGTTCCAACATTTCATTATCTCTTAGAATTAGGCAGTGTTTATTACTGTTCCATTAAGACTGATGTATTTAAATGGCAATTTCTTCTGATCGGCAGCCCATTATTGTGGATCATTCAAAAACAGTTCTTATAATGCATGGGTTTTTGTGACATCACAAAACAACAATATCAAAATGAGTTTTTGCAGCTTAGTTTCTATATATCAACCACATGGCCTGGAGAGTGTATGATGCATTTTGAAAATTTGACAATGCAACTCTTAATTAATTGAATGAAAAGTTTCAAAATGATATGATTGTTAGTCATTCACCCTAAAGTGATAAAATGTTTTTTTTTTCTCTCCATGAGTTTTACAGGGTCATTTATTATGTGAAACATTGGGATGAACAGTTATAGGTGAAAGGTCTCTGTTATAGACTGTAATAATCTAAATAAAAACTATAGTCAGAACTGATATATAGCTGGTACACATATTTACATATGTGGTCAATTATGATAAAAAGTATAGCCTCTGTCTCCTGTTTCATTTACTAAAAAGTGTCCCATTTTATCTGAAATTTGTACATACAGAACAAATCTTTCCCACCTCTTTCAAACAGAGGCGTAATTGATGTGCTTTTAATGCCTGTTTCTTTTATTGCATCATTTGTCCTCGCCTTTCACTTCAAAAGCTCCAAGGAGTAACGGCGGCCAGAATGTGCTAAAAGCAGCACTAGAAAGTTCCACTTGATAGGAGTGTACTTCTCCTTCAAAATGGAGGACTGGGTACTCTGAAGATATAGCAGTGGATTGTTTTCTGAAATAAGCCCATTTCATGGTTCAGCTCAGAAATGCACTTCCATCGCTTTGCACTGACGTCCACCAGATCTTTTCTCAGCCAGTGTCGCCGGTCTGCAAGCCTGTTTTGTACTTTTTCTCCTATTCTCCTACACACAGGACCGACTGAATCAGAGGGTTCTTCTGGCTCTAACTGGTGCTAGTTTATTTAAGTAGTATTGTGGCCAAGGACCAGCTTTGATCTTCAGAGAGCATGGTAAACATGCACACTGTTGGGTTTTAGCAAGTGTGGTTACTCCCTGGTTGAACTTTGTAATCTGAAGCTCTTTGCTGCCAAAATCCCAGACAAATATAGTCTGCTGGTGGTGGGCGAAATGAAGATGTGTTATTGGTATTATGATAGCATAGTGTTTTTCATATTGGCTTTTTATTGTTTTTATTGGCTTTATTTAGACTTTTTTTATTGTTCTTGTCTCTGTGCCTCTTTGTGTCGTAACATAAGCAGTTTCCTCCAGGATCAATAAAGTATTCTGCTTCTGATTGTCACAATACGCTTTTGTTAACATCATCATGTATCTGTCTATCTATCTATCTATCTATCTATCTATCTATCTATCTATCTATCTATCTATCTATCTATCTATCTACCTGTCTACCCACCCTCCCTCCCTTTCTCTCCCGCCCTTTCTCCCTTTCTCTCCCGCCCTTTCTCTCCCTCCCTTTCTCTCTCCATCTGTCCATCCGCCTGTGAGAATCTATCTAGTTTGTGTCATCTATCACTCACACTCAGGTAGCACAGCAGCCTCTGCATTGCTGCCAGATTGGACAGGACTCTATGAAAGTAATTGTTTGTCAGCGAAGGTTTGCCTTGTAATAATTTAGATACATTTCATTTACAGTTTTTCTCCGTTGGTTTGGCTCATTTCTTGAAACAGAAATTACGTTCTTAAAACTATAAGATCATTTGGCCAAACAGTTCGACCTGCCTCTGCCATTGTGAGGCGATGGTTGACAACATGGTCTATAATTGTGGCCCGAATTTTATCCGAGACAGCATGGTGTCTTCGTGCTCCTCGGCCTCTTCCCCCACTTCCACCACCACGCATCCTCACTCCTCCTCCTCCTCCTCTTCTTCTTCCTCCCCCTCCTCTTCCTCCTCCTCTTCCTCAAGCAGGAAGTTGCCCTTGTTCACTTACCTGGCGAGGTACCTCCATGTTCATACTGCAAACGGTACTGGGCCTGGCCAAGCTCTATTTATACATGTTTTTTCAGCATTCACAATCATAGACAGCACCTGACAGGTAACTAAACAAACTGTTTGATTGGTCATCTGAGATGTGGGGAAACTCCTCCATCGTTAGTCAAGTTCTAATTTCACATGACTGTCAATTACTGTCATGAATTTATCAAATGTTCCAAGAAATTCATATATGGTGTTCATGGTATTATGTTCTTGACTAATTTTGACAGTTGAACAGACTATTGTGCATATGATGACTTACACAATGAAATCATGCTGACATGTTTTGGAGAGATCTACCATTAGACTGAGAATCAACTAATCAGTTTAGATCAGCAAGATCTATTTATTTGTAAAATGTGCTAAATGTGGGCTCGCTGTGCTAACTGTAGACTACCATTTACAAAGATGCACTGAGACACTTCAGACATGTTCTAAGACAGCTGCAATTTGATGTGCCATTCTGTTGTGAACAATTGCAAGGTGGTTTGGAGATTTGTCCATGTTATTTTGAGAATGTCATTTCTGTTTCAAGAAATGAGCCAAACCAATGGCGAAAAACTGTAATAAACATATATAAAAGCACAATAAAAATGAAATATATGTAGTGGTAAAAAAAAAAAAACTAAATAAAAAAATGATCATTAGCAATAATAGTAAGAACAACAAGATCAATGTATATCTTTTTTTTAATTTAGGCATTAAAGCAAAGCATGTCTTGTGCTTTTCTTACTGAATATTTGAGAGATATTAAATATTTGATGGAATGTTCATCAAATGAATGAACATTTAAGAATATTTAGCCTTAATAGTGATGTTATATTTTTGCCTTATTGCCCACACTTACAGTCCACATCACAAAGCTTCAGATTTTTGCCTCATTCTCCAGAGTCCATTTAAATATTGGAACCCTACAATAATAGAACTCAAGCGTCAAGTCAAGGCATTCACTGAGGACTGAAGATTTACGGCTTGATATTCAATCAAGGCTTTCAGTTGAAGGGACGCATGTCAAAAAAGCCCACTTGTGGACCTTGAAATTTTGAAAGAAAACCCAATAAAAAATAAGTCACAAAGCAGGCAGATGTCTTACCTCAGTTTTGACTGTTTCCTTTGTGATTTGATATGCATCTATGGGCCTAAGAGGAGAAGTTTGAGGAGACAACCAGCACTGTTATTGTTTTCTGATGATATTAAGGCAGACGCCTGGGGCCAGACCCACTGTGTCTCGCTGCACTGTCTGCTCTGCACCACACAGAGAGCTCAGCGCTTTCAATATTTCATACCTCCACCGCTATGTTGGGATACTGATAAACGCAACTAAAAGAAATCTGTTTTTAAGGTTATTGGTTATTGTTTACTGGTCCTGGCTTCTCCAGTTTACTGTGGCAGAACAGCCCAGTTTGTTTCTTTCCAGTTTTGCTATTTGGGACGTGGATAGCACCATGGGTTCTTCTTCAAAAGCATCTTATTTGTGTCTGTTGACCTGATCAGAACATTTTAGGGATGACGGTTTTAAGGCTATAGGTTTGTATTTGCTACTGCAGGATGTTTCCAGTCCCTGTACTTGGCATGGAGACAGCGTCATGGTTTCAGAAGCCTCTTATGTGTGTCTATTGACCTGATCAGAAGTTCTAAGGGCATGTGCATGCTTGATCATCAAGCATCTAAAAAAAATCAGTATCTAAATATGAAAAGATGGAGACAGAGATGGGACTGGGTTCCTGTTCCTCATGCTTCATGGCCAGATGCCTCAAGATAAAGCCTTTAGTCCCATTGTCTAACTGGTTGACTCTTCATTGGGAGATGCTGGTGCTGTAAATATGGTTTAGCAAGTATAAATCTCACCCCGGGAGCTTGGTGGGAGTGTTATTTTAGTTTTCGTGGGCCGTCCTCACACTTTCCAATGAATAATATATTATGAGAGTTATGTGCTTTAGGGCTGCATGATTGTTTTACAGTGCCAAAGTCGTGCAAAAGTTTGGGCACCCCCAGTCAAATGGCAACTCAGTAATAGAAATTGCGTGCCAAAATTTGCAGAAAATGTCGTTTATCTGTTCTCTGTAGAGGATGTGTATTAATTTTCATTTAGAAAATTAACAAAACATTTTGATGAGGGGTGTTCAAATCTTTAATATGATATGCAAACGTTTTCTGCACATTCTTATGTACCGTGATTGCAATGCACCTTGCAGTATATTAAAAGAAGCACTGTTGAATTAATAATGTGGCATGGTGAAAGACTGGCCTGCATTATTTGAGGTCATTTAATTTTGTTGTAATGGGTAGATCACTTAAGAAATGTAGAAATGTAAGTACAAAATGCCTGAGTCAAATGACAGGACAAGACAAGACAAGACACCCTTTTATTAATCCCACATTGAAGCAATTTGCAGTGTTACAGCAGCAAATAGGACAGTACAATGTGTGAATAACAAAATAGCAACATAATAACAAGACATTAAAACAGACAGAAATATATAATAAATAAGAAAAAAAGAGTGCACACTTTAGTAAACATTACATGGTCATATCACACTGAGATATTGAGTAAATTGTCAGTTTTTGGTGTGTACTGTCTACTGGGAGCAATGTTGATTGTTAGGTCTGACAGCAGCGGGAAGAAAAGACCTGTGGTATCTCTCCTTCACACATCATGGGTGAAGCAACCTGTCACTGTAGGAGCTGCCCGTGAGTGTGCTGCATGGGGTAGGACTTGTTCTCCATCCGGGATGATAGCTTTGTCACCATTCAGAAAGGGAATGTTTTATGTAAAAGGTATACTCTAATTTTGATGCTTTTGGATTAATCCTGGACTGATACAGCCCTTAAATACTTTCTGTCCTTTGTTTTTTTTTTCTCCCAAAACCATCAGCTATTCTTATTAATTGTCACAGAGATATTTATGGACACAGCTGTTAATGTGGTTTAATTTACGCCATGGACAGGCAGCCTTATTCAGAGTGACTTGCAGTTGTATGTTAAAGAGGTATGCTAATGTACCACGTTTATCCCTGATCTACTGGTGGAGCATGGTGTGGTTGCATAGACTGAGGAATTGAACCCCAGTCTGCTGTTACCCACTATACTACACCAGTTACAACTGGTCACCATTTGGTTTGTTAAAGCTTGTAATGTCCAGCTCTGCTTTTCTGCATTCAGTACTATTGGAGGTAGGTGGATCTGCTTCTGAAATCTGATCACCCGCAGCCACTGTCAAATTCAGAGCCTGTCATTTTTGTGCAAAACTGGTATTATACGTTTAAAAAGCTTATATTCAGGCACTGGTCACCATGCCAATACTGTAGTAGTTCGCTAGACAACTTAACACTGCTGAAAAACCTGCTGACCATAAGAACCATTAGGATTAAGGGTTTGCTTCCTTATGGGAACCGGCTTAATGGGCATCATTAGAGACCATCAGTTTTGTCTAAAATACCTTTAGATCCCATAAGAAGAAGATGCAGAATCAGTCATAGGTCACTTCCAAGATCATTAATATCCTTTGTGATATCAACCCATGAGGAAAACCCAGAGGACAATTACTAACCATTACACATCATTAACCGACAGCAGCTTTGGATGGTTTCTATTTTTTTTCAGCAAACATTTCATGGTTTCACCGCTGTGGTTGGCAAGAGGCTCTTAAGTGTTAAGCTGCAGTGTGTAAGCATTGATAGTTTGATGGTTTTTGTTTCCCTTCCATCCAATTTTATGACCCACTGAAAGTGAATCTAGATTAGTGATTGGTCAGCGGGACACAATGCAAAAGACTGTGATTGGTTAGAGGGCTCATTTGCATATTCCAAACCTCTGCAATATCAGTATCACAAAAGCCAGAACTGCAGCAGCCATTAACGAAAGACAGATTGCGCGACCCTGCTGCACATAAAGATTTACAAGATTGCAACAATAACATTGCGCTGCTGGATGGGTGCGTGAAAGACTGTGTCCTATTTTGTTGCTTGCCTGCTAATGGAACAGAAAGAAACAAAGATCATTAGATCTTATCAGTGAAAGCAGACCCTGCTCGACATATGCTGTCGTGGCTTGCTGTAAATATGTCCTCAGCTACCGAGTGGCTCCTTGGTGGACTTTAATGCCGCATTAAACAGCCTCATTGGGCTACTAAGAGGGGCTATGTGTGTAAAATTACAGCCATTTGCTCCAGACCTGGAACCATTGACCGTTTATTTATTTGGGATGGTGTAAAAACACCAGTTTGAGTTGAGTGAGCACATAAAACTGAAGGTGCACAAAAGTGCAATTCCCCATCCTCTTTTTGGAAGATTTTATAGGGTAACCTGTAATCCTTCCTTAAAGACATAAGGCAGCATTTTTCAACATAGTCTCTATCTGCTGCCCCTGTAGCATATGATTTAATAATCACAAAAAAATTTCACACTTATCCCTACACATAGAAAACAGCAAAAATCCCAATGACTTATGAGAAACAGCTATCTTTTCATATTTATTTGTAAATTAAGCTGCAAAGCTGCGTGATAAATTTTTTTACAGGGGCTGTTTTGTCAGAGTGAAAAACAGGGAAGCATGCTGTGACTATACCTGATATGATTCAGTTGTGGCAGCTCGAGACTAGGCTGCAAAATGCTAGATTACTCCTTTAAAAGCTGAATTAGTGTGTCTTATTTGGATTTTTTGATTTGGAGGTGAATTGTCTTTACTAGGGGTGTAAGCATTCACAAAATTGTTTTTTTAGTTTGTTTCAATCAGCACTGGAATGATTGCCAAATTTGGGAAAAGGTATATCAGGACAAAACTGTTGCTAAATATCAATATTTTCAAAACTAGTTTAAAACTAGTTTTTTACAGTATCTCAGGGACTGTTTCAGTGAGTTCCAGTGGGTGGGGCAACAAGAAGCCCAAAGCCTTTTAACTAGAGACAAAAAAGAAAAACACGTCAAAACAAAAGGCACATTTTGAAAACAGAAACAGAAACACTAATGCTGTCTTTCATATAATAATATAATACTACCTCATGTATTATATTTTCATAAAATGTTACTATAATAAAATGTTTTGTGTGGGAAACCACACCTGCTTTTTATTTCAGAAAGGTAAGTGTTAAGAATGAAAAACACTGTTTCGGATGGTCTTTTCCCCATGTAACCGCAAAATAATGCGCTTACAGGGAGACTAATGAAAATTGACCATTTCCTGGTCAATTTTCTCACACCACCATTACAGAAAAAACTAATAAATTCTGCTTAATGATTTAGTGCCATTTTTGATTAATGTTAGTCACAAGATGACACACTAGTCCCAAGCTAACTAACCAGACATGATACGATAACCTGCAGTACCATTTGATACAATATGATACACTGTTACATCACTAGTCTCTATTTTCTTTTTCTCACCAGAACCCCTTAACACCACATAAGCAACCTATGAAAGAATATGGGAAAGGATCGCAATGAAAGTAGTTTTAATGGGAGAGTGATATGTGATATATACCATATTTTTCTCCAAACGGACATCTGAAGCTTTTTCGAAAAGGACTTAAAACATTTCTTTTTTGATGAACATAATAGTATTAATTAACTATAGTGGCTGCTTTTATTTTTTATAGATGAGTTCTTATGATGCAAGTTTTATGTTTGTTTTCAATTTTATATGATAATTTCATTCTATCACCTTGAGATTTGTTCTTTTTGATTTTTATAACAATGCTTTCATTGTGTGGCACTTTTTTTGTCTTAAATGTAATGTGCCATACAAATAAAAGGTATTATTATTGGTATTATTATTATAAGTGTGCCAGTTTCTCTCCACATCTACTGAGCCCATTGCAGTGTGGACAATCTGTCACCCACAATCATTAACCCTCTAGAAAACAGCTGGAAAAAGTTGAAAGTACATGTGCACTTTGTGGTAGTGACTCCTGGTAGCCAGATTCGATTAGCAGTGGCATTCTGCATCCCTGTAGTTGGAGAAAGGTTCAGAGGCACGGTGGTTACACAGATCCTCTGGGAATGATTACTGATGTTCCAGTTTAAGTGCTGCTGTTATACTACAGCAAGGCACTTAACTCCCGACTGCTCTAGGGGCACGGCGTAACTTAATCTGTCTCTAAGAATGAGACTGTGGCCTGGAGTTAAGCTAGCCTAAATGGTACTGCTTTATGACCAGTCCCCTCAAATGACCCTCCTGGTGGCTCATTTGGTAAAAGAAGTGCATGGAGCACCAAACCTTTCTCTGACTTGAAATCACATCTTCATGTTTGAATCCCAGCTGTAACTTGTATTACCTGTGGTTTTGATCCCTTGAATATGCAGTTCACTGCAGCTGCTTGATCTCGAGCCAAACATGTTAGAAAATGTTGGTCAATTGTTTGAAAAAGGGCCTGATCAATATGATCATTTTGTCAATGTTTGCACATTTGCCTGCAGCTGCAAGTGGCTTATTTGTTTTTCACAGTCTAATGAAAATCCTGACATTTCAGCCTCAGGTAGAGCCAGCAATGAATTTCTCACAATTTTCTTACCGCTATATGATACTAAATGGTTAAAAATAAAATAGACCAAGTTACACACAGTTTTGCTGATGGATGTGCTTGTCAGTTGTCTGCTGATTTATGACAGTCAGTTCTAAGCTGTCACGCTTTGCAAAAAAAAGTCACACAGATTTCTCATGTCATGTGTGCAAAACCCACGTGTTCGCACATGAATAATGTGTGGCTGCAACTGGCTGATCGTGTGCAGCCACACAGTACATATATATGTCTCTCTCTCTCTTTGTTATCGTACTTTAACACCGACTTGCAGATTGTGCAGGTCACCGTGCTGTCTGTGTGGTCTAGAGTGAAGTCTCTCCACACATTTACAACCATAATGATTTACAACCATAACATTTTTTTTTTTCTTTTCCTATCTACTCTTTTCTTTGAGGCTTATTTGTGTTTCCCCGTCTGTATTTCCCCCCTCAAATAACATAGTTTAGTCAGCGTACATGAGACCTTTAAAACATATTATTTTTTGCAGGTATAATTATCGGGGAACGTTATTTTTTTTTTCCTATAATTGGAATAGGGGTAGAGCAAGAATTTGCATAAGACATTGAGGTGTTTTGGTTTCATTAGCAGCTAGTTATACAGCAGCACGAAAGAAGCCTGATTAGGTGATTAAGAGGCTCTCAGTATTACAGGCTTAGATGCACAACCGCTCAGATTCAGCAGCCTAAGTGGTCTTACTCGGACAGGAGTAATGACAGGCAGAATGCGGCTTGTCTCAGTCCTCCCAGCAGAGAATGACTGAACTCCATTTGAGTTCATTTTATTCCATTATTTAAATGCATTGTGGGTCTGAGGGGGGAGGATAATGTATGTTTGTGCACGACACTCAGATAGTTAGCTTTGCTCTGATGTGAATGACATGCTGTGGCTTTGAGAAGTCAAGAAACATCTCCTTCTCTGTCTTCTTTTGTCCATTTTCCAGACGATAAGGAAGCCTCTGGGATGTCACTGCAAGATCCCTAAAGTGGTAGTCAATATGTGCCAGCAGGAAAGGAGACAATTGTCTCTTTTTCAGTATCATGGTGGATTATGACGTGGTTTAGTTTCTGGCAATGATATTTCTCATGACCTGAATTACTTATTGTCTTTTAAATAACTTTTTCAAGGAAAACACCAAGCAAAAGGGCTCACATGTTAAACAGTGGGTGCAAATTAGCAGTGAAATGTGAATGTTATGCTAATTAGATAATGCTAACTCTCGCAACACAAGAGATTTTTTTTATATTACTTTATAAAAGATTACAGACAAAGTTTAGAGAAGTATAGAAGTAATTCATTCAATTTATTTTAATATATAAATCTAGCAAGTCTCAGCAGAGGAAGAAGATTCCCCATGTGTGCTTTTCTGTGTGTCATGGTGAAAGATTGAATATGATGTGGTTCAGTTTCTGCTGGCAGACACTGACAACTCACATGATTTGAATGATACACTGGCTTAGAAAGCTTTTAAAACAAAACTGCTAGCATTGCTTTTAGTGATAAAAGTAGCAGCAGGTGGTTAAGGCCATGAAACTGCCTTCCGCTTGTTTGTTGAGTGAATCTTTCTAAGTTTAAAAGTACTCTTTTAAAGCAGAGGAAAAGAGGAGAGTTAATTAATGCAGTGCTCTATGGGCTATACAAAACATCATGAAGTTCTTTGTACAAAATCACTCTCACATAAAGAGATCTCGGCAGCTCTATTCTTGACAGTTTCAGTTCCTTTCAAAATGAGCTGTTTAAGGGCTCTGTCACTTTTATGCAAATAAGCTGTTACTGGCCACGCCCCACCCATCCCATGCTAACGCTGCACGTTTACCACACATGAAAATGGCAGAAAACAGAGCTGCTATCCAGCCCTATATGTTGGACCCCGAGTCAGACCCAGAGCGAGATGAACACAACACTTCACGAGTGACTTGCCTTTGCCTGTAGCTGTAGCGCTCGACGTCTTATGCGTGCTTGTAAAACCAGCAGACAAAAATGGAGAATCTTCAGCTAATCTAGTGGTTGGGGGCTCGACAGGTGAGGGGTGGTTCTATGCAAATTTCCTCATCCTGAAGTCAGGATATAGGAGCCGTCCAAACGGCTCATAGAAGCACATGATTCCTGACACCAAATTCTTTCAGTTGACTCACAGAAAACAGATGGATGTTTTTTTTTCGCGCTTGGAGTGTTTATACAAGCAGTAGAGACCCAAATGGAAATACAAAAGGATGCAAAAAGTGAGTTTTGCATAATATGTCTCCTTTAAGGCAATACTCCATTTAAAAAAAATAGCTTTGCCAACAGTGAGGGAATGCTAGCGGCAAATTGTAAACGTTAAGTTAAATACATGAAGGTTTCTGTCCTGCACTAGTTGTCAGTCAAGGTTAGGACAGTGCGATTTTCTTAAGAAGTCTGGCTGTTAAACGTTTGGGAACAGTTACATTTAAGGAAAGCTAAAAAAAAAAGATGGGGGCTGGCTAGCTGAATTTTAAATCAATATTTTATTCAAAATTACTTGCTTTGCTAACAGTAAGTGATTGCTAGCAGAAGATTGTAAATGTTATGCTAATAACATAAATGTAATCGTCCAATATTTCCTTCAGCGTTAGCAACAATGCAAACTTCCTAAGATGTCTGGTTGTTAAAGGTTTAAAAACCACGGCATTAAGCGAGAACTAAAGGAATTTAGCTGAATTTCAAAGCAGTATTCAGTCCAAAAATAGTGCTTTACTAACAGTGAGAAGGATAGTAACATTAGGTTAAAATATAAAGCTAACATCTCCACTACGTTTCATTAAGAGCAACACTGGCATATTTCAAAGAACCATAATTCTGAAAGCAATGGATTAGAGTACCATCGCTTTAAGGGAACACATTGCAGGCGGGCCAGTCAAATTTGCACTCACAGTTATGAATGGGAACTTATGATTGCATCTTTTGAAACATTAAGGGCCCACTGAAAGTGTCTGGTGCATTCATTAATATTCATTACAGAAAGTAACCTCCAAGGCCCTAAGATGAAGTATTGTCTTCTGAAATGTAATTTATGAAGAAAAAGAAAGAATTTACACGGTCGGCGCCTATACTGCATTGCATATCAGCAAAAGCATATGTCCAACATTTCAAAAGCTGTCATAAAGCATTTTGTTTACACGTTCGTGTGATGGGATTTTAGTCATGCGACCAGCCATGGCCGAAGGGGATTCATGCCTAGCCTTCAAAAGGAGGGTATATAGGTCATACAAAATACTGATCTACACAGAATCATGCACACAGCCGCACACACATGAGAACATACATAGAGTAATTTCCAAGCTAACCTGGGCGTTCATGTGCATTTCACACAATCGCTTTCGATAAGTGCTTCCAAGACCAACTCGAGCTTTCTTTAGCAACAACCTACGGAACCACAACAGCACTCATTATTCACAAATTAATTTGCTCTCCAGCAAGACGTGGCTGCCCACACGCTGGGCCTCTGCAAACAGTTATTACTCTGCTGCAGTTTGCCAGTTGAACCATAAGTGCTAATTGCCTCAGATGGTTAATGAGCCTGGGCAAACATGATCCAGGACGTTTCCTGGCGCTACAAACAGGCCAGCTATATATCTGTATGCCTCTATATCTCACCTATCAGGGTCTGCATTGTTGTTGGCTGAATCAAATTCAAAGCCGACTTTCTTCTTCTCCGATTCCAGCCCCCACCCGACCATTATGTACCTGCATTGTGTGGCCACAATGAGGGCCGTTGGCTTTTGTGGGTCGCTGAGGTCAGGCTGATTGGAGGGAAGGAGGAATGCACCCAGGTGCCTTTTGAAGTCTCACTGGAGTAACCGCAGGAGAACAAGAAGTCTTCCCTGTCATTATCCCACATGCAAAGTATAGACAGCATCCACTACTAGATGGATGAAGGACATGGCATCTGAATAGACTGGCAAACACTTTAAAGTCCAAAAATGCTACATTTTACACAACAAAAGGGTTTTGTATGTGTGTAATATATCATTTGCACCTTGGTCTATGGAGTTCCGAAAGGAAACTCGAGTTCACTTATATTAGAAATGGGTGACATGGCAACAATGCACACAATATGATGTTATACATGACATGTGATTGCAATATAACATGCATCACAATGTTCTTTTTTTTCCCTGTGGATTGATTAAAAAAAGTGGTAGTACCACATTTGAAACATCAAAAATTATGTGTTCAATGATTTTTGTTTAACGTTTCATACACTGCATTGGAATAAAAAATTAAATTATATTTGACTCATTTTGGTGACATATTGTTCTTTAAGCACTGACAATATTCATGATACATTGGAAAAGCATAATAAGCTGTCATATTTGATCAAAATATGAATATCATCCAAACCTCCAGTTTCCATACATGCACCTTTCAGGTGCTGCCCATTCACACTTAAATTAAAAGCAGTGTTTCAGTCTGGGTTGGGTTTTGAATGAGACTCTATGCAGGGCAGCCAATTAACAGTGTTCACTTATATCTGTCTCAAAGGTTCATTAACAAAACCAGCCTGTTTAATTCTGAGGTTTTAAAGAGACAAGTGGACCTCACAGAAACAGAGTAAATGAACATGTGGGATTTGACCCTGTTAATGATGTGGAGAAAAGCAGCTATTTCTCCTTTTTCATTTCATTAATGTGTTGATTATGATATGGAAGGAACATGATTAAGCAAAGCTGAAGATTATATTTTATGTGTCACAAACTACTAGTTTAAGGCAGCAGATAAATGAATAGCGTCACACTTTATAGATAATAGTTACCTTTTACCATTCATTTAAAAAAAAGCAATATGTACAAGGTCACTTAAAAATCACTTTATCGCTACAACAATAACAGCAGCTTGGAGCTTCTTTTACACAGTAATAGAAAATGTGGAAGCCCAGAATTAAAGAACTCATGTCCTACATTTTTCTCGTACTTCAGTTATGAGGTGTCTATGGTTTTATTAATCTAAAACAGCCACAGATCATCTTACGCAACCATTTACCAGCCTCTTTTTATCCCTAAATAGGCTGTTTGCTTTATTGTGTCTTTAAGACTGATTATTGTGTCTCACACAAAAAGCATTTTGGTCTGAAACTCTCTGTCACAGCAGCTTGAAGTTTTAGAAACACAAAAAGGCACAAGGGCCAAAACACAAATCGAACCAAACACAGAAGATGGGACATTGGGAACTCGAACATAAGACCGATACAAACTCCAAACATGAATGACGGGTCAATGATGGTTACATGACGGTGTACCGATCATGGCTGCTATAAATAGGAGACTAAATACACTGATAACTATGACAGGGACCAGTGTGAATAGACTATAACTTGAACAGAAACACCAGACAGCTGTTACCATTAACGTGAAACCAAAAACCAGTGTACACAAACATAACGTCAAAATAGAAATCAAGTCAGGCTAGGGTGGCCTCTAGTGGCCGCTGACCAGGAGTGTTACAGAACCCTCCCTCCAATGGCACTATTCCAGAGCTCCAGGGGGTCCCGGCCCACTCCAGGGTGATGGTAGGTCCCGCAGGGGCAAAAGCGGCCCCAAGTCAGGAACATGGACAGGGTGGGGGCAGCCATCTTCCGCACTGTATGGACATGCAAAACCATGGGGAGCATGGATGAAGCTTTCCAGACCAGCACTGGAGTCGCCTCATGAGGCGAGTTGGGCACGAGCGTGGGTGGATGAGCCCGGGACGGAGTCGGAGACTTCTTGGGCAGAGGATCAGCCGACTGGAGACGGGGATGTCGTGACCCACCTCGCCTCCTTCGCCACCAAGCGGCGGAACTCACCATACAGCAAGCCTCAGCAGGAGCTCCACTTCGGCCAGGCTGAAGACGAGGAAGCCACTGAACACCTCCGAAGCCAGGATTGTTGGTGCATGCTCTGACCTACCTCCCCAGGCACACAGATCTTCCTCATCCAACCCAGCAGCTCGGGAATGGAAAACCGACTCACCCTTGTCGGTTCCCCCTACTGCTGGGTCCAGTCTGCCTCACTCGCAAACCCCACCACCGCGTTCCACGTGCCCATGGGAAAATCTGCTGCACCCTTTGTGAGGGTCGGTCTATCTGTCACCGTGTCTTGATGCCAGGGAGAGAGGGAGGCGCAAGCGCGGATTTCCATGATGCCAAGTTTTATTTTGAATGAGGGCCAAAACACAAATCAGACCAAACACAGGAGACAGGACATTGGGAACTTGAACATAATACTGATACAAACTCCAAACATGAATGACGGGTCAGTGACAGTTAGATGGTGAATTAACCCTGGGTGCTATAAACAGGAGTCTAAATACACTGATGACTATGACAGGAACCAATGAGAATAGACTTAAACAGAAACACTGGACTGTGTTACCAATGACATTAAACCAAAAAATGGTATACACAGACACAACATTAAAATAGAAGTCAAGTCAGCCTAGGGCGGCCGCTGACTAGATGTGTTACACCTAAACTTCAGTGGAAATAGATGGGGCTAAGCTGTTGTAGGCTGAGTAGGGGGTTTTATGCCTTTTTGTGACATCACAATTAACTAATTAAATTAAACAATTACTTCAAAATGGTGTTTTTGTGGCTTTGTTTCCAAACATAAACTTTATAGACTGGGAACACCCTTTTGTTTAAAAAATAGGGGATTTTGCTTTTATATCATATGAGCCCTTCAAAGGAGAATAATCTGTATTCTGCCAGATAAACTGTTGCTACAGCATAGCATTACACAATGTAGCCCATGTTTCTTTTTAGTTTGTTTTATTCTTTTAACTAGTCATTGAGGAAATCTCTCCAGCATGCCTGTTGCTGCTGTACCAAGAACACCCCTGCTCTAGTGTTTATGATAATAAGCTAGTGGAGTGCTTTGAATAACTTGGAAAAGATAGTGTAACTCTTTGTCGTTACTGCTAACGACTATTTTTACCCAATGTTATGGGTACATGTTGTTTTTTCTGTATTAATACAGGCTTGTATTTATGCAGTTGGAATACTGTATGACCTTTTTAATCAAAGCTTTTGACATGCAGGAAATTTCACCATGAGCCAAACAGATGTCATTCTTTCATTCGTTCATTTATTCCTTCATTAATTCTGTCATTTACTTCTGTCGCTCATTCACAATACTGGGCGTAACACAATGCAGCTGTGCTGACACAGATTCTTCTGCACTGAGAATGCCAGGCTCCTCGTTCCAGAGAAGAATGAATAAATGATTTTTCCCCCCAGTGTGCAGACTTAGTGAGATCAAGGCCAATCAAGGCTAATTTGTATGAATGCATGAATACGGAATGAAGGGAACAACATGAAGGCAGACAGTACAGCCTTCAGTATGTTCGGATTACTTGGATTCATTCGCCATGTGTGGATGTACCCAAGCTGTAATGAGGTGACTGGTCACGGGATGCTGTGTGTGTGACCTCGGCTTGTGTTGAGTTCTAAAGAGCCAGAAGATCAGGCCAGAGGACGTGTTGCTGCAGATTCTGATGCAAGAAGAGGCAGTGTCTGGCTGGCAGTAATGACATGCATGGAGATGAGCCATATTGGCATCAGTGGAGAGTTTGAGGGAACTTCAGTCGTGTTTGCTTCTTCTCATTTTTCCTTCTGTAATGCTAAATCGGTCCTGTGGGATCAATCTGCAGCATCTACAGGCTTCAGTGGAACGGGAGGGTTCCGTGCTGTGAAAATAGCAGCGTACTTTGGAGCAAAGCTACCGGGCAACAGTTGGTTATGTCTACAGCATTCCACTGGCAATCTCCCCTGTGTTCCAAGGTGAAATTGACATTGTCTGTGTCGTTTTTAAAGAGAAAAGTGTTATAAAGGGATCTTTGCAAGCAATGCTGTGGAACAGTGGTCACCAACCCTACTCCTGGAAATATTTTCTCCTGCAAATATTAGTTCCAGCCTGCATTTAACACAATTCTTTCCTTACCTATCTTTAATTCAGCTGATCAGGAACGTCTGAAGACGTTTGTTAGCTGGAGCAGGCTATGTACATTGTGGTCTGAAGCAGGTTCTCCAGGGAGGTAGATCTCCAGGAGTGGAATCGGAAACCACTACCACAGAAGAAACAGTTTTTGTTCCTTTAATAACCTTTTAGTGGCTGGTTCTTTAGCTCAACATGCTAAGAGATTAACACTGCCTGCCAGTTCTGTCAGATGCTGGGTTGGCTAGCATTGTGATGTGTGATGGGGAGAGAGAGAGCCACCCTACCCACTGAGAGCTAAACCAATTATCTTCTCTTGGAGCATATTTTTCTGTTGCATAGCCGATGATCAAATTTGTGACCTTCTGACGGTAAGGCCAAAGAGGGAATGGTGCTTAGCAAATACCTCACTGTTACAGTTACTGATTAAAATATCTTACCTGTGACTTTGTGTTAAAAACTCCTTCAACAAGGCGTTACAGTGCAGCCAGGACCAAACAAAGTGAGTTTATAAATGTTTTTGTTACATATGGCTTTTGTAGCTGTCCAAGGGACATCTTAGTTTCAGTTTTATTTCTGCATCATTTTAACAAAGCAGCCACTCTTTACATCATGTGAAACTTTCATGATGAAGGAGCCAATAGAAATACTCCAGAATAATTTGGAATGAAAAGTCTTAACGTAAACCTACTTTTAAAAGAAGGAAAGCGTTTGCCTTTTCTTTTTTTTCTGCTCTAACGGATAAATACACTGATTAAAGGGGACATATTATGCAAAACTCACTTTAGTTATAATAGGTCTATGGGCTATACAAAACATGTTCATGAAGT
>JBBPCX010000016.1:4483609-4533851 GCA_037974365.1 Hydrocynus forskahlii
CCCTGGAAGTGACGATTTTGGTGCATTTATCCAATCACTGTCCAGCTTTTCTCCAGTGAGACACGCCCCTCTGTGCCCATCCATAGAGCGCCAGTGAAGCTGCGCTTCAGGAGGTTTAATGCGCTGTGCTGCACGGAAATGTATAACAATAAAATTGCGTCAAACAATCTACCATAAATACCTGATACTGAACGAGCTAGTCATGAAGTTAAACTCGATCTAAAAGCAATATAAATACGACATATTTCAGCATTTATTTTCTGACATATTAGAGGAAGCGTAGTTTCCCTTGTAGTCTTAGAGCAGCCACCACTGATCTGATCGAATCTTTTCTCATATACTTTATGGGCATACGCATTTACATGCCTCTTGAGATCTCTGGTGTGTTTTATTTTCAGGTTTAATAGAGATAAAATGTCTCGGTAGAACAAAGTTCTTAACATTAAGTTACCTTTAACCGGTATGTATCAACCAATCATAAGCATGCGGTACTGTCACGTCTGGTCCGCCTCAGTCACGGAGTCCTTCCCCCGAGTATTAGGTGTACACAGCCCTGGACACATGTTGTTGATGTCACCAGTTGTTGTGTGTGTGGTCGTCAGGAGTCTCGTCAACCCAGGTGAGAGAGATGAGCTTTGTTAGCTCATTAGCAGGGTTGCTAGGCATCTGACGACATGTCCACCTGTCTAGAGTTGAAGTTTAAGTGATTCTTGTTTCTAGGTTGATTGTCTGGGCCTGTGTGTGAGTTTAAAGCCCAGACGATCCGGAAGGTTCTTTGCATGGTCACCAAGCTCCTACATCCAGCTTGATTCGGGTTCGGGTGCTTTTTGTGAACTGTGTGTGTGAAATAACTTAATGCTTGTGTTCCCAAGAAGAGCTTGAGTTCATGTGCACAAGGAGGACTTTCCCTGGGCGTCCAGTGTGCTCTCCAAGTAGCAGTGCAGCCCCACCCCCCTTCCCACTGCTAAAGCATGAGTTCCGCTCAGAGAGAAGGTCCTCCGAGAACTACTGTGTTTCAAGTGTTTGTCGAAGCCTTTTTGTTTGGAGCTCAGTGAGCTCAAGAACTGAATCTTTGCTCATTAAAACTCACTTTACGATCTAAGCTTTGTACTGCAAGTGTGTCCGCTTGTACAGCCGATATGACAGGCACATGGCTGTGCATAACTTGTACATAACATGCATGTACGTAATCAAATTGTAAGGATATGCAACAATCAAAAAACACCAGCAAGAATATCAGAAGCAAAGTGAGTGGCATAAGTACAAAAACAGACTCAACAGATTGAAAGCAGACAAGAATGACAAGATGAGATCGCTCAGTACAATTTGAGGCAATTCTCAGTCCTTACATACTACTTAAAACAAGAGGCATAACTAGTGTGGACTGAAGAGCTGGACATCACATAGATGAAAAAAATGTAGTCTTATGGTATATAAATTGCTTGTTTATTTGTCTGTCTCTGACATTATTGTCTTATTATTCATCAACAAAAATTGTAAAATGTTTTCTCATAGCTTTTGTTTTCAAAGGTGCATTCATATTTTGTTGTGGTCTCAGTTTCATCGGTGAGAAAATTTAGTTGATCCTGAGCCTTTGAAAGCGCCACCCATACTACATGTTATCACCAAAAACCCACCACTGAAAGAAGCTGGGGGAAACTTTTGTCTGTGGTAATAAATTATTGATCACTGTCCTTTAAGAGAGCGTATTTCTTTAAGAAACACCAGGGTTCACTAAGTCTAATAAGAAGAATTTATATCTTTTAATGAGGGAGTTATTGATTCTTGATCTGGAGCTATATTCTCAAAGACATTCAGGATAGAGATTGCTCCTTTGTGGTGCATTTGGATGATCTGCAATGAATAGAGTTGTATTGCCCTCTTACAGGCCTTATTCCCTTTCCTTTTCACAGGAACAAATAACAACAAAAAGCTTCAATTAAAGTTGTTGCTATCTCTTGTTGCTCTCTCTCTCTCTCTCTCTCTCTCGCTCTCTCTCTCTCTCTCTCGCTCTCTCTTTCACTCTATTTCTCGGTTTCTTTAGTTCTGCCTTCTATCCTTGCAAGGGAGCTGAGCCTAAATTAAGCTTTCTGCCTCTCTCTCTACCTCTCTATCTATCGTGTTTTCAATGGGAACCGGCTCAGAGATTATATTCTGCTGCAAGAACGCTTTCTCTCTTGCAGGAGTTGTTTTCTGTAAGTAGTGGAGCGTTCTCTTGAAAAACGAGACCCGACTCACCGTCTCATGTTCAATTTCAGGCCTGAGATCACATGCACTCGAACCGGAAGACTGAAACAATGCCTGTCTCACGGGCCCAGTTTAGTGCGGCCCAGGGAAAATCAGCCTGGGAGAATCTCTGGATTAAATATATGGACGTTAGCGTTCTTAGCCTTGTAATACAGAGGCAAACTTGCCAATTCTATGCTATAATCTAATCTTCTTCACTAATTAATGCTATTTCTCACTGTAGCTGGATTTATTTAGACTATGATAAAATACTATGATTTAACAAAAATGAAAAATAGATGGAACGTCCATTCATGAACACACAACAGTACAGCACACAGTGTGAACAGTGTGAAATAGTTCTCTGCATTTAACCCATTCACCAAGTGAAACAGCGGGCAGCCACTGGTGCGGCGCCCAGAGAGCAGTGTGTGGGGACAGTACTTTAGTGTACCTCAAGGGTACCTCAGTGGTACCACTGGCTGTCCTGACATTCGAACCCATGGCCTTCAAATCACAGGAGCAACTTCCTAACCAGCAGGCTACCAGCTGCTATTTCTATAAATCGGTTACTTAAATGTAGCATAATTATTTCATGGTGACATTTTCAGTTTATATATTAAACAATGGACCAAGGCCCCATATTATCACTAAATGTGTTTTTCCTTTAGTATAATGGCCTACTCATTTGTTCAAACTGACAATGTCACAATTAAGTACTTGAATTGTGTATGTAGATAACAGGTTTATATAAAATAGACAAGATAAAATATAGATGCATTTAATTGAATTGAATTATTTTGGCTCAAAGAAAATTCAATAAAAGATGAATTAACTACACTGAAATGTTCACATTTTGCTGCAACAACTAAGCTTTTTGCTGAGGCCTCTATGTGCTGATTCTCTTTGACTGAAAATATCTGGCATAATTGAATATAGTTAATACGGTGGTTCCTTTTTTGAGTGTAACTAAGGAATAGAATGTTTTCCTGATTACGTTTTCCTCTTCCTCTTCTAAAATGGAATCTACAAGACACATTTTTGTAGCTAATGATTAACACTGATTTGACCCCAATTTTTACAATTGGAAGCAATTTTCCAGGTCAAGAGCCTAATCGGAAGCAATTGATGTGATGGATGACCTGGTAGAGAGAGAGGGGAAAATGAATAAATCTCTTGCCCTCCATTTTCAAACTTTCATTTTTACCTTTCAAAACATCCACCTGGACAAGTGATTCAGGCAGTTGCCAATGAGAGGAAAAAAAACAGTGAAAAATGTGTCTTTGCCCATTTATACCCTTTATAACATGTTAATAATCACATTCTTTACTCTTTGAGCTGCCAGTTTATAGTTAGATACTGTTTAGTGTGATGTCTATATTTCTTAACCCTACAATGGTCCCTAGTTTGTGCCTGGGTCAAGATAGGTTAAAAAGAAGACATTCTCTAAAAGACTGACATTAAGGCCTTGTCTGCACAGACGTTCGAATCTTGGATAAATGAATGCGCTCTGAATGCCATATGCGTTTTTATTGTGTTTTGTAGCTGTGCTTGATTGACTTCAGTGAGGTGTTACATTGCCGTTCTGTCTTATTCTGTCCAAAGTGTTTATACATGGATTGTCGTTGTGGGTAGTTCTGCATTGAAAACATGGATCCCTATAATTTGTTAAAGCTAAGCATAGAGATTCTTGTTTTAAAATTCCTCTGGCTACGGTGTCGTAGACAGGAGAGGAACGGACATCACCACCGATACTGGGTTCACCCTTGAAATGTCACCCTTGAATGTGACATTTTCAGTCCTCCAGAATGTTAACCGAATGGCATGTAAACACAGTTGCAACATTTTCTTTGCGTTCATCAGGATTTCGGCAGAAATTGACGGCATCAAAACGTGCAGCTGAGTGCAGGTGCTGAACACCCGTGTGGATGCTTTGATTTGTTCCAGTGAGGAGAAAAACGGTCAGCGTTCAGGTCATGTTGACCTTACCCCACAAACTCCAGAAAAATGCCTGATTCAGACATCCGTGTGACCAAAGCCTTAGTGTGTGTTGCTTTCTGCTTTTGAAAAACTTTAGGCTCTTAAAGGTCACGTGAGGTCCGCCCTGTGTCTGAACTTTAATTGGATGAGCAGTTTTGGTTAAGAAGAGTATTGTTTTTTTATATAAAGTCATGGGTTTAACTGACCTCTCTTATTGTGTACATCACAGACTAAGCATGGTGCATCATCATTAGACAAACATTAGTCAACACCTGTACCTAAGCTGTTGTATTAATGTTTGTTTCTCTTTTGCAGGAACATTTTCATTCTAGCCTCTTCTGTAGTCTGCAGTCCAGGGTCTATAGTCTATTATAGGCTATGGGGTGGTGGAGGCCTAGTGGGCAGGATAGTTGCCTCTGGACCAAGAGGTCATGGGTTTGAGTCCTACCTTCAGCATACCACCACTGGGTTCCTGAGCAGTCGCTTTGGATTAAATCGTCTGCTAAATTCCGTATACGTATTATACCATGAACAATTACCCCCCCCCCCCCCCATAACTTACAAAAAATGACACAAAACCCAGTTATAATGGAAGTCAATGAGCAGATGCATTAAGTGTTTTTTGAGCCAATACCACATGCAGAGAATCACAACAACTTTTATGTCTATTCTGAGTAATATGTTTTATTACTGGTGTGACAAATAGAGATTAGGTTAAGAAGCACTGGAGTGTTCCTTTAATCATGCTAAATCAATTGCTATGATTGGCCATTAGCTATGCCAGCATTTTTATGTGTTCCTTTTATTTAAACAGGAATTAGAAGAGCATTAGTAATGTGAATCTGATGGAGACAAAGGGCTGTCAGGATGATGACAAGTTGAACTGTCCCCAGTTTTATTTCCTGTTTCGCATCAGCAGTCGTTTGCCATCTCGCCAATCTTCGATTTGATCTGCGTTTTCTCTGCTTAATGTGTTGTGGCAGTGGCACAGAATGTAGAACCATGTGTGTGTGTGTGTGTGTGTCTGTGTGTGTGTGTGTGTGTGTGTGTGTGTGTGAGTGTGAGTGTGTGATAATGGCCGTGTACATCCCTCTGAGTTCCAATTAGTTCTCACCTCTGTCAGAGAGGCAGCTATTGCCCTGGGGCCTGGAGGTGAGATCCTAATAGTAATGAGGCCAAAGTAGCTGTTGTATGAGAAAGCACACCACTACCATTAATGTCTATGGCCAAAAGAAAACAAGGCAAGAGAAATCAATACGCTTCGAAAGAGGAATGAGCTTCTTATTTCCAGGAAACACACACATATACGACAGTTCCCTCTTTGTAATTTCCTAATTTTTCTACATTATAGATCCTTCAAATGTGCAAAAAAGAATTGCGAGCGATTAGAAGAAAACAATATTGAACTCTATTGACATACAAATGCTGATTAAGCTCCATATTTCTTTATGCACTTCAACTTCCAGTAATGTGCCCTGCCAGCCAAGATAATCCACGTCTGATGCTCTTTAATGCTGGCAGAAATAGAGCTGCAATAATCATTGATGGTTCACCACCGCAGGGCACAGCATTTGCGTGGCCTGTCTCTGCTAAGCTGTCTATTCCAGCTGCTAGGCAAAACAAATGGACAGATTTGGCTATTTGAGTTTACCTGCTGTGTGCCGCCGTTGGCAGGATGGTGAAGCATTGAGCTCAGTAGTTACCAGGTAGCTTGTTATTGGCAATCTGATGGAAAACCTAAGCTGAGCCCAAATGATGCAACCTGGTTGCCACAAATATTTATTTTCTGACTTTACAACAAAATATTGGCCAAACTCAGCAGGACCCAGCTATTCATTGTGATATCTCAAATGTTCATTTATGTGGTTCATATATTACAGCTTGTCTCAAATTTTACGTAGATTTTGGCCTTCTTTTACCTCTGCGTTTTTCCCTTTTTTATTCCTCCCGTTTGCTGCACTTTTTAATCTAAAATGAAATTAAACAAATTGAAATTGAAAGCGAATAATTAAAAATTAGGAATAGCATTTTTCCAAGATAATGTTGTGTAATTGTGCACTGATGTTCAGACACTTTTGCACATAAAGGACACTAGACCCGATTGAAACCCACAGCTCTCTGGCTGAAAGGCCAGTGCTCTAACCACAAAGCCACCATTCCAAGTTTGTCTCTGTTGTAAAAAAAAAGCTTGACCACGGTTCAGACAGAGTCCATTCAATTACTTAGCAATATACAAAAATGGCTAAATGAACATTAAGTACTGCACTGTTTACACGGTTCATTTTTACAGGCTTCTGTGAATGGCTGAAACTTGCATTTGCATGGTAGTTCTTCAGTGTTACTGAAGATCCCATAATATTCTCAGAAAAGCCGATCAGATCATAATACAACACAACAGCTATAGCAGCAACTTTACTCCTTGATGTATAATAATAAATGTTTGTGTCTATACAAAAACCTGAAATGTATACAACAGGGGTCACCAACATGGTGCCCGCAGGCACCAGGCTGCCCCCAAGGACCACATGAGTAGCCCGTGGACCTGTTCTAAAAACAGCACAATTCACCAGTGAGCAACATATAACATTTAATTTTCTGCTTAAAAAAGGCATTTAAAACATGTTTATTATACATGAAGTTTAGATATGTTTAGGTAAACTCTGTTCTAGTGTATCAAACTGTGCCCTTCATATGGCTCAGTACCCATGAAGTAGCTCTCAGTCTCAAAAAGTTTGTGACCCCTGGTATAAAATACAGTAGGGGGGGATTAGAGTTTTACATGGTGTAATGTTGGTCTAGTGGGTAAGATACTTGCCTCTGAACCAAGAGGTCATGGGTTTGAATCCTACCTTCAGCAGACCACCACTGGGCTCCCGAGCAAGACCCTTAACCCCAAGTTGCTAAAGGGAGAATGCCCCCTGTAGTTAGGGAATGGAAGTTGGTTTGTATAAAAGCGTCTACTAAATGGCATACATGCTATTTTTTAAGGTGTTCTTGGATCAAGTTAACAGAAAAGGTGCACAGTTTGGTATTCTTTCAAAAAGTGAGATGCCGGGCATCATTTTAACACTTCTGCTTGCTGTCTCAGTCAGGCTGCTTGGCAGAAGGGAAGAAGACAAGGAGGAGTGGTGAAGAAGAAGTATCTCTCCATTAAGGAGAAAGACACAAGCAAACTTTTTCTCCACTGAGGAAACGAATGAAGCATCATTAATCAGCGTATGTGTGGAAAAGCTGAAAAACCTCATGCGGTCTAATCTCATGTTGCTTATTTTAGTGACTTTTTGCCTCAAAGCTGTGTTATCAAAACCATACCTGCTCTTTTCATCCAAGTCCTCAGAGAAAAGCTGAAAGTGGTTTAGCACTATAATTAGTGTTGGTCCTCTTGGGCCATCTTTCTGTATTATTTAAAAGCTAAGCGCCATTTGAATTGCCGGCCTCCACTGACATCCTGCAAGAACATCTTCCAATTCACACTCACTCACTCACTGGCCACAGCATAAGAAACACATAGCTTGCCAGAGTACATCTGTAATTTGTGCTCTCAACAGACTGGCAGTCAAACCGACACCCAATTCAGTCACCAGCCACGTTATAAGAAACCCTTCTTTTACATCTCCTTTTGCTGTTGCATAGTGGGACACTGTGGTCAATCTACTGTGCTATTCTATCCTGTAATCTCTGATTAAAGGTTTCTTCAGTTCCATTCAGGATCTTTCAGCACATCAGCCAGTCGCTCAGTCGCATGACTAAGACGTGCCTGGATAACTTTTTCTCCATGTATGTAGTGTAGTGTTCTGTTGGTGACATGTAGCGTTTTGTTGGTGAAATAAGATCTGCTTGAGAAGTCTAGCTGTCCAACATAATAGTAATGGATTGTGCCTTACCCAGCTCTGTATCCATTTGGGTTAGTGTCAAACCCAAATTTTGCCTTTGTTTCTTTATTCATCTTTTATACCTCGTGTGTGCTGAAACGTGTCCTGCTTGGAATTTCATGTGACAAATTTAACCACAACAGGAATGTCATGGCATGAGCACATATAACCTTAAAGAGAATCCCATGCTTTGAGTGCACATAACCTCGATCAGCATCCTGTGGCTCGAGCGCATTTAACCTTGATCAGAAACTCTTGGCTCTAGCACATTTTGATAGCAATAATGAATAGTTTCATAGTGAATATACAATTGGAAATGGGCCATAGCTTTTTACCTTGTATAGAACTGTAGACCTCCTATAGTTTCGATGATTCTAATCTAATGTGAACATTGCAAAATCAGAACAGTAGAACCGTCACCTTCAGGTTGATACATCATCGTATTCTTACTGTCTTTTTAGTGCTCCTTTGTGTGATAAGATGTATTATATAAAAGACACATCTGCATTTTTATAAGATTTATTTATTTATTTAATGTACTTCATTGTTCAATACCGACATTTCCCTACTTTTTTGTATCAAAAATAGTCAGAATTCATTTTAACAATCTTAAAATGACTGAATATGTAAGTGAACGCATGATGATGCGAGAGTTGATCAGTGGCAAATCCCATTCTCCGTTCATACCTCTTCCCTATCCCACTCTCACTCTAGAGGATTGTGTGTATGTAATTAAGACTCTAATCGTGGTGGACGGCCGACCCTCGCCCACGTTTAGGCTGCTATAGGTCTCAGGCCTGTGCTGCTGTGCGAGAAATGGGCTCGCTAAGCAGTAATGCTTTTCTGTATTAGTTTCCCCACTCTTGCTCATATTTTCTCTCTCTGCTCCTTTTCTCCCGCTCTTTGGCTGCGCTCTGTAACCCACTCATCATCTAGAAAATCCTACTGGAGAGGGGAAAAAAAGACAACGGCATACCAAACAGGACCATCTCTCTGCCTTTCTGTCTCTTTCAATATATTGAATTTTGTGTTTGAAAATAGATGTAAATGTCTGTAAAATGTATTTTAGTCAAAATAAATTGTTTCGAATATTTTTGTAATCAGTTATAATACATTCTGACACCTCCAAAATCTATGCAGTTGAAGAACCACTTTCAGGAGCATTTTTGCATTCCAGCTCAGCTTAGCGCCACCTAGCCATTCTAAGCATCAGTCTGGGCCACTTCCTGTCCTCCTCAGCTCTCTGGATCGAAGCCAGGTAAGCTGAACTGCTTCCAGTGAGGTTCAGAGGTTCACTGTGTACAGAGTGGGCAGGTGTTTATGCAGCCCAGTGTGGAGAATGATAGTGGAAATGATGGAATGATACTGTGGAAAGACGGCAGCTGTTTACACTAGAGGGCGCTGTATGTCGAGTGACCTCCACTCTTTTGTATGTTGTGAGTGATAGAGAGGGGATCAGTTCTCTCAGGTCCAGTCCAGAGTTGCCCTTTCTGAAACAAGAGATCATCTATATGAGACATGTTCTTATCCCCTAGAAATATTCTGTTTGGTTGAGGTGAGAGAGAGCACCTGGTCATAAACAACGGCACCTCTCGCTGTTCTTTGAATTTATCTGACAGTTTCTGTGTCGGCAGAGGATCCTGAATCTCATTGTCTATCCAGTACGACATTTTTAGTGCTGTCTTCTTCACCCTCTGATTTTTTTTTTTTCAGTTTCATGCCAGTCACGTGATTACATCATTAACACACCCACACTCTTGCTGTGTATTCTGTGGACAATTACATGGTCTATATACACACGGAATCAATCAAACATTACACACTGAAGAAGGGCCTGGCAGTGTAAAGTCTGTTTAATGTCCAGTCCAACTAATTTGTATATTTGCATTCTCACATTCAGCTCTTTATGCTTCATTACATTGTCTTCATACTCCATTGCTTACTCTCACGCCACATTACTTACTTTTTATTACTTTCCATTACTTGCTTTCTCACTCCATTACTTAACTTCTAATTCCATTACTTGCCCTCATACTCCATTACTTTACCTTCATACCACATTATTTACCTTTATATTCAGCCATTTACCTTTATAGTCCATTACTTACCTGTACACTCCATTATTTATTTTCATATTCCATTACATACCTCCGTGTCTTGCTGAATGGCTGCAGTGGGAGGATGGAGCCTCACTGTATCAGGTGAAGTGCTTCCAGTGCTCAGCTGAGCATTTAGATTAGATTTTGGAAGGGGGATTTGGCTTCTTGGTGCGCCTGGAAAGCTACACCGCATCCCAATGAACTGCCAAATAGATCAATAATTGCAGTTCTGCAGAGCATTCCTAAAACCTATTATTCACATTTTGCAATAGAAGAGTGGAGCACCCAATTGTGGCAATGGAAAGACTTATTAAACTCTTCATGAGGGTTCAGTTGATGTAAATGGTCACATCGATTTCTAAAAAATACAAAATATAATACTCTTTTGCATAGAGATAAGGATGTGTTGTGATAAAATAAGCCATGTGAACAACTCTAGTGCTTCTTTCTTTCCTAACCTGAGTGCTTTTTTTAAATATAGCACTGCAAATTGGTGTCACAGGGCCCATCATTACATCTGCTTTGGGTAATTTTTAGTATTAGCATTTGCGGATTGTACTAAATCATTCCTTGGCTTACTTACATAATTACAGTGTTTATGATACTCATACCAGTTTATAGGCAAATACAGCTGCCCCAGGACTTAGATATTTTTCCTTATAACTAAATCCATGAGGATGAAAGCTTGTAACCAAGGCCTGTGGCCACTGACTTTAAAGCCCTATATTAACGTATAAATGAACTGAAGTAACCATCAACACATTTTGGGTCTTTATGCCAAGGTAAATGTGACAAATGTTTCTATAAGTCAACCGTAATAAACAAGATCTAGTTTTTCAGATTTACTGTCTCTGAGAGGACGAGAAGTGACACGCTGCTTGATCAGTGCTGATAATAGTTTGATGGAGTTGTTAAATTGACTTTGGATCAGTAATGACATAAAATACTGTATTTAGACCGCATGTCCAAAGAAAATAAAAGAGAAATCGAAACAGATATGACACAGTTTTCATGGAAAAAAATGCTGAAACTAATACTTTGAATAGAAGTCAATGGAGAAAAATTGTCTTTTGGTACCAAGCAGGACTTGGGACTAAAGTTGAACTGTACAAGCTATGAGGTGCCTAGGAGGAAGGGGCCAGAAGACACTACACACCCCCTTTTCAACATGTTAATTGTTTTATTGTTTAGTCTACCTGTCACTGAGCTGTAACAAACAGCCCGCAAACTGCAAACTCCAGGCCGAACCTTTAACCTGCCACGGACCACAAAACACCTGACTGAAAATAGCACTTCTGCTGCAGTTCTTTTTTACGTTTTGTTTTTTGTTGGCTGAAATGTCAAGATGGAAATCCAATCAAAGGTTTGTGAAGGGAAGCTAACTCAGAAGACCTGTTTGTTGAGACTTGACGCCCCATAAGGTCAAGGCAAGATTGAATTTATGCAATGAATAGAGTGGTATGGGCCAATGCTTGGAGCATTTTGAGTAGTTTTAGTGAAGAGAGAGAGAGAGTGAGTGAGAGAGAGGGAGAGAGAGATGCAAAATCTGCCCTTTACAATTTTTTGTTACTTTTATAACTACACCTTCAGTTTGGGCCAACGGAAGAGTTCCCCCACTTGTATGCACATAAAAACAAAATCTGATTGATTAATTTTCCATTGGGTGTTTCAAGAACATACCCTTGTTATTTCCAACCAAAATTTTAGAATGTAGTACTTACGAATAAGTATAAATAAAATAAACATTATTTTATTTATTCTTTATTTATACTTAGTTTTCAGAATTCATAGAAGGCCCTTGCGTTCCCCTCTGGTTTTATGTCCATACTGTGGAGCCCTACCCAGAATTTTGATCCGCTGGATTATATTTTTTCATGGCAGAGTGAAAATGAGTCCTGCTCAGGGTTTATCCTCATTATGTTCTCCAAATATTGCAATATTTTGCACAAAATCGTTTGCACTGTGCACAGCATAGACCACTCCTGTCCCTACTAGGGTTTCACCAAGGAAACTGGTGAATGTGAATTGCCATGTTCCTCCACAGACGAAAGATAACACTGTCTGGCCTTGGTCTTTGTGCTGGGTTCTAAGGGCGCTGACGGCATCTTCAGTCATAGTACAGGGGCTCATAATCAGATCAGGGCCTTTTGTGACAGAACCCCATTGCTCTCCTGGATTATCTGTGCCTTTCCTCCCTCTCCCTGACGTCTACCCTGCCTTTATCTGCAGAGGAACTGTCAGAGAAGCACACATTCCCTACAGAGCAAAAGTCTCTGACAGCTTCATTGGCAACCGTAGTCAGCCTTGTGTCAAATGGTGCTGAAGGCGTTATAATAAATGAAGGGAAGAATACAGAAGAAGCCATGTAATGTTTCACTTTTCTTCTAATTCCTGTTCTTCTCGGTTCAGTTCTGCTGCACCGCTGTATCTAGGGCTGCGAAAGAAACAGCCGCACTGACAATTAAAATGAGCTGAACAAAGTGCAAGGTTGTAGTTTAGAGCTTCGCTCTTAAAGGGCCCATATCCTGCATTTTTCATGCATTCTGTTTTTTCTCCTGAGGTCCACTTTTGAGATTTGTGTGGGTTTTATGGACCAAAATATATGACCATTTTCTAACCTCTCGTGATCCAACAGGCTAGTTTGTCACTGTGTCTTTAAGACTATCATGTGCAAATGACTTCTCTTCTGATTGGCTGCCCTGTATTGTGCCTAATTCAAAATGCAGTCTGGGGTGAACCACTCCTTACACCTTCAGGGCAAATGGGCGAGGCTAAATGAATGGAGACGGAATAGGCGGATATGTGGAAATTATTTGGTACTTCATCACGCAAATGTAAATTTCTGTGAAAACTTCAATAACATTTACATGCTGCATCAAACTCTTTATTGCCATAAAAGTGAGGAAAATAGATGATGTGGGCCCTTTAAACATTAAAAGTGCAAAGGTGATTATTCTGAATACCACCTTTCCTTCCCTAAAGGCCGTTATAAGTTTATTTTAAGGTGATATGTGGTGCTCAGTTCTTTCCACTAAGTTCAGGGAGAAATGCCATCCACTGAAAGGCTTGATTCTGAACTAAAGGTGTTCTTTCCCTTGAAGTTCTTTTGTTCATTATATCCTACATTCACTGTTGCATTTCTCTCATTGTGTGGGTGCATATAACAGTACAAACAGGCTGTTTTTCACATTTGCATTCACTGACATTTACTATGTGTATAGTTTGTTACCAGCAGTGAAATGCTATATATAACCTCACCCTTAATTCACTATGCGGTTAGCCTTCCTAAACGCTACCCCACTGCCATTCACTTTAATTGGGTTTGTGCTTCATAATACCATAAACATGCCTCTCCATATTCCTTCAGACTGTAAAATACATTATCAGGACTGATCTGAGATGCACCTTCTGGACTGTAGTCTTTCCAGTAGTAGGTCCAGCGCTTCTTCGCACCAGCCCGCTCTGACCTATTTTCAGTGATCTGAGGTCGATTCCCTTAGGCTGCTTGGCGAGGCTGTCAGCACCACGGACAGCTCTCGAGCCTTCACCCTTAGTCCATTACCTCTCCCTTCCCGGGCTGCAGAATCAGGCAGCCGTCCAGGCATTTCAGTTCACTTCAGAAAACAAGGGCCCGAATTAGCGGCTAGCCAACAGGGAGCCTGCGTGCGGCTTTCCAGTTTAGCCACATTCCTGCAAATGAAAAGCTGCTACTTTGTTGGAGCGCAGGAAAAGATGGTGAGGAAGAAGGGTAGGGGTTGGACTTTATGGTACAAATATTATATCACGATACTTTCACAGAACACAAAATGTCACAGGGTTGCTTTTTTCTTACATCCCATTGCTTGGAATGGATAAAAAAAGATCTGATGGTTTGTACAAATGATTTTTATTCCATGTTTCACAAACTGCGCTGCACTAAACCCAGTTAAATGGAGTTCATTACGCTCTGTGCGTGATGAAACATGCAGCTGATCACAGTGTGTAAAAAGTTTGCAGTGTGTCATATTGCCCAGCCTTAGACATGGACTCGATATTGAGATTTTTTAAAAAATCACCAAAAAACACTGCAAACAAAAAGAAGGAACACTCCTTTGTGAGGGTTTTGTTGGTCATATTTCTTCTACTACTTTTCAGAGACTACTCATTTGAGCAGCTCCTCTTTATTACAGCATTATAGGCTGGACTGGTCCATTTGAAAATAACTCATCATCATAATAACAGCAACATGTAACACATGAAGTTCTGAAGTTGCTGGTGGTGCACTACTGACGTTTAACGGTCTTGGTCTTGCCTTGGTCTAAGAATCATTTTGTCTTTGTTTCTTGAGTGTTTTTCCCCATAAGAACACAGTTAAGTGAAGGACATTTTAAAGCAGCAGCCATCATCGTGTACAGTGTGGCCAGTTCTGTATCCTGGCCACGTTTAACAATGAACACCAGCTCACTGATTTCAGCATTTGGTGCCACTTATGAGTGACTGAAACAAACAGAAACCTTTCACTTTTCCGCCGGGCTGCACTGCTCCAGGTAGAAATAAGCCAGCGGTAGCCCTAATGATCTGTGAATATATTATTCTCTGTGCTATTCATCACACAGCAGGCTGACCAGAGCGTAACTGTGTTAACCTCATGCAAAAACACATTCTTTATTCAATTCTATTTGTGATTCGCAAACTTCACTGCGCTGGCTCCAGAGCAGCTTTAATATAAACACACCATCAGTGTTTATGTGTCTAAACCATTATCAGCTAATAAGAAACAATCAGTGAATGGGCTTTATTTTATACAGATTAATTAAGAGCAGAAGGGATATTGCAATTATTTCCAATCGTTTGTTTTTCAAAACCAAGAGCAACAATTGTTTATTTGTTTATTATAGCATCTTCAACTAATTTTTATTTCTTCTGCTCTTGAATACTACATTACCTTTAGCATTAAGAGAAAAATCCTTCATGTGAAAAGAGTAGAAGAAAAACAAAAGAGAAAAGCTGATATTGAACACCAGCAGACAGAAAATGGCACTATAATATAATTATAATTTAGAACTTAATTAACTTTCTGCTGTTTATTTGAGGTTAAGACAGTAACAAGAATCCTTAATATATTAACAGCCTATAGAAATTGCTCCCTGAAATCAATATCATGACTGACTGTTTATATCAGTCGAGCTCCGTTAGGGATGTTCGCATGTTGGGAGTTGTGCCACTGAAAGGTTTTCTTTTTTGGGGGTTCAAAATTTCCTCTTGGACTGGCATAAAAATTGCCATGTTTTTCTATGTCAGCTGGAACAGTAAGTCCTCCTCCCTCCCACTCCTCTTAAATACGGAATGAGCAGCTCATCAAGGAAGTAAAGGCAAAGCGATCTGTCCTCATACACATTCCATGTTGTTCTAATGATACAAAACACTTCTGACAGTTCTGAGATGAATATGTCTCCCTGGATTGTGATTAATGTCCCTGTCCATCTACAAATTGACAGAAAAGAGGTCATGACTGTTTTTTTTTTTTTTGCTTTTTTTTTCTCTTTGTCACTCCTAGCATTTGCTGACAAGACCTCTCTCCATTATCCTCCTATGGCATGCTGGCCTTATTATTTCTGCCTCGTAGTTCTGTATATACAAAATGTTTTGGGGTTTTTTAAAGAGCCCATATCAAAATGCATATATTCCTTTGCATTTTAGAAACAGGCTGTTTTGAATGTATAGTCCTTGTGATGTAACAGAAACCAACACATTTGCTTATATCCACCTATTCAGCCTTTTTTTAGCAAAGTTGTATGTAAAGCCTATCAGAACCTATCCACCCAGATTTATGGATATCCATTTTTAAAGGCACAGTAACAAAAACAACCTGTTGAATTCAAAGGATAAAGACAGGTTGTAAAATGATCATGTGAAATGAATTATGGCTGGTTTTGGTACAAAACCCACACAAATGGAATAAGTGTGAAAAAATGTAATATAATAAAAATATATATATATATCGTATTGTTATTTGAATCAGATGGTCATACAGTTTTGAAGGACATTCTTCAACAAAGGGTTTTCGTAAATGTGTTGAAGCTGTAAAATATTGTTCACACTAACACTGTCTTTTACAAAAGTGGTTCTTTACAGAAGCATCTGTTATGGATGTTCTTTAGGGAACCAAACGAAGTTATCCTATGTCACTGCTTTAGAGAACTGTTTAAAAATGATTCTCAAAAGCAGATGGTACAACCATTTGTACATATTTTTACATTTCTTGACATTCTGCTGCTCATCTTGCATCTCGAAGCATGACTGGTCAAGCTCCGCTGTATCTGAAGCTCAAAATGCTCAAGGTATGAATCTTTGCCATCAGACAGACAGATCCATCTTGGGTTTAAATCTGATGTAGCCAGTGAATGGTACATGCCAAAGGCGTGACACATGTGAACAAGAAGGATGGACTCCTTTAAAAGTTATTCCAAAAATAATATTTGGAAATTCTTTAGATACTCACACATCTCGCATACAACAGTAGTTCTTTGGCGTGACATGAACTAAAAGTTCCTTTAGGGAACCCAAAAATTGTTCTTCTATTGCATCACGCAAAGAACCCTGTCTGGCATCTTTATTTGGCCAATGTGGTCTCGACATGACACAGATGCAATGCAAGGTCTCGCGAAAGGAAAGGGTTGAATTGATGCAGATTTTTTGTTTGCTTTTTTACTATATGCTACTTTTATGTGCATTTGGAGGGAGTTTTATTTCAGTACGGCTTCCTGAAGTGTTTTTCACGTCGGTGGTCTCAGACAGTAGCAGACAATGGAGTAGTACATTATCACTCGCCAGAGTGCTTTAGCATGTGGATGGGTTACTGAAAAAGCTGTTGAGGATATTCTCATGCAAAGCTTCAACAACCCCCCCCCAACACACACACACACATTCACACACACACACACACACACACACACACACGCATACACACATATACACACTCTACATATTATCACTTTCCTTATAGGCCCTTGCAATCCTCTCTTCCTTCTCTAATCTCTTCTTCCTCATGCTCATCACCCCCTGCCATGGCACACAAACGCACACACACACACACACACACCCAACCCAACACTGTCACACTGAAGCTTTCTTCCAGTGGCTTGTGCACACCCATGTACTCCCCTATAAGCTGAATTATTCTGAATAAAACATGAGAGACAGACCCCGTTCTGCTAGCGCAAATCACGCTCTGTCTGCACCTCTCTCTCTCTGTCTCTCTCTCTCTCTCTCCTGCTCTCGCTGTCTTTTCTCCTCCCTCCTCCTCTCTGCTCTCTCCCAGTTTGCCCAGCATCACGCTTCCCTTCTTTTCTTTGGAGGGAAAAAGCAAGCAAGCCGATTGCACACGTGGGAGCAGAAGCTGTCCCCAGAGTGTGGACGAGAGAGAGAGTAACTGAGAGAGAGAAAGCAAGAGAGAGAGCAAGATAGAGAGAGGAGGCAGTGAAGGTAGCAAGAGCCACCCAGGGAGAGGAGAAAAAGAACAGAGCACCAGAAACAAGGGACAGACAGAGCAAAATAGAGAGAGACAGAGGTGTAGCGAATGCCACCCAGGAAAAGCGAAAGAAAGAAGCAGAAAAGAGAGTAAGAAAGAGTGAAGGAGAGAGGGAGGGAGAGAGAGAGAGAGAGGGAGTCAGAGGCAGAGGGACCAAGAACCAGAGATAGAAAGCCAAACAAAGAAGCAGACAAAAGAAAAGAGAGAGAGAGAGAGTGAGAGACACATATTGAGGAAGAAAGAAAGGGAGAAGAAGCAACGGTAGTAAAAGCCAGAGATAGAAAGAGCAAAAAAAGAAACAGAACAAAAGAGAAAGAGAAAAAGATCAGGAGCGAGAGATGGAAAGTGCCAGAGACATTGTGTGAGAAAGCATAAAGGGAGAGCGTGCGAGAGAGAGACAGAGAGAGGGAGAAAAGAGAGAGAGAGAGGTTGTAAGAGCCACTGAGCGAGAGAGCGCAAAAGAAGCAGAACAAAAAGGCAGTAAAGCGGGAGAAACGGGGGAAGTGACAGAGAGGGCAAGATAAGGAGGGAGGGATAGGAGCAGAGAAGCAGATGCTCTGGTGTTTGAGATGACTCTCACAGAGCGTTGCTTTGGGTTCTCCTGCTCTGGAAGAACCGCTCTCTCCACAGCAGCACAGGAGACATGCTAACACATGGAGAATGAGAATACAGGAACATGGAGGACTTTAGTAATATCAGGAGACTCAGCCCAGAGGAAGGTAAGACCATCCTCACACGGTAGCTTTTTTAACCCTTTAAACTCTAAAGACTCTTCAGTGGGTCCTCACTTCAATTCTTCACTCGCCTGTCCTCACTTTCTTAACAAAGCCTTGTGTCTCTAAATTGTCCACTTTATAGGATCATTTCAATAAACGTTAATATCGTTTTGTTCCAAAACATTGTGGACGTTTTCTTTCACTAAATGCTGACAGAATTTAAAGTGCAGCTTTTTAATGATTTTTTTGAAAATCAGTCAGTATGTTGAGTTACTTCATGCTGGTTGTTGTTTATCAGCTCTAACTCTAATAGATTAATTATAATATATGCAATTATGTTCTGCAAGCACTGACGATACCCATCCTTTTTCACTATGATGATAATATTTTGGCCATGTCCTGGGATACTTATACTGGTTTATAAGCCTTAAGAGATTAGGGGGTTAAAAAAGAAGAGAGGGAACTTGTGCGAAAGAAAGAGACGCGCCGAGTGGGACGCAGCAGCATGTGCTTGTAGGTGGGAAAGAGGCGGTGAGAGCTATCCTGGACATCCCTCTCCCCTAGGATTTTACGGCCTGATTCGTGCATCGTCTTTTCTCATTTGTCCACTTGTGCAATACTGCAGAGAGCGCAATTCACTTGCTTTGAAGCCGTCCTGGAGTGCGGAGGAGAAAGTGCTGTACTGGCTTTGTTTTCAAAAAGAGGCTTAGCACCATCCCACTCGAAGTGTGTGTGTGTTTGTGTGTGAGTTTGCGTGCGTATGTGTGTGTGTGTATGCGTTTTGGTGAAGTAGTTATTAAAGAAATTTTTCGTGGAATTAAGACACTTACACTCATATCCGCCCGACCTACACAGGAGAAACAAATTAAATGTGAATTTCAATAAAGCAGCCACTGTTTAGCTGCAAATACAGTCTATAGTCTATTTAGGCATGTAAGAGTCAACATAAATGGAGGTCTGAGCCAAGTGGGTTCAAGGCTTCAGATTATGGAGATAAAAATTATCTTAAAGGTATAATGATATATAATGATTTCAGTATCGTATAAAAGGAAAACAGTGTAAAAAAGGAAAACAGTGTATGAAAATGTAAAACTTGCCTCCTTCTAATCACGTGTCATGAGGAAACTACCGTCAGTGTCAAATCTAGATGTCCGGGAGCATCCTGTCAGAGGGCAGTGAGGGGGGAGGGGGAGGTCCTGGTCCTCAAATTCAGAGTGCTGGATTTTGTACTCCAAACTATTTGTACATGATCATATGCAAAAGTTTGAACAAGCCAGGCCAAAGTGAAAGTGAAAATATGCATCGTCTGTGGAGTAGAAATATAAAAATGACGTTTTTCTGCAATTATTAGTGCAGTTTCTATTTATTTGTGAGTGTAACATCTTGGAAAAAATCTAATATCAAATATAAAATTTCCCATGATCTCTGCACAGGCCACATTTTCAGTTTTTTTCCCCCAATATTTTAAATTCACTGGGTGGCCAAGCAGTTCCATTAACCACCAGTGGCTCTTCTGGAGCACATATTACTGATGATCAGATGTAGCACTGCTTTTAAAAAATAATCAAGATTAGGTTTAGAGTAACCTCTAGAGTTATGCGTAAAAATCTTCTGTTCTGATTGTGCGGGTGTATGTCAGCATCAGTAAAAAATCTCCATTTTGATAAATGAAAATCCAGTACATACACAATCATATTGAGGAAAAAAGAAAGAATATTGCAAGGTTCAAAATTCAAGTGAGGAACCTTCAAACTGATTTTCAAAAGAGGCAGAATGTTATACATGTTATGGCGACAATGCAAAGGGCTTAAAAATCATCTCACTGTATAGTGAGAAATGAGACATTTTAACCACAGCATTGTGTGTAGTAACACAAAAATTCTCACTTGCAGTGTCAATGTATGCAGCATTAGTCTGTTTCTAATAAAAGAATATAATACTAAGATATCCTTAGTATTACTATCCTTAGAGCACATGTGACTATGGTTGATATCACATGACTTTCATTACTGGAAGCGGATCAGATTTGTATTGTCTTGATATTAATAAGGATAATGATAAGGGGGTTACAGGTTTCTCTGACTTTCACACTCTGTAGCAATTATATTGTGATCCGGAGTCAAATTTGCCATATGGAGCGAGTATCTATATTGCCAGCCTTTTTCAGCACCTGATCTAGCCATACTGCGTGCCTTTTCCGTTTCAAGCATGACAGACTGCTTGCAGGGATCAGCAGAATGATGGAAGGAGCCAATTATGTATAAATGGGTGGATTTGAACTGAGGCCCCCTTATTACCATAATACACCCTGATATAATATGGTCATGAACGTGGTGTGTCTGGAAAAGAATGACAACTTGATCCATTTTTCTGTACATCTCTGGCAGCCATTGGCAAATGTTTACTGATTAAATTCTCTTTGGAGCAGCTTACGTGCTGAAAGGTGCAGTTGGTGCACATGATGCTAGCCATTGCAGAAGCGTGACTTTCAGTAATTAATGTCTAGCAGCCATCACCAGCCACCACATATTTAGTAGATATACACCCTGCATGTCTACTGTCAGTACACAAGACCACCAGTGCTACACTATGAGCAATTCCTTATTAACCCTCCAAGATCCCCATGGCTTTTCCACCTTGAACATTATTTTTTGAACATAGCTTATTGAAAACCAGCAGGGAATTTCTGTGGAAAATGGGGATTCCAAATTCCACAAAAGAAACAAACAGAAAAAGCCAGAAGAGCCAGACTTCAACCTGCCCTAAGAGAATGCAAATTGCATGCAAATGAAATGGAACCTGTTCATGGAGAATGCAAATTGCATGCAAATGTAATTAATTACTTAAACATGCAGTTAATTATGAATTAGCAAAATTACAAGAATGGCTACACGCTGATGGAGTTCAAAGGAACAGTTCAACAAAACAAGCTGAATCCCACCCTTCAATAAACAGAGCCAATCGACTTGCTGGAAAAGCCATGGTCAGAAAAGGTTTATGTTATGTGTGGAAAATCGTTTGAGCAACTACAACCTATTTACACAATTTAAAAAATGTTTTCGTAATGTTAATGTGGTTTTTAAGTTTCAGATTTATAGGTCTCTCCTCATTCAATGGGATGAGTAGAAATAACTGCCCAGTTGTGTTTGCTTTTGCTAAAAGCTAGTTGTCAACTATCGGCACTGAAGGAATAGTTAGGTGAAAAATCACATTTATTTTGTTTGATTTAATTGTCATGTTGACTGTTAATGTTACAGAGAACTTTAATAAAAGTTGCTCAATGCTGGACACCTGTGTTCCTCTGTGTGATGACGTCATCAAACGACTAGTCAACTTGACTTCAACTTTGTTGACGGATTAGTCGACTTGAAAAAATCTGAAGAATGTTAATGCCCTATTGGAAAGAGTGCGAGATATAAATAAATAATTCCATGACATGAACATTGTGTAGGAGTTATGACTTACGAGTTACAAAACCCAAGTCCGAGTCAAGTCTCAAGTCCTTGAGGGCAAGTCTAAAGTCAAGTCACAAGTCTTTGTGCGAGAGATCTCTGAGCTAAGAGGCTAATGTTACTAACAAACACTAGAGCCCAATAGTCACCCAAATGGTCCAAATAATTTCCATGACAATGCATCACTGAAACTTCTCTCCACCTGTTCAGACCATGACCACATCATTAAGATCACACAGACTTGTTTATACCACCTTATACCGCCTGCGATTTGAGAACTGCCTGCGATTTGAGCAGGTTGAGAGATCTTTTGGCGATGTATTTTTGCAAAAACCCTTTGGGCTTTTTGGGTGACCTTTGAGTTCTTGCATTTGAACTTTGCAGCTGCAGTTTTAGACTTAAAAAGCAACATTTGGAAACTAAAATGTCTTTTGCTGATTGACTGCATCTGGGGTAAGGGTGTACATTTGCTGAACTATTATTTTGAATGTCACCTCATCATTACATTGGTAATGTTAGCAACATTATCGCAACCATTCCTTAAAATGATTAATTGATTGAACCTGCTGCTGAAAGTCTGACTCCTAATAGTTATGTCAAATGTAGAATAAGACAAATATAGTAACTTTTAATGGTTAAAGGTGGATTACGGTGTGCAGGCAGATTGTGCTATGCGGTTAAATTAGAACCCAGCAACAGGACCACTAGGACAACTGTCTAATGTGAACGGCACTAAGAACATCAGTGTCTCTTTCTGGATTGTCTCTTGCCTGCTTCCTGTCCCTAGATTAAGCTGTGGCACATTTCAAACCCAAAAGCTAACAACCATGTACTTAACAGAGGAGTCTGCCTTCGGACTACTTCCTCGTTTTTGTCTTCTTGTTCGAACACGGTGACTAATCTTCTTTCTCTTTTGAACTGAAGTGCTTTCTGATTTGAATGGCTTTTTTTAGACTCCCCGCCTTTGCTGTGAAAACAGGTGTGTCTGTGCTTTATGAAACGGGTGAGCTCCTGCCATTTGTAATTTGTCAGAGGCAACAGTACTTTCGCTTTACTGAAGCCCATTTAATGCTGCAGCAGCTACAATCAATGCATGATGTTTCATAATAGCCCATGATTATAGATGTTTGCTTTGAAGGTCATTACTCTTGCAGTAATATTGCATAAGAGAATTTTTCACTTCCACTGATATATATTGCTGTTGACAGCTTTTTCATGTTTAATTTTTTTCACACTATTTGAAAATGTCTGCCTTCCTTTTACTTGAGGAATAATTTTATGAACAGTGGATGAATGGAAATGGTGCAAATTACTCTGAGAAAATCTCTTTACATTCAAATTGAGAATATTATTTTATAAAGCTAGTATTTTAGAAATGGGAGATTTTTGTTACAGCATCAAGGTATTTATGCTTGCTTATTCATGTTCAGTCTTGTATTTGAATAATAAGACTTATGTACTAGTCAGGCTTAAAACAGAGCTGTAGGAGAGATATATAAAGGCTAGCAATGATGATCAGTATTTATTAATACTGATACCCATTCTATTTTCATTATTTGCCATCTTGTAGCTGTCACAACCAGCTTCTATGTCCAGTCATCGTGACTTGACTAATAAAATTTGTACAGTATGAAATCCTGTCACATGTATGTGCGTTGTGGTTTACAATTTTCATTTCCTTCTCCTATTATGTTTCTATTTTGGAGATGTAACAACTGAAATAGGCCAGGGGTTCCCTACCTTTTCCCAACCAAGCACAGAAGCTTCCAAGACCAAGATAAATGATGTAGCTTATCAAGTTTTTGTGTGTATCCACTTGAATACATATTATATTGCATATAATGAAAAAATAAATTATGGCTGTCGTTTTGCCAGACGTTTTTGGACAAATTGTCAAACAATTATAATTGCCATATTTATGAGCCTACAGCCCACTATCAGTTCCACCCTGGCCAGTGAGGAGGTGAAAACCAATTAAAGAGACCATCACTATAGTCCACTGTGAATTTTTGGCATTTCCTTTAAAATTTCTCCATTTGTGTGGCGTACTTCATGTTTGAGAAGTAATGCAACTGTGACTGTGGTAAATGTCACATTACCTTTCAGATCAAAAGGTTTACAGCAGTGTAAACTCATGACTGCTGCAGTTACATCAAACATGACACGTTTGACCGTACCAGACGTGTGATACGTAGGGCCAGGAATGACCTTGCCTTCCTGTTACATTTTTTATCACATCATTATAAGGGCTGAGAAGGGTGATAGACTGATGCTTGCCTCATCTGAAATTCATTTCCAGGAATGCCTCCGAGAATGTGCACACTGGGGCAGTTGCCACAGAATACTAATGTGTGGTTTGACAGTTTTGTTGCATTAGGAGACCGCCTTCACTCCTGGAACTCATCGCTTGGTGGTCAAGCAGCAGACAGTATTGCAGATAGAGGCTGGGAGGGGTGTCATAAAGTGTGTGGAATCATAAGAAACCAAGCTGAGGAATACAGTACTCTTCCAGTCAATGCAAATTTGACTTTTCTAGCAGCTGAGGCTTTGAGGCATCAGTAGATCTTGAAGTGAAGAAATGAGTTGTAAAAGTTTGAACGTCTGAAAATGAACTTCCCTAAAATACATGGAGCTAAATTACTCGCAAACTTTGACCCAGTTTCCCCTTAAGCGTTGTGAATGCAAAATGATATGTGTGAATATATCTGCATGTAAGCTGAAGGAACTTGGTAAAAAAAAAATAGAATTAAAACAAATTTCACTTTATCTCAATCTTATATTTCACTTAATCTTATATTAAGTGCAAAATCCAAAGTTTGTATAGTTTTGTACAACAGCTACAAGGCTAATGTAGCTAATAATGGAAAATTTCACATGAAATTGTCATGCTTTCCTCATGAGTCTCAAACAGACTTATTCATTAAGGCTGCTTGATAACAGCTATTTTCTAGCCACTTTTTTGGGGGCTTGTTTAGGACCCAGTAGCAGACGGCCTAGGATACCAGACATTCCTTTTCATGGCCATGTCTACCAGCTCCTTCTGAGGGATCCCAAGGCAGTCCCAGGCCAACCGAGAACTATAGACCTCCCAGTGTGTCCTGGGTCTGCCTTGTGTTTTTTTCCCCGTTGATCGTGCCCATAACACCCCTACAGAGAGCCACCCAGAAGGCATCCTGACTTGATGCCTGACCCACCTCAACTGACTCGTTTCAGTGCAGAGGAGCAGTGGCTCTACTCCAAGCATCCTTCTGAATGTCTAAGCGGTATCTCAGTCCCAACTGGGGCGAACCAGAGCAAGTGTGTGATACAGTTACCTGAGGCTCATTGGTGCAGTATTAGCTTTCATTACTTGTTACCTAAGATTAAACTAAAGAAGCTTCTGAGATGTCTTGGCTGATCAGCTGCACTTGGGGTATGAGTAATATATTTCAAAGGAATATGCCTGTCATACCTATGTCTGTCATAGCTTATTATGGGGGTTACGTTCCAAGAGCACCCACGTATAGTAAAAAAATGCAAATGTGATGTGATTTTTATAGTTTAAACCCTAAATATGCCCCCAAATATGCTCCAAAAACACTTTAATTTCATTTTAAGCTTAATACTTTACCCTTGAAGAAACTGTGAAGGTAAAGCCAAATCCATACTGTACAGTTTACACTGAACGGCTGTCACAGTGCTAGAATGTTAAATACTAATGTTTTATAGACTGTACTGTAATTCATGCAAGCGTGTTTCCTTTGATATGCGCTGTCATTTTTTTTGGTTTAAGCAGGGTAAATACAGTAATAAATTAATTTAATATACAGTAAAAAAAAAAATACAGGGCTTTAAGAACAAAATGAAAAACACAAGAACACTGGAGACGCTCCAAAGGGGAAATTCTCTACCAGAGGTGTGTCTGTCACAGGGCAGCTGCCAATCAGCAGGAAGGAGAAATAAATAAAGTTCTCGGATTGGCTACTTTTAAACCTCCCGTCTCTGAGTACAGGTTACTGTGACGTCCGGGCCTCGTCCGCCACGCCCCCTCGTCCTTGTTCTGGTTGGTGATATTTCGGGCGGCGCTGAGCAGCCGAGGCTCGTTCCGTTCAGGTGTCTGATTGGCTTGCTAACTGCCTTGCCCAAACATAAACAACAATGTGCCCACTGGGGCAGTTGCCACAGAATACTGATGTGTTGTTTGACAGTTTTGTTGCGCTAGGAGTCAACCCAGCACGAGAACGAGGGGGCGTGGTGGACGAGGCCCAGCCATCACAGAAACAGAAAAAATGGGGGGACATCTGCAGTTTCCACTTAGGTGCGGGGTTTTCTTTGAACAATTATTAGTTTGGTTCTCAGAAAAAATCTGTGAGAGACTGGAGTCAAGACCGCGATTAAGCAGGGGCTTACTGTATATATGTATAAAACTGTCTGCTCTGCACAACTTTATGAAAGCCAACATATTCTATAAATGGTGGCCTATTAAAAGGTCCCTTAGAGCTGTTACACCACCCACAGCCTGAAGTGTGTGATCTCATTCTGTCCCTCGCTGCTTCTCTCTGATATTTAATTAGCAAGATGGTGAAAGAAATTCCTCATTTACAACCATGACAACAAAAGGGCATTTAACACAATGCCCTGGACAAGACACTGACTGCATGCACCCAATTATGAGGCCACAAGAAACAACATGAGGGCCAGCTTAACTGGTGAATTATTTGAATGGACACGCAAAAGCCAGCCCTTCTTAATTTCTTCTGATGACTTTTGTGACTCATTTTAATCTGCTTGATGTGAGCTCTTCACTTGTCAGACATTGGGACTGTAAAGAAGTGTCATTATCAAGGCCAGCTTAAGTGACCAACTCCTCACATGGTACTTCAGGTACGAGGATCATTGAGACATAAATTACACTGTGTGACTCTGTGTCAAAACCGTTCTTAATATTTTTGTAGTCAACAGTGTGTCATGCAGTGCCAGACACTGCATATTTATAGTACTGATCAACTCTGCTTGGTCTTTGGCAAGTGTTTGAGTTAGGCATGCAGTTTGCATGATGCTAATTAGTGAAGTATAAGTGTCAGTTATTACTGCAACTGTGTTTATCCATTGAATGTATCTGCATGTGATTCCCTTTCACTGCCCTAAATGAAAGGAACTGAACTTTCTTTCTCTGTTTGGTCAGCTTCCAGAACTAAAACAAGCACAAAAATGTGGTCATTTCTGCCATGTTAGTGTCTTTTTGACATTTTAGATTTTGACATCACTTAAAAGGAGTGTTTTGACCTTAGGGACAGATTACTAGAGAGCTGGATTCAAAATCTTTTGCAGTTCATGTGCAAAACCTTTTGCAGTTCAGACCGCATAAAAAATATATCAAAGACCAAATGACAAAATCAGATTTGGGAAGTCAATTCGATTTTGGCCTTTGGAGAGAAGATGGTACGCTTTTCCATACTTTTATTTTTTGGATTATCATATTGTCTTTTTGTTAACATTCTGTATGCCTAGATTCAGCCTCTCAGTTTATGAGATTACTCAGTAATCACACTGATATGCTGTAAGAAAAGATAATATGGCGGTGGAGGCCTAGCGGGATAGGATACTTGCCTCTGGACCAAGAGGTCATGGGTTCGAATCCTACCTTCAGCATACCACCTCTGGGTTCCTGAGCAAGACCCTTCACCCCAAGTTGCTCTAGGGAGACCGTCCCCTGTAGTTAGGGAATGGAAGTCGCTTTGGATAAAAGCATCTGCTAAATGCCGTACATGTAATTGTATAATATCCCTTAAAACACCCCCCACACACACACACACACTGAGAACAAAATGTCAGGTCCAACCCATAAGTGCAAGCATTGCCCCAAACAGCAAAAAACGTTTTGTCTTTGTAAATGTGTATTTTCGACAAATTTAACTGGTAATTTGATGACGGAAGGAAATTGTACATAATACTCAATTCTCAGAAGTTGGACGAGTGTCCTATGCTGTCTAGGTAATGAAAGTGAGTGACCTGATTACTCCGTTAGGATCCCTAGGTTTAGTATTGGGGCTACAGGTTCCCGCAGGATATTTGACCCCTTGAGTTCTCAGCACCTCAGTGATTAATTAGAAAGAAAAAAATTCCATCTGATTCTCTGAACCTGTCCAGAATCGCTTCAGTCATCTTCTGCGAGTTCCCAACCATTCCGGTTTGTTTTTATCTCATTGGTTTGTCCAAAGTGTTTAGATTTTACAAGAAAAGGTCCAATATGCAGTGTTTACAGGATTTAGTCTTCAGCAGTGATAACAAGACTTTTAGTTTACCTAATGCCACAGTTGTTGATGGTCTTTCTCAAGGATCCTTTAATAACCTTTGAAATTATATCATCATTGCTAGGAACTCTTTTTCTAGTTCTGGTTCTTTTCTAAATTGACCTAGTAGCTGCTCCCAGCAAATCCGCATCAGGCATTGCTGTTGTGAAGCAATTACTGAACTTTGGTACAGAGTGATGACATGTGTAGTGCACTGTGTAGGGATTAGGAAGCTATTCGAGATTCAGCCTTGGAATGTCTTACCTGTGTAGCGATGTCATTAAATTCCTACCCTGCTGACAAACAGAGGGTGGTTCTTTCCTTTAGAAATGGCGTCCATTTGACTCCCGTGGATGGCATCTGGCATAAAGTCTGTTCTCGTTCTCTTACATTTGAAGCATTTTGTGGGGGGCTGTCGCGAAAATGAATCCTCATTATTTTCCCAACTTGGACCTGAATTCACAGGCCTTTTGGTGTCATGTCAGAAAAAGACATGCTCTTTAGAACCCCTCTGCAAAAATTAACTTATGATAGGAGGGTCTGTAGTTCATGTAAAGGGTATTGCTACAGATTGCTTTAAAGCATAACAATACACTGAACTAAAAAATCCATTTCATAGATGAGCACAAAGCATAATATGCTTGAGAGTGGCTTTTTGGCAGCAGGGAACTGTGAATGTAGTAGGCAGATATAAATTAGGGATGTGATCACAGTTTAAAAGTGCGTTTCTCGATGTGCAGCCATGGTAAAAGATGCAGAGCGTCTCTGAAGGCCATTACTCATTTAAACCAAGAACTTGACTGTGAATATACAACATTTATGTATATGCAAGTAAATGTGACTGTATTTTATTGTCTTTTTCCATCTTTTAAACAACTAAGCTGTTAATAATGCATTTGTCTGAGTGCTCTCTGATGCCGAAATGGCTCCTTACTTCCCCTATAATGGACTATCTATAAGTTACAAAATTTGAAGTTTCTACACCCATTTAGTGCACAATTTGTCCATTGAGGAATTCTGCATTTGTGGCTGAATGACCTGTGGTTCTTTATTACACGTATTAAACACTGTTTGGATTCAGCCTGTATTTTATTTCCTACATAGCATACTATATAGGGAGTAGGGAGCCATTTGAGACACAGCCTTCCTTTTCATACGTTCTACTGATGTCCTCATTTGTCTTTACAGTATGTAGTTTAAAGTTTAGTAAAGCATTTATGTGATAGTTCAGGGTTTTTCTGATATCTGATCTAGTGATTTTGGCTTGTACCACACTAATACCGATGCTGAGTATCGGATCAACACACCCCTAATTGGAATGCTGTGAGCACTTAGGAAAGAAAATGGAAAATTGTTGGAATAAACCTGGCCATGCTTCACACACAGTGTGTTCTTTCATAGTGATTATTATGAAGAAGTTGGACTACATTTATAGAACAATGGTAAAAATCTAATTAAATCTAAGGAATTTAGGGTTAATGAAAGTGACCAGTCTGTCATACGTGAACACACCACAGCACACAGTGTGAACAGCACGAAATTCGTCCTCTGCATTTAACCCATTCACCAAGTGAAGCAGCGTGCAGCCAGGAACACAGCGCCCGGGAAGCAGTGTGTGGGGACAGTACCTTGCTCAGGGTACCTCAGAGGTGCTTAGCAGTCCTGGGAATCGAACCCACAATTTCCTGATTGCAGGGCGAACACCCTAACCACATCTACTTTTTTAAATTCTATTTTATTTTATTTTATATTCCATTTCTGTAAAGCACATTGAATGACCCTTTGTGTATTATAATGAGCTATATAAATAAACTTGAACTAAGCTTCCAGTTTAAAATGTTGCAGCCAGAATAGTGTGTGGGCAGCTGTCATGAAAATGAAACCTACTCTTAGCTAAGCTAATGATACAATGACCTGCACAAGGAAATGACCAGAAATGTATTATTTTACAGGGTTGCCATCTTCCTAGGTCAGGGTGGAGCGAGTTTTTCAGTAAGAGGTGCAAAGTTTCTTGTTGAGCGGGGACGAACGTAGCAGGGCTGGTCATAAATGGAGAAGAGTCACTAGGCTGTCATGAAAAATCCCTCACTTGAATGTATGAGTGAAAAAGGCCATGTCATGTGTGTAAAACCAATTTGTACAACAATAGTTTGTCACACAATCATGCTTTCTCATAGTTTCCCGCTCTCTCTCTTGCTCTCTCACCCACAAACACACACACACACACACACACACACACACACAAACGTGCACACGCAAACACAGCTGGGAGTCCAAAACAGCAATTTTTGGTTTGGCTGTCTCTGGGTTGGTAAGCTAGCTCATGGCAAACTAGCTCTAGCTCAGAGCAAACACTGGGCTTTTAGCACAACAACTTTATGTTCCTGCAGTCACCATTTGTTCAAGTGCTTTGTTATTGGCAGCAGTGCAGTGCAAAATGCTACCATTGGGGCGATGTAACATGAGATTTATTGCGCGAGAGCTGCCAACTTCATAGTGACTGTTCTGAGGTAACTGTACATGCTTTACACAATATTGGCAAAATTCACATTTAAGTGATTGAACCAGTAGGAACTACATTAAGTTGTGTTTCCAGTTTAAAATGCTAGGCTACCCAGCTGGGCTAGCAGGGCTGGACTGGCCAACCAGGTGGTCGTTCCCGAGGTGGCCGTTCCCGAGGTGGCCGTTCCCGAGGGGGGAGGGTGTGGTGCTGGGGGGGGCCGGGGGGGGTTGCTGACGCGATTCCGCACCGGGCCAAAATTACCTGGCCTGCCCAAAATGACCAAATGCCCTGTATGCCCAATGGCTAGTCCAGCACTGTGGGCTAGGTTCCTGTTACTAATTGAATCTCGATCCTAGATTTACATACCATCTATTCAAATACCATTGAACCTAGTGAGAAACTGGCCTTTTCTAATCTTATTTGTTGTAAGGTTATTGGACCAGCTTTACAGAACATTGGCAAGAAATACTTAGAATTTTAATGAGAGTTTAGAGTTACTACACAAAGTTTCCAATTTAAAATGCTGTGCTAAATAGCTAGATTAGATTTGGATGGTTTACTATGGGCAGTTAGGAAATGCTTATGAATTGGGCCCTATTTTAACATTTGATTACACAACAAAAAATACCCTGATTGGATACTAATCCTATTAAACCTAATAACATCTATTCATGTTCCATTCATGTCAAAAAATTTTGCTTGTCTGTAGCAACTGTTGCAAGCTTAGCAAAATTATAAATTCGGCCTAGATTCACTGCATAAGAGTAAGTTTCCAGTTTCAAATGCTTTGCAACCAAGCTGGGGCATGATAGGAAAATTGGGAGGAGACTAGAATTTGCCAACATTGGCTCAACAATGAAACAACACTTTACAGTACAATCTTGCACATGGATAAAAAATAAACATAATTTTAAATTGAATACCATTCTAAATTCAAGTATTATGACTCATTTTGTAAAGCTTGTCCAATTTGCCAACCATTGCTGGAAAAGAAAGGACAATTGTCAGTAACAAAATGTGTGTTTTCCTGTTAATTTCTAGATGATGTGTGTGTGCATGTAGTGCTGTGAGAGGAATGTGTGCAAGTATGTGAGTGCAACAAGCTGTAGTCACAATGAGGCCTGCTCTGTGTGACATCCTGGTACATTTTGACAGTCCACACAGCTCCCTCACATTCCTGTTTTCTGTTCATCTCACACACACACATACACACACACAAACACACACACACACACACACACACACACACAAATACATGCTCGCAGTTTCCAGCCTAAATCCATCAATGTTATATTAACTCCTGCCGAGTCACATTTACACCTGCAGGGTTAAATTAGATCCATTTAATCTCTGTTGGGCTTCACTAAATACCAGAGATTTTGCTTTACTATAGCAACACAGTCTCCAGACTTAACATAGACACAGGATTAGAAGATGATTACACCAGCTGCTTGGGGCACAGCATGGACTGCCTGCGTCTGACCAAATAAATGATTCATATCCAGTGTTGTCTTGTACCTGGTATTTTATAGTTGAGACCTTTGGCCAAAAAAGGGTTCGGTATGATACCAAATCTTATTTTTTTTATCCTGCAATGATAATGAAACTCTTTCATTGCTTTACTGTATAGAATAATGGTGGCACAGTGAGTAGTTTCCCAGGACTCAGACTGGATTGCTGGTCGGGGTGACTGTATGGAGTTTGCATGCTGGATGGGTTTCTATCCAGGTGCTCAGGTTTCCTTCCACAGTCTAAAGACATGTGCATCAGATGCTTCAATGACCCCAGGTAAGAGTCTGTGTGTCTGCGCTGTGATGGCCTGGTGACCTGTCCAGGGTGTTTCCTGGGATCGGCTCCAGCACCCTCTGTGAACCTGGTTAGGATAAGTGGCTCAGAAAATGAATGAACTACAGAAATATATACAACAGTTTCTCAGAAATAGAGAAGAACCATTTAACCAGACACGGGTCAAATGACAGGTTTTGTTGATTGTCCAAGTGCGTATTTTAATGCACAATTACTGTCTGTTTGCTGGATTTACCGTATTGGGGAAAATATATATAACAGAAACTGCAGAAAATAATTGCACAATAAAAAATGTGCAGATGATGGCCACTTCATACGACTCGTTTTACGTCAAAATGTTTTACGTCACTGTCTGCATCCTGCTGATGTTTTGCCGTCTAAGTGCTCTGGTATCACACAAGTCTGCATGTATGACCGTAAAATGTTCTGCAATACCAAAAACAGGACAAAACAATACTGGAAGCAACAGTTCAATCTCTGTTTGTTACTTTGAGTGGGCCACGAGACCTCTGGGCAGCGTGGAGCCGCTAATCCGAGAAAGCAGGGCAGCAGTCAAGGTCTTTGCGCAGCTGGACAGCATCATTACTGATGTGTTTACCCCCTCTCTGAGTCAGCCAGTTGTTCTAGCATGCTATGGAACCACCACAATCATCCCACTTCCAAAGAAAGTGTGCAGCAAGAAGTGGTGACAGTAGACTTCAGGAGATCCAGCACCGCTGGATCGATGGCACTGCTTTTAAGAGGGTTTAAAACACCAAGTTCTTGTGTGTCCACATCACAGATCCCTCAGCTCCACCTCCATAGCAGAGCTCAGTAGTGTCTGTACTTTTTGCAGAGACCCCCTCCAATTCTCTCCACATTCTTCAAGAGTACCATCGAAAGTCTGCTCTCTAGCTGCATCACTGTCAGGTATGGAAACCGTAACGTTTCAGACTTTAAAACACTGCAGCGGATAGTGAGAGCGGCTAAGGAGGTTATGCAGTGCACCACTACCTCCCTGAAAAACCCGCTGCTGTAATAGAGCCAGTAACCTCGTGAAAGACCATGCCCACCTGTTATATGTGGCAAACTATATCGAAGCTTACATTCTGGTGCTGCAAGACAGTTTGACACTGCTGGCCTGCAGAACTCTAAAGTCTCATAAATGTCTAGTCCCTGCCTAACCAAGTACATTCCAATGAACTATCTCACTTATACTATACTGTATATACTTCTCATATTACACTCTGGACTTTCATTAGGACCTGCACTTTTCGTTCACTGCTACAACAGGCACACTTAAGTACTGTTATTTGATAAGCATATAATTTGCCACTCACTCAGTGTGGTTCAATGCTGCTGACTGCCTCTTCTGCAATATCATGTTTATGGTGCAATATTAGTCACTCTGGAAGGTTTACATTCCATTCCCACCTTACTGTTGTATTGTCCATTTATTGTACTGTTTCTGTTGCAACTTGCACTTTGTTGAATGTTGCTATATGTTGCATCGTGGCCCATGGAGAACATCTCATCATCTCCATGTACACAGCTGATGATGACAATAAAGTAACATTGAACCTTGAACCTTAAACCTATATTGACTTCAGATCCCTTGAGGAAACTTTTTTGAGAGTCTATGTAAACTCAGCATTCGAATTGTCACAGGCCTATTACTATGTAACTATGTTATCATGATCATATGATACTGATCATATGATAATGATGATAATTATGGTCTGTAGGAGAAAAGGATTGGATATCTGAGGAAAAAGAAGTGTGAGTCTGTTCAAATTCTATTCCAACAACAAAACGTGTCAAAGACCCATTCACAATTTTCACATGTTTACTTGTGTTTGGTTGAAACGTTCATTTCCTTCACCAGCTGTTGGCAAACAGCTCTTAGATGCACCTTCTGCCAATAATATGTTACTTAAAGCAAAGTGCCGGAATATTATTTTAGACATGACAATAGTGAAAATTATTATTTAAAAAAATAATAGCAGTCTAAAGCTGATTTCAAATATCATATCAGTTCCTCCTACGATAGCAGAGTGTATGTTTGACCAACTTGAGCGCAAGGAGATTATCAGTGCAGTTCTTTGATTAAAAATAACGTATTTTGAAGCTTAGAGGCTTAAAAATGGATCCATATGTATAACAGCACAAAATCAACATTTACCAGTAGCTTGGGTTGACATTTGACTTCCGAGGCTCTGAGAAAGAGCAAACAAAATGTGTCACATTGCCAACAAGCATCTTTCTATTTCTGAATTGTTTAAAACACACAGCTCTGTATGTCGGGGCCCATGCTGCCATATTCTCTCAGTTCGGTCAAACAATCGTCAAGTCTCCAGGCTGCAAGCGAGAGATGCAGGATTAGCTAAATCACAAAGTCAGAGCCCCCTCCCTTTCGCAGTGGTCCACCCGGGGAAAGTTTAGCAGCAGGACACCCAATCCTTTCCTCTGTGCCGCCATCTGTTCACTCACACCCTCATTCCCTTTCTACCGGAGGCTGCCCTCTCGGTGCTGCTCTTGACGTCTATGAACCAACAGGAACCTTTCCTGTGAAGTCTCCCTGCGTGTGTGTGTGTGTGTGTGTGTGTGTGTGTGTGTATGCAGGGTTTATGTGGGATGTGCCTTTGAGTTTAATAACAATAATTATACTAAACTTTATTTATAGAACATTTTTCATTCAGCACATAATAGCAGCTGTTAGTCCTGGGCAAGAAAGAATGGATTTTGAAAAAGCTAAGGAAAAAAGAACAATTAGTTCTTAAAACCAAATAAGTACATAAACCACTGAACACAAATGGTATATGGTAAAAGCTTGGACTCAGACCTGAAATCCTGGCAGTAGGTGGCTTTGCTTCTGCATGGTGTGCCAACACTGATGCTCCATTCCGAATAACATGGACAGGCTCCATTAAGATCAACAAGTTCATCATTAGAAACGCTCAGTAGCATTATCCTCCTGTCTCAGGAGCATTCCTGACTGGCTCTTAATGAATAGAGAAGAGCATGATCACAATGTTGAAGGCATTAATGCCATCTGTTATGTACATTTACAGTATGTATCTGTAGTATTTTCATATGAACTGCATTGAATTTGGTGTACTTGGCCCTGGTCGTTCATTCTAACCTTGGTTTGATCACAGTGTAAGCACTGGGAACATTCATCATGTAAGTGAAGTTTGCGGGTAGGGATGCACCAGTATTGATTTTCTGGATCCATAAGAAAACCATTAGTGAACACGAAGTCAGCATGAATGGGAAATCATAACTGCTTCTAACTCTTCTCTTTCTGTACTACTGATTTTTTCGCAGTGAGTAGTGTTTCGCTTGCATATTTAATTTGGAATTTTGCGCTATGATTCCATCATTGGTCGTATAATGTTTGTACTACATTATTTAATAAATTTATATGTCATTGATATATAATTGATAACATTTTAAAATAATTTTAAAATAAGTATTGGTTGCCGATATATATATTGTTCATGCATAGTTGTAGGCTTCAGTCACCAGTGCTGTTCTAGTCTTGAGCAAGTCTTGAGTCCCGAGTTGTTTGAGATATTCAGCAACATAGTATCACTGTGACTCTTTATTTCTCAAGCAAGAACTATTTAGTGGCCCCTGATCAAATACTAAGGTGCATAACTTTAATTAAGAGTCCATAACTTACTTTGCATTTTATTTTTTCCCCCTGAGGTTCACTTGTTTGTGATTGTGTGTTTTTGTGTACCAAAAACAGTTATAATACATTTTTACACAATTATTTTCCAACCACTATTTACCACTTAGAATTAAACAGGCTGTTTTTTGTCACAGTGCCTTTAACACCCAAATGGATCTCCTGATTGGCTGCCATGTATTGTGCCTCATTCAAAAACACAAAAACAACACATTTAAAGGAGCCAGGTTTTGCAGTTTACTCATACATTTTGATACTTTAACAGGGTTTACATAAACCATCAAACTATTAAAACAAATGAAGAAAAGTCCATTTTCTGCTCCATGGGCCCTTTAATTGAATTTGCTATGCATTATGTGTGCACTAGCACATTAGAATTCTAACCATGGCCTAAATATAGACATGCAGATTTCTTCATTCAGAAAGAGAACAGTTCATAGTGCAGCTTCAGCAGCGAGGACTTTATGTGTTGACCTTGGACCAGATGGAGAATAAGTTTCTAAAGAGCAACAAGGAAGACATCAGCTGATTAGAGTCTGCTGCATGCAGACTTGTGACTGTGGTTTGGGACTACAGCCATCAGAGTCGCAGCCTGCACCTCTGACCTCACTCTACTGCCAACCAGATTAAGAACACATATCAAAGCCCTTCTGAGTGCACTTCTTACTCTTTATTATATTTCTGAACAGGGCATCTACAGAACGTCTGTTTTTACTCAGTTACTTTTTTCCAAATTCATGTTTCTGTGTGAACTGAGCTTTAATCGTAGCTGAATCTCTCTCCTTCCATTATAGACTTTAAAGCAAAAAGCAGTTCCTCTCCAAAGGCACGATCATTGTTAGGGATGTCAGGCATAATTTTTGCACTTGTAAAACCAACCAGTGTAACATAATTTTTAGCAGAATGAATGCATTTGCGCAAGCTGCATCCGATCTTGGCAGTTGTCTGCTTGTTATTATGGTCATAAAATTATTATAACATAGTCTGATTTTTAAGATTGGATTAACATTGTTAATTTGCAAAATCTAATACAGGGACCTGGTTTTTATTTCTGTATTCTGTTTTGTCATTATGTGCATACTCTTGGCTGCATATTGTGCAATCTGATGCTGTATAAAGTCCTAAATTAATACCTGCCGGCAGATAGGGACTCTGTGTTATTAAGAAAATTGTGACTAGAGATTTGAGGACAGATCTGATTATAGAGTCATGTAGATTCAGATATTTCTCATTACCAGATAATGGAAGTGCTTGAAAACATGAACACTCAGAACTAATTAATGGAGGCTGGAGGCTGGAGACTGACCTCTAATTCCAGCTCATACTTTGGACAGCAGAGTCTTAATGATAATAGTTAAAAGACAGTTCCTTATGGTCCATTGTAGAGAATTACTTCAGTGGTGGTGATAAGAACCAGGGGTCACAATGTCTACTACATGAATACAGTACACACAAATATTTTATTTTATATTCAAAAGACTTCTGCGTTTTTATGCATAATGTTGATAATGAGGCCCCACTGTGGCACAGTGGGTAACGCTCACACCTCCAGGGTTTGCGGGTTTGAATCTGGGTCCTGGCCTTGTGTGTGTGTGTGTGTGTGTGTGTGTGTGTGTGTGTGCGTGTGTGTGTGTGTGTGGGGTGGGGGGGGGGGGGGTTTGCATGTTCTCCTGGTGGTGGTGTGAGTTTCCTCCGGGGTCTCCGGTTTCTCCCACAATCCAAAGACACGCGCGTCAGGTGAATTGGGGATTCTAAATTGGCCGTGGGTGTGAGTGAATGGCATGTGTGCGCCCTGCGGTGGACTGGTGCCCCGCCCAAGGTGAGTCCCAGTCTCGCACCTGTAGACCCTGGGATGGGCTCTGGGTACCTATAACGGAAGTAAATAGGCGCTGTTAGAAAACAATGTGGGAGCTGTGCTGTCTTAGGGTGTACTGTTTTGTACCATACCCAAGAAAGACTGTGCCCCCTGCTCACAACGTGTTTAATGTTAAGGACCTGGAACACTTAAATCATCAAATTACTCACTGCTCAATCCTTTTTGTCTGGTTAGCTACCAGAGTCCATCCCACACCTTCGGATTCTGAACCTACAGTGTTTTCAGCTTGTCACAAGCATGAGGATAGTTGCAAAATTGTTACCAAATATTTAAAAACAATGTCTCAAGCATATAGTGTTATATTATTAACTATAATTGTTTCAATTATCTGTGCTTTTAGAGGCATTAAACACTTTGGATGTCTGGTTCCTGCCACCATCTACCAGTAACCTGTTAGGCTTGCCAGGATTCAGATAACCTTTTGACATATTCATGTACTCAAGTGACATGCTGTCTACTGACAGTGGAAGTCATGTAATTTTTTTATCATATGTCTGCCATCATTTTGCAGAGAGGCTCAATCAGCAAGCCAGACATATCAACAAAGATTAAAAGAGCCTATTATAACTAAAAGACCCAGTTTTTAATGTAAACATTTTCTCACTAATGAGATGCAATGGCTTCTGTCAATAGAGAACCAACCTCCCCAATTAGCCTAATAAAAAGGATTTTACAGTCAATGATGTTATCATTATTGCAATTACAAGATCCACCCATGCGAAGAAAGGTCTAACCCACCAGTCAAAATCTGAGGTAACGTTAAACCGCCAGAACTTCAAAGTGAAATATTTCTCCTCAGAGCTACTTATTGGTTGTACAGTTTAGAGAAATAATCATTGAATTAGTCTTTTGGTTCATCAAAACAAACAGCTCTAAAGAATTTAATCAGTTGATCTATTACACATTATGAAAAAGAACGAAAACTATGCAGACATTCAGATGGTCTACATCTGTAAAGCACTTTCTGTAGAACAGAAAAAATAATCAGTTCTTGGAAATTGGTAGAACTGTAAGCCAATGGCTCAACAAAACAACGGTGTCAAGCAGACCTAGAATGAGGTCGGTCTAGTGTATGAACCTAGTCTATGAAAGACATTCTGTTCTAATGACAAATTCCTACGCCTTTTTTGGCACCATGAATTCAGTGGCTGCTGAGATTTGGCAGTTCAGCAGTAACTGAAGATCCTTCGTACCGAGATATTTATATGCTGGCAAGAGCCCCCGCCTACTTCGTCATTTCAGATTTGAACCATGCTATGGCACCTGAGAAGTCAAGGCAAATGATATGAGTTAGTAATGTAACCGGCATACATATCGAATCTCTGCTCTGCAAATGAGTACTGAAAACAGACAGGCATGGCAGGAGAAAAGAGTAAGTCAGTATTTACTTTTCTGTAGAAGATTAGAGTGATTTGGTATATTTGGTCAGGTTTGATTGAGAGTTTCCTGAAAGCTGAGCTTGATCACCAGAGCAGGGTGTTGCCTGTGAACGAAGCACTAAAGTTTTGAGCAGGTGTTGCTGCATCTGGTACTGCAACAAAAGAGGCGTTCCAGCACCAACTGTGGAATTCACTGTGTGAATGGAGATAAGTAACTTTGGTTTCACATTGTTCTAAACTTTCTGTCATCATACATACCAATGCAGTATGTAATCTACATGGTAACTAGACTGTTTACTTGTACTGTCCTCTATTCATTTTTTCATTTTGTAGAGCCCAGGGCCACACAAACTAGACAAACTGGATAAATGAATTAACCACTAATGTGACACAGTTAAAGACGGGCATGTGAATACCTTGTTTCATCAAAACACTCAGTGAAGACTGAGTGATGGAGACTTTGACAGCCAGTCGTTATTTCCTGCAGCTTGACCCCTATTTGAACTTGAAACTCAGTCCCAATTAGTTTTTGGGCAGTTTCAGATTGGAGCTTTAAAAATGATCAGACAGGTGGGGTGATTTTTGTTTGATTGGTTATTTTTAATACTGTTTTTCTTAAATAACATCTGTTACCTAGTGAATGTGTTGGTCCATTGTAGAGACCCATGCTGTGTCAACATCTTCCAAAAATGGCTTCAAATTCCTGTATTAAATTGACATCTGACAGATCATCCGTGATGATATGCCAGAATTAGTTAACTGACCTACTAATCGTCATGGACAGAAGACCTATGAAGTGGAATACAATTAACTCATGGTTCAGAATTAAAGAAATGAATGCACACATGTGCTTGAAGAAACTATGTACACAGTTGTTGATAAAAACGCTAAGCTCTTTTTTGGATTTTTACATTTGAAATTTTATTTTGACCAAACAGAAAAACAATTTAACAAATATTACTACAAGTGACTATAATCCATGCAGCTGAATCAGCCTCTTCAGATGAAGTATGCAATTTTACACCCCTGTTATGGTGAGTGTATTTTATTTGACTGAAAAATATCAACAGAGGTGGAAATTTCTATTGATTTGACAGTTCAAAGTGTAATGAACATAATGAAATATCAATTTCCGTGTTGGCACATCTCAAAAGAATTAACTGAAGAATGCCTTTTCCATTAACTCAGACCTCCCCCTTCCCTTCCACTGCCTCATTTGGATATATTTGACTTCCTATCCAAAATAAACTGGAGACACTCTTTAGTGTTTGAAGAAACAATGAGAAAGCGGGACGAGCTCACAAGAGCTGCTGCAGAGATTCTTATTTGGCAGCATTTGCTTTGCTTATTTGCGAGCAGACCAGAGGATATGCAGTATTACTTGAGCTATTTTCAGCTTTGTTTTCAATTAAATGCTGCCTAGCTACCCTCCCCCCTTTTCCACACCCACCCACCCACCCTAACTCCTGTGTACGGCTTTTCGAAGTTCCCCCGCCTTCTCGTGAGTGAGCCGCACTTACTGGTCTCACTTCAGCATGATGAAGACACTGATAGAAGGAATCATGTGAAGAAAAAAACCCACAAGTCTTTCATCTGTGTTTTCTCTGTGCCGGCAGACAGGCTGGAGTTATGTCATGGCTTTGATATTTTACTTTTTCTTCCCCCCACAATTACTTTAGCTGGGAACAGATCTTAAGATGCTTCCTTTGTGTGTCGGACCACTCTGTATTTTAGTTTCAAAGCCTGATTCTCTGTTTATATTCCATTACCCACATCACTCTCTCTTCCTCTGCCTTCCTCGTGCCACACCTCCCTCTGTGTATTTCATCTTCTTTCTTTCTCAAGCGCTCTGTGTCTGGGTCTGGCTTACCTTTTTCTGTGTGTGTGTGTATCTCTGTCCACCCCCCCAGTCCCCCTCTACTGGGCCACTACGTGCGGCAGTCCACCTAAATCCCCTGGACCTGGATTACATTTCCGAGGGGATTTAGGCTATCTGCCTGACACATGTCACACAGTTGGTTGTTCGCGCCTGCACCAACGCATCATCTCCTAACACTAAATCTCCTTTCGGGATACAATCAAGACGAACTACACAAAATGGACTGAAGTCAGGTTCCATCTGAGCTCATTCTTACACTATTCTTTTTGGCACACCAGAATGGAGAGTTAATTTTTTTTTTGTTCCTTGAGGACTTTTTGAGGACTAAGAGACCATTCCTCCAATCTCATGTTTGGTTGCACAATGTGTCAGTATTTCACACAACTTTGGATGAAGTTCTGTCACTTATGACGTCCACCTTCTTTGGACAGAAACAAGCTAGAGATCAGTTCAGTTCAGTTTTCTGAAACTCCAGAAGAATGAGTGCCGCAGTGTTAGGGGTGGGACCTGTATCGTCTGTCCTCATGCCCCCCACCATGGTGCCCTCGGTCCGGTCCAGGACCGGGTCTGAGCGAGCCTCCACCCCGATCTCAGGTGCTTCTTTCTCCAAATCGCCCCATAAACGTCTGTCTCGACTCATCGAAGACTTCTTCTGGATTGGCGGTAGCATCGTGGCCGGCTCCAAATGGAAGCTGGGCATGTTCGGTAAGAGCTGACGTGCTTTAGGGGAGTACGAATGTGTTGATCTGAGCATGAAGAGTCAATTGTATGTTGACTCTATGTCTGCCTATTTTTTTTAGTTGTAAACATCCAAAAAGAGAACTTGTTCTGTTTTTATTCTCTGGGTTCCACTGCTGTATAAATAGTCTATCCAGTCATATAAAAATTATTGAACTGAATCATAGTAAAATTTTAGAAGCATTGAATTATTTCCTAAAGAGTCGTAATTGGGATTTACATCCTTAAAGTATTCCCTCTAAAGGGTTTATAAAGAGGATATCTATTTAAACAAGATTTTGTGAATGGCTGCACTGTGTTGGAAATTATCATTTGTAATGAATAATTTAATCTCATTCTGAACATTATGAAATATATTTCTGAGCGTGGTTGCGAACAGTAATGTCTGATCTGCGGGCTACATGTGGGAATTATTTAGCCCTGTTATACTAAGGCTCAGCCTCACCATGTCAAGTTTGTTATTTGATTATTCCAGCACTGGAATGTTCATCAGTTTATGTGAGGCCTGCTTTGTTTGTTTGAAAATGATGCATGAAGCCACACTAATTCAAACAGATTGTTTCAGCAATCTTACAGAAGACAGATGCGTCAATTGCTGTTCTTGTTACATTTGTTTAATGTCCTACACTTTGTGGGCTACAACCGAGCAACAGTGTGAATTCAACAGTGCGAAGAGGACACGGTGTGAATTTAGAGCAGATTTTGCTGCCTTGCTTGTATTTACAGATTTCTTGTTATCTTGTCTATAACCATCTAAAGTTATGCTCCCTGGACTACAAAGCAGATTTGCTCGCCCGTAATGTATTGTAGAAGCACCTGTTGGCGAAGATGGCATATGGACATGGGGCAATCCTTATAATCTTAAGTCGGTGATGGTCAGAGTGACTCACCTGAACATGCTGTGACACACTTTGAGCAGACAGCCAGAAGGCAGCCAGGTCAAAAGCTCAAGTTGCTTTAACAAGCTTAAATAGCAGCAAGTGTTGCAGGTTCGTTTTGACGATTCACATTTCTCCCCATGGCGGGCTGTATGACTCACCTCATTGTTCTCCCATATAAAGATCTCTGAAACCTTTTCAGTTTTGCATTTGATTTGCAGCCCCCCAGGGGATTGAGGTGCTTAATTGTGTTTTTATTTCACAGGTTAACAGTAATGTGGCCAATCTGAGAGAACATTTAAATGTGATTGAGGAACGAGATTAGGTGCAATTTCTCGCCTGGCAATTCATTTTTTGGATCAGGGTTTTCTCAAAACCTGATTACTTTGCAAACCTGAACCTGGTTTCCATAGCAACCAATTTGAACCCAGTAAAGAGTGTGTGTAAGCGTGTGTGTAAGCGGGCGCTCTTTTTCCGCAGCATCTGGTGGAAGTTGCAGGCCAGCTCCTTTAGTTCTAGAATTCCTGCCCATATTTTAGGTCGTTCTGGTTCATCAGTCAAGTTTTGACTGTGAGTTGCATGTTTCGCTGCTTGAGCAAAAGAGTAAGAAAGTGTGCCTCCCGGCAGAATTTCTTGCCCATATCTTCCCTGGAAAAAGCCTATGAATCATAACACGGTTACTTTCCTTCGACCGCCCTTCTTATATTGTGTGCTCCCTGCAGCTTCTGGGGCGAGTGGAGTCTTGTGTAATTAAGATCTAACGAGCTCTCTACTTTCAGAGCTCCCAGACGAGCTGTGGTGCTATTAGAAGCGAAAGAGCCGGAAATGTGTGGCAGCAGAGAATCACTTTTTAATAAACTTCCAACATATTTTATTGTGCAATGGGCCTGCTCATCTGCTGCAATGGTATTTTTGCTTCTGGTGTGAAATATAGGTATAACATGCATTCATTCTTCATAACCTTAGTTTATCTGTGTATCTTCTGGCACTTGAGCTTCACTGGCACTTATACTCTTGTGCTTGTGTGCCACCATACCACGGCCTTTTACAGTTTATTAAGGTGGTGACCAAAGACTGATCTGCCAGACAGAATAAAGCATTGTCTGATTAGACGCTGTCTTAGCATATCATTCAGCATACATGTACACACTACCAACTCATCACATGGCATATGATATATAGAGACATGAGGGGAGCTACAGAACCCCTCAAAAGTTGGCTGTGCTATCAAGAAGTTAACTCAACATTCCAGGCACGATTTGCCATCCAGGACTTTTTAATATTACAGAAGAGGCACAGTGTCCCTCCTCTACCAACGTATTCAGTTTAGAGGGCACCGCTGCTTTGAAATTACGTTTACATTATTTGAGTCGTATTGTTTATTTATTTCTTTACTTACTTGCTTATTCATTTGTTTGTTTGTTTGTATTGTTATTGATAGTAGAAGTATTAGTTGTATGACTTTAATGGAAAGGCAAGGACATTAGCAGTGTCTGAAAGATGAATAGTAATGCCAGAATATCTCTAGAAATTCAGCATGCATTTTCGTTTGAGGACCTGTCTGTGGTTTGCAATGTCTTGGAAGCTCCCCACACATTAATGCCTCAGGTTTTTTCCATAATTTAATAAATGGGATTTAAACAAAGGCAATTTAAAGAGATGGCAACCAGGGTTGTTATATCTACAGCACAAATTATTATTATCCAAAATGACCAATGAACCTACAAATATTGAGAACAGTAGTACATCTCTAAAGAAATTCTTGGGTACTATTTTGCCCAACCTACACTATGTGGACAAAGTATTGGGACATACCTCTTAATTACTGAATTCAGGTGGCCCCTTGCTTCCAGTGGAGGGAGTCTTAATACCTCAGCATATCATGCTGTTATAGCTGCAAAGGAGGGAACAACTCCATACTGAAGTCTATGTATCTGAATGCAGTGTCACTGAAGTCCCTGTTGGTGAAGTGGTCAGGTGTCCCAATACCTTTGTCCACATAGTGTATATGCCATACATATAACACTCCACCATGGATGGATTTTTAAAATACATTTAAAGCCTAAACTTTCTCAAAACTACTGTAAACCAAATGTTTAAGCTTGAAGCACCATATTTGCAATCACTTTATTTTGTGAAAGACAAATTACATACTTGAAACCTTCTGCATAAAACTGATGCATCTGCAGCAAAGGTGTATCTTAATCAATCAAATATGCAGAACTTTTGAACAAGCTGAGGTAGTTCCCTTCGAGAGAGCAATGTTGCTATCAGCCTGTGAAAGTTAGCATTATGCTGATCAGATCCCTGCTGGCTTATCCCTATTTGCCTTAGCGTTTTCGTTTATTTGCACCACTTTTTTTTCTTGTATTTTTTTTTTTTTTTAATTAATTCTGATTTGCTTTATTCGGCATGCGAAGTTGGCAGTATGGCCAAGACAGTTCCGTTTTCTGTATGGTGCAAATCAGAAGGGCAGCGCTCAATTATCGATGGCTGACTGCTGTTTTTTACATGCCGCAGAACTGGAGGGACTGGTGCGGCAGTATGCGAGTGCATGGTCAAATGTTTTATTGATCAAGCAGAGTGTGGGAGATTGTAATGCTTTGAATTGCATTCTTCATGCTACATTTTATGCTGCGGGTCAATAAGTCACCATCATGGTTTTATTACCAAATACCATTAGCGTTAGGTCCAGCTTGAAATGTGTATGCTCTCTCTCTGTGTCTTCTATATGGATGTTTCTAAGGGTTATTAACATTTAAGTTTTGCTTTTAGCCTTTGGTCATCTTGCTACCAGTACAGATGCACATATTTACCAAATTCAGACACGTTACACACTTTGTATTGTTTTTACTGAAGTGAGTGTTGGAGTTCCAATGCCCAGGAGTTAATGGATGGAGTTAATGGATGGTAATGAGGTCTAGTGATCAGAAATATAAGAAATACTTTTTGTGTGGGTAAGAAACAATTAGACTATGACTGAGGATTCCTCTAGTCTTGTCAATGATCAGACTGACCGATATTTTGGTCATACATTTTGTAGTGTCCTTTTATCCAGACAGTGTGGAAAACTAGCATCCAGTTATCCAAGAACTGTTGAAAGGCATCCTGACTGATTGTACTTGTAATGCTTCATTCACAGTTCTAACATAATGAGTGCACTTCATCGAAATCAATTTACTATGCTGTGACTGACTATAAATGAGAGTTACTGGGGATCAATCAGCGTAATTTCATTTCCGTAATGCTAACCGGACTCTCTTATCCTTCATTTATTAAGTAAGCAATTTAGCGTTTTTGAGTGAATTATTCTCTTAAGCTAACCTAAATGTGGGAAGCCTTTCTTAAGCTGTGTCCTGTTTTTTGTCTTTCTGTCCCAGTGGAGAAATGCATGAGCTCAATGCAGACAGGGACTCAGATGGTAAAGCTGCGGGGTGGCTCCAAAGGCCTGGTGCGCTACTTCTACCTGGACGAACACAAGTCCTGCATCCGCTGGAGGCCTTCCAGGAAGAACGAGAGGGCTAAAAGTAAGTGCCAAATTTGCATTTAAGTACCTATTGAAGAAATGACAGGGCAGAAGTGAGGGTTCACAAAAGAATACTGTCGGAGGTGAGAGAAACTATAGCCTTTTTATGGGTGCATTCATTAGGCAAGCCTTTCAACTTTGTGTTTATCTGCACATTGTTTTTTATGATTAATGTTGGTGTACCACAGGGATACCCAAATTTAGTACTGGATGGCCACAGTCCAGCACAGTTTCCCTGTTCAAATGCAATGAATCGAATGCACCTTGTTTTAGCAGCAAGATCACTAAAATGTGCTCTAGGCCCTCCAGACTTTACTCAGGAGTTGACCCCCATTAGCCTGCATTTCAAAACTACTTACAATATGCACTCACAGACTTCATCTCATATTTTCTAATGTTTGAGGTGGTGAAGTCCATTCCCATCAATGTCATTTACACTTAGATTTCTTATCCCGCGTGAGTCAGTGAAAATAATTACACTGTCTCACCTTCCCATGGAACATGAATCCTGTCTGATTTAGAACTTTAGAATGAAAATTCTTTTTTGGAGCCCTGTGTGGAGCGATCTCTTCAGTGATCATGTGTAACAGATTAACATAGTTTATTCTAAAATATTTTTTGCACAATATAATAGTTCAGGGTGGTAGAAGCCTAGTGGGTAAAACACTTGCCAATGAACCTGATGACCATAAAGTAACAGGTTTGAACCCCCACTTTCTACCATTGCGTCTTTGAGCAAGACATTTAACCCTCAGTTGCTCCAGGGAGACTGTCCCTGTAACTAATAACTGTAAGTCACTCTGGATCCAGTTCAAATGCATTTATGGACAATTAAAGTAGTTGCAGTTGTTCATTTTCAGTTGATGTTCATTAAAAGAGCAAGTAAATAGTGGTATATCATCACAATCAGTGTTAATACTTTCAATGGTACAGTTTCTGCCAATCAGTGACTACTTTGGCTACACTGAACCATTACAAGCAGTGACTTTGCAGCCGAGTCAATAATTGCTGATTGACGATGGTGTTAAATTGACATGATGAATCACGCCTAACGACAGAGCCCATTGAATCTCTGGCAGTGAGGCTATGTCCCACTACAGCCATGGAATGAATCAGATCTTTAAGTTGCTTCAAGAATGCATCGACTTTATGGACAATTAAAGTAGTTGCAGTGCTTCATTTTCAGTTGATGTTCATTAAAAGAGCAAGTAAATAGTGGTATATCATCACAATCAGTGTTAATACTTTCAATGGTACAGTTTCTGCCAATCAGTGACTACTTTGGCTACACTGAACCATTACAAGCAGTGACTTTGCAGCCGAGTCAATAATTGCTGATTGACGATGGTGTTAAATTGACATGATGAATCACGCCTAACGACAGAGCCCATTGAATCTCTGGCAGTGAGGCTATGTCCCACTACAGCCATGGAATGAATCAGATCTTTAAGTTGCTTCAAGAATGCATCGACTTTAACTGGACATTGCTTCAGTGAACCTAACACCCATGTTCCTATTACTTCTTCACCTTAAGTAGCTGGCAAGCTTGTGAATGACAAAGCAAGGATTTCTTCTGAAAGTCATGTATTCAGGTTTCAAAAACAGAACAACTCCAGCGACTTCGGCACATTTATGAACATCAGAGCCGGTTACGGAAGCCAGCAAAGGCCGCTTTATCAGCCTCAGTCAACTCCAGCTTGCATTATTCAACAGCGGTTCAGTGCAGCCCCAAGGTCACTCTGTGGAAATGGTATTCAGGCCGTGTGTTTTGATCTGGTGCTGAACCTGCTGTTCAGCTGATGAAAACCTTTCATCCCTGGCCATGTCTCACACACACCCCGACCACCCCCACCACCTCTAAAATGTGTCATAGCACAATATTCTTAATGACAGAATGCCTCATAATGTGCTGAGTCCATTGATAACAAGGGTTATGATCACGGAAACATTCTGGAGCTCCCTCCGTGGCAGGTCACTTGTAATATAGAACAGGCAGCTTTGTGTTTCAGCAAGTACAGAGAAAATAATGTCACTGTGCACGCACTAGGGTATTGTAATGTGCAATAACAGTCAGTTGGTTTAGTGTCATAAACATTTATCAAGGATTTCCGGGCTATGATTAACATAAATACATGAACTAAAGTTGTACTAATTGTATTTTTTTTGGTGTTTTGACCAAAATTTCGTTAGCTCTTTTTTCCTTACTGTGCATTGTAAGCGTAAAGCGTCCATTAGTCATGTGTGCAAACACCACAGCACAGCACACAGTGTGAACAGCACAAATTTCTTCTCTTCATTTTACCCATTTACCCAGTGAAGCAGTGGGCAGACAGGAACTCAGTACCCGGGGAGCAGTGTGTGGGGACGGTGTCTTGCTCAAGGGTACCTCAGTGGTGCCACTGACAGTCCTGGAATTCAAACCCACAACCTTCTGATTGCAGAGGCAACTCCTAAACCACCAGACCACAAGCTGCCTGGTGAACTGTGGGCTTAGGTTATAGGGTCTCAAATAGCAAGTTAGTTTTCTTCACACCTTTTTCTCGGTTTTGTTAGAACTTCACTGATTTCTGGAAGGACATTACCCAGCCTTAGATTTTAGAACATTAAGCAATATCTCTATACAAATATTCATCAACCTGGACTTACAGTTTCACTCCTCTGAACCTATATACTGATTTTAAACTATGTATCCTATTCTGAAATGCCTGATCTGACTCATGCTTCTCCGTGTCCATCCCACATTTCTTTGTTGTCTGTCATCTGCAGTTTCCATCGACTCAATCCGTGAGGTGTGCGAGGGTAAGCAGTCAGAGATATTCCAGCGCTACGCAGATGGCAGCTTCGACCCCAACTGTTGCTTCAGCATCTACTATGGCGAACACATGGAGTCTCTCGACCTGGTCTCTGGCACGGGTGAGGAGGCACGCACCTGGATTACTGGCCTTAAGTACCTTATGGCAGGCATCAGTGATGAAGACAGTCTGGCCAAACGTCAGCGCACCCGGGACCAATATCCTTTTTCTTTGAATATTTTTTTCACAGTCATGGTGTGAAATCATAGCTCCCCAATTGAAAAATGTTTTGTTTTAGGACTAAATTTAAAACAATGAGTCATTCTTCATGAGTTCACTGTCAGGGACTGAAACCTGGGCTCAGTACTGGCTAGTGTGTAGATACCCATCCAGTGTATTTCCTAAGAAACAATGAACAATTCACCTAGTAGAGCCAACGATAAATGGCAGACAGCTGAAATCCAGTTAGCTTTATGAAAATTAAATCATGCAAACTAAATACTACTCCTATAATAAAAGAAATAAATAATTCAACATTGTCTGACCTAGTCTGTAGTGAACAGTAATTTACCATGGACAATCATTTTGATGCAAGGTCGCCATAGTAGTCCGTCATCAACTGCCCTTTCTTTATTAGCATTGTGATTTGAGTCAGCAGGTTTTCTATTTTTTTGGCTACAGAGAAATTATTGCTACAAATGTGAAAGAGAATAATTTGAAAAATGCTGGTATATTTTTTAAAAACATCACGAAAGTAACTGTTGACATCAGGGGCGTCAGAAGCATTTTTAATGTGAGGGGGACGCAACGGTCGATGTGTGTGGGCGGGGTTTGAGGTGGGCGCGGGGTTGCTGCATGCGTGCAAAGTCTCGTCCTTTTAGGGGTGGGGGTGTTTGGAAACCCCTGTTGAATCTTGAATCTTGAATCTTTCGCAAAAGAACCCACTCCATTTAATTGATAGAAGAATACACACACCACTGGAAATCCGCTCCAGGTTTGCCTCCAAATCACCGAATGCAAGTGAAGTGAATCGTCAGTGCACAGACAGGCTGCTCGGCTTTCCAG
>JBBPCX010000016.1:4535886-4554117 GCA_037974365.1 Hydrocynus forskahlii
AGTGGAGTGGATTCTTTCGCGAAAGATTCAAGATTCAACAGCGCTGAGTGAACTAATTATTTATGTTAAATGTGGGGGGGGTCCTAACGAATAATTATGAAATGTGAGGGGGACACGTTCCCTCTGATTGAATGGCGACGTTGCCCATGGTTGACATGATGAACTAAGGTGGTGATAATTTTTTAGTTTATCAGTGTCTCCACTTGACACTGTAATCCTCCGAGACAGTCCTTGAATAATCTGAAATGGAAGCAGCTGCAAGTGGTAAAGCAGTGAGGACGAGAGAAATGTAAATGCAAGGGCCTGGGGATATGCACTAACCTGTTAGAATAAGATATCAGGTTGTGAATCATTCATTATGAATAATCAACAGTAAATAAGATTCATTTGCTCCGATTATGTGGGCTGCTATAGTAAACATTTAGAGTTATTTAATACTCATCCACATTTTGTACATCTCTCCTTTTTCTTTATTACGCTTTTGTGCTCTCTCTCTCTATCTCTCTCCTCTCCCTCTCCCTCTCTCTCTTTCTCCCGCTCTCCTCTCCCTCTCTCCTCTCCCTCTCCCTCTCTCTCCCTCTCTCTCTCTCTCCTCTCCTTCTCTCTCTCTCATTTTTACCTGAGGTGACCTTCTAAATTCCCTTTTTCCCTTTTTACCCAGGTAATCTTGGATATAGTGATGGGTGAAAACGTCATGATGCTTCAAGAAAATTTCATGATACAGAATATGAAACAAAACAGTTTTTATACAACGTTTTACACACTCCACTAAATTAAAAATATTTAAACAGAACTTGTTATACTCTCATTGCAATTAATCATTCAGCTTGACAATGTTCTAGAGGTTCTGACATTATCCACAATATGCTCAAAAAAGCATATTGTGATATGATTTATCACAAAAATGATAAATATCTTCATATTGCCCAGCCCAACTTGGATATGCATGCCTTCCATGAAGACTTAGGCCTAAACAACAAAGTTTACATGCATTAGCTGCATTAGCACTTTTCACACTCAAAACACTAGCAGTGTATCAGGATAGTTTTACCAGGAATATTTGAGCTTTGTGTCATTCACACATGCAGTCTTTAAACAAGTATTATACAGTGATGCACCTTTTCTTAGCTGCCATCCTTCACATGAACAGTTGAGTGACACCTTAAATCTTTAGAGTATGAAAATACACTCATACAACTCTCTCTGCCATCTAACCTGAACATTTGTCCTCAGTTATAGTACTTAACCGGACTTGGCAAATTCAAATTATTTTGTTCATTGTTCAAAGCAACACACTTTTTTTATAGTGGAATAAAGATTAGCTGCAACATCACTTCGCCCACCACTACAGTACACCCTCAGTTGTGTGCTTAAGCTTAGCAAAATGTAGGTTAAGCTTGTGTACATCACCTTGTTGTACAGTAGTGTATGTCTTTATGTCTTGTAAGCTCCACTGAGTAGTTGTCAGCCCTTAACAGTGTGTCCACGTGGTTGAAGCAGACGTTCACAGAAGCGGACAAGAATGGAGACGGCAGTCTGAGCATCAGCGAGGTGCTGCAGCTTCTGCACAAGCTCAACGTCAACCTGCCCAGACAGAAAGTCAAGCAGATGTTCAAGGTACGCCGCCTGCTGTGGGGCAGACTGGCCATGCGTGCGCGTGTGTATTTTAGTGTCTGAGCCACATAAATTTGAAGGCGCAGTGCAAAATGTGACTTGGTTCAACTGCAGTAAGCATTAGCGTCTGAAATGAACACTCAGTTTGTGCATAGGGCCTTAATTACGCTTTACTTATGTGATGCAGGGTTTAAATGGAGCATTCAGAACCAACAAAGTTCAGTGCTAATGCAGTGATGAAGAGGTAACCGTGTTAAGTCCTCTCCCATCAAAACATTCTTCTCTCATCTTTGGCATTTGGTGCTACTTTACATTTAGACCACTGTCGTGGGTTTACAAATGGATGAAAAGTGTTTATTAACAGCCATTCATTAGACCAAATACCTTAAAAAATAATTAATAAGCAGTGATAACACATAAAGGGCAACAGTGACATGTTGTTGCTAAATACTGAGTCCACATTGATCTAAACTATTAAAGCTCAGATCTCACTGGCTGCTGATCTTAAGCTTTATAAACCTTTACAAACACACCACAGGTAACTCTGGCATTTATAATGAGCTGCCACGAAGCACGTGGAATATGAGAAGGAGTCAAGCTCAAACCACTACAACTGTATTAGTGCTAATTGGATAAATGTTTTTTCATATTTTTGGTTTCTTCTGGTAAAAAAGAGATATTTTTTACATGATAAACACCATAGATGTCAATAAGAATAAGATGCAAACTTGCGAGATACCACCATCAGAAGCTTGTCCCAAATGGCTGATAAGCAATTTATGATTTGAAATCATAAGTCAGCCCTGGTCAGGTATGTGGCATAAGATGCCATGGTGGTATGGCCTGGGAAAAGCGATCTTCCTTCATGAAACAGACATTTCAGGTTTAGATCAAGGAGAATCTAAAGTAAGCTGGCTAAGCCACAAATTCTACTTTGTGAGAAGTCCCCATGTTGTTTCAAAAGGAGTAGACTGAACTTGGGTTTCCAAGTGGTACAATCTTTGTTCTCTGTGGTACATTCTTTGGGTTTGTCCGGTTTTCAAGAGATCGCAAGTTTGAATTGCAGCGATTTTGCAACCAAAAATGGCACTTATTGTGGGCATTCTATCATTGCTGTTTTGCCTAGTACTGATTAATTCAAAGGTCATCAATATTTACCGCATTTTGGTGAACCAATATATTGATCAAGCTCTATCAGGGAGTCAGTGCTTTTGGAATTACAGGGTGATGACAGAGTGTTATTCTATTTATTTCAGTGTGTCTTTAAGGACTTAGCCCCCATCTGGATGCAGTGACTGCTGACACTGGTTAAAAAAAAAAAAAAAAAGTGAACAAGGGTACCTTTATAAAACTCTAGCACTAATTTATGGCTGAGTTTAAGAAGTTTAGAAAATTCTGCATAAAACTGACTGCCACTGGTAGCCCAAACTGTAAAGTAAATTGAACGTGTTATGTGCAATGTCTGTCTGCTTTTAGTGCTGTCCTCCCAAGTTGTATGCAAGTTAGTTGCCTTGCATATTTTCGAGCAGAATGTATTTTGTGTTTAGTATATTTGGCCCACTGTGTGTGTGTTTGTGTGTGTGTGTGTGTGTGTGTGTGTGTGTGTGTGTGTGTGTGTGTGTGTGTGAGCCCACAGCAGTCAAGTGTGGTAGAATTAGTAGGTTGATTTGTAAAGTCAAAGCATGTAGTTATTTAATGTGCCCTGAAGGCCCATTTGGATTTATCTATGACCTACTCAGAGATAAACAATAAAGCATATGAACCATCCATCAGGTATGTAATCAATAAAGTTAATCTGATTAATAAAGAAAGGAGCTATGCATCATTTTATAGCAAATTTGACATTTTGTCAAAGTGCCCGCTTCTTCTTTGTAAGGCAAACGATCGCCTGACCCATGAGAATGTGTGTGTGTGTGTGTGTGTGTGTGTGTGTGTGAGTTGTCCCAGTGCTCTCAAAAAGCCATTTCCTAGCCAGGCTGGATTAGTGAGTCTGTATGTAAGTACTGTATGTGGCAGAGATCTCACCTCAGCTCCTTGCAGGTCGCTAAGCTTCACACTCCATCAGTGCCCACCCCATCTGCTGTAAACGGACACAGATGGCCTTTATTGTAAGACAGAATAAAGCACAGGGGAGCAATCTGGCCTTGTGTGCCTGTGTGTATCTATCTGTCTGCCAGGAGAGGCTTTGGCCTTGGCTCTGTAATGTCTTCGATTATCAGGGAGAATAATTTTGAATGACTTCTCTGAATTGTGTGCTGTGTCTGAAGAATCCTGAACAATCCGCTTTTTTGTCCCTTTCACTTAATTTGTTTACTTGTATGCCTGATTTACGTTTTACCTTTAGATACACGTTTATTCCCCTTTTGCAAAGCATCTGCAAGTGGGAGGAGGAGAACCAGCCTCACCTTAGATGCTAGAAGACGCATCACTGTACAACAGTTCTTGTCACATTACAGCAAAACAGGATACCAGACTGTGAAGTTGTCCCACTTAAGTGTCCCTTTCTAAGAAGTCTTTTAAAAATCCCAAATATGGATCCTGTTGTTATTATTGTCATTATAGTACTGTAATGTGCATTTTCTCAAGTTTGTTCTCAGCTTTGATATATGTTGCTCATGTTAAACAGGTGCCCATAGTATGCTCAGAAGGGAGTAAGAGGTCAGTCATGGATGTTTTCCCCGACAATTATGCACACTATTGGCTTGGTACTATTTTCAGCATGTTTTCTGCATGTGTCAGGCAAATCAGAGATGGGCAGTTATGATTCCATGTCCTCTTTGGTCGTTTCATGTGGCTCATTTTCAGGGAAAATGAAAATGCATGCTGTGCCTGGTCTCCGCAGTACCTAAATTGCGAACCGTTGCTCCAGGAAGTCTATACTGAATAACAGACATGCATTAGGACCACTACTTTTAAACTATTTCCTGGACGCAAACTAAATATTGTACAAAAAAAACGTTTTCTATTAACACTCACTTTTGACAGGATGGTTAATCTAGAATTAGGCTTAATCTGTACTTGCTAAGCCCCTCATTGTGACGTGCATTAATGGATATTAGTCTGGCTCCTCCACTGACGTTGATTGCTGTTGCTTAATTTCTTTCACCCAGATTTTAAACTGCTTGTTTTTGAGCGGGGTTTTAATATACATCTGCATAGAATGCCAATGCTCTTTACAGCAAAGGCCTGGGGTGCGGGTTTGTTTCTTGAAGTGTGAGTGATGCTCTCCTTGAAAAAAGACTAAGAATAAGTGTGAATAATGTCCTCCTGCTCTGCCGCCTGAAGTGTTGATGACCTGTTTTTGCACTGGCTGTCGAGCCTCTGATCCTCCACAGCTCGGATCTGTAGCCCACCGATCTCGTTCACGCAGCCTCTCTCGTTCTCACAGCCTCGCTCACTTCCTCTGTGTGGCCTTTTGTTTGTCAACTCGACGGAGCTTCCTGCCAAGGGACTGATGAAATGAGAAACTGAAGCAGGGTCCCCGAAAGCTTCGAGACGAGAACCTTTTTCCTTTGGGCTGATAGCACTAGCTTAGTGAAAAATCAGATTTAACTATATAAAAGAGTCATTGTTCAGTGCCGGACATGTGCTTCTTCATGAGGCTGGATGGAGTGAAAATCTGAATGTTATTTGTACTTTTGTTTATCTTTTTCAGATAACAGCATGTCACACAGTGCTAGAAACATATAAGCCAGGCTTTTTGACATTCTGTAAAGTTTATTTGTCTAATTGTAATAAGCTAATATGTAAACAAGGTCATTCAGTGTTGTCTGACATTGTTGTTTGAATTGTTCACTTCAGTGGTTATAGTATTTTGGCTTAAAACATAATTTTTCAAATCCATTACTGAGATGAACATGGAGGTTGATGATTATCAATTTTTTTATGTTAAACTACTATATTTGGATCATAGACATCATGCTCTCTGGTGCCTACATCCAAGTCAAGCAGTCAAGAAGGTTTTTATTGTCATTTTAACCATATACACAATACACATGCCTGCAGGACCACGGTGCAACACAAGAACAGAAACAGAAACACCACAAGACCACAAGTGCGGATGGGATGATGCAAAAATAAAATTACAGCACCAATGTAAGAAAATCTGATGCAGTAAGTTTCACTATTGTGGACCATTTGACATTAAACTGCCCTTGATGAATTTGGTTACATCTCAGTCATTGAATTGTGTAGAAATAATTAAATTAGACGACACTGAATTACACAGAGTCTAGAATATTTTTCTCGATCACTTTAAAAGCAATGCATTTCATCATCTCTCCCTTCTCTGAGCAGTTGACAGCCGAGGGCCGGGCTGAGGGGGACCTGGCCAGTGTGTTCTGAACCTTTTTTCCAGTTCATTGAATCATAGATGGTTTATCCCCCTGACATGGCCACCTATGCAGCAGGTCGCTGATCAGGGGTTTAAAGTATCAAACGTGATGGAGGCGCACAGGCAGTTCTGTGTGTCCCGGGGAAATCCTTTCAACTTGCTTCAGTGCAAATTCACATGGAAAAAAATCCTTTTAGATTATACCATCTGTCGGGTGCATCACAGTGACCGGAGAAAATGACTTCATCCAGCCCTGATTTCTTTGAGAACCATAAAGAAATGAGCATGTCTGTTTATGAATATTAATTTTTAGACTATGTTCACATTACAAGCTCAGTTCAGATTTTATGCCCAAATCTGACTTTTCTGGCATAATGGTTCACATTTGTGTGGGTAACCGACTTATGTCTTTAGTGCAAATAAACCTGCACCCTGGAACGACCTGAACCAGCACGCCCACATTCAAATCAATAGTGTCACATAAATTAACTTCTATAAGTGATGAAACTGTGGACTCTACACCCAAATAGTGCACTGTATGTTCAGTAGGCTTCTGGGCACATTGACTGAATCCCAAATGGCTCTTTCTTAGATATCAAATGCACTATTTTGGGGTAGAAGCCCCTTTTTATGACCTATGTAGTGCACAGTGTAAGGAGGAAACAGCTTAAGTAGCAGCAAAGGCCATCTCAGTGGATCATTCATTCTAAACAGCTCTCAGTATTACATATTAAAGCAGGATGAACCGTGGAAAAAAATACAATAATTCAGATCTGAGCATTTACATTAAGGTCGCATAGAATCAGATCTAATATACAATCACAAAAAAGTGACTCAGATCCAATTAGAAAAATCAGATAGTGGTTCGGGAGTTGCCCCTATGATCCGAAGGCTGGGGGTTCAAATCCCAGGACTGCTAGTGGCACCACTTGCCCCCTGATGGTGGCTGCCTACTGCTTCCTACTGCTCATCAAAACTTTCCTGAGACAAGATACCATGTCAGTGCTCCTAAAATAGTCAGGCTAATTTGAAACAGTAGCAGACGTTCTCAGCACGTGTTTTATCCATTGAGAAACTGTCGTTTGAAGAGACTGAAACTGAAATTGTTTGTTGCTGTTTTTTCCATAATTTTTATGTTGACAGAAATGCTGAGTATAAAACTTGATTTCCCTCTTACACTCTACACTGAGAGTGAGAGCATAGACTCTAAGACACTCTGCTGTGTTTTTGTTCAGAATAGAAGGGATGCTAATGAGCGACTCCAGCTCAGCCAAGACATTGCACTCCTCTGACACTACTGAATGTTCTGTGTAACGTAGCCAGGCACTGTCACCCTGCTCCAGAGCTTTCTACGTCTAGGATCCTTTGCAATATGTTTAGTTTGTATTTTCAACATTAAAAGAAATCTCTGTTTCTTCTTTAGTCTTGCATGTAGGACAGGGATCGTAACTGATGGGAATGTCTTTCTGTTCAGTCAGCACTGAGAGAACTTTCTCTTTTTTTCTCTTTGGTTGATTGTGTGTTCCTTTTCCGTAATTGCGAAGCTGTTGGTGTTTTGTTTTCTCTAGGAAGCGGACACGGATGATAACCAGGGAACTCTGGGCTTTGACGAGTTCTGCTCCTTCTATAAGATGATGTCAACTCGACGGGATCTGTACCTGCTGATGCTTACCTACAGTAACCACAAAGACCACCTGGACACAGAGGACTTGGCGCGCTATCTTGAGAATGAACAAAAGGTGAGGCTTTGTGGATGTTTCTCCTTTTGTTTTTGGGCTGTGTCTCCATTTCACGTACTATGTAAAAGGAATAGCAAGGTTTGATCAGTCGGAAACTTTTAAATGCACCACCAAAACGCTGTCAAAAACAACTACGTTTCCCATTTCAGCGAAAAAAAATCCAAGTGGTCAGAAACGGAAACTGTTATGCACAAATTCTTAAAACGACTTCACATAACTGCGATGCGCACAAGAGAAGAGTGTGGCCCACTGTGTGAGATGGAGGGATATGCTCCTTTATTAGCTTTTGGTAGAGCAGTTGCACAGCACTAACAATGCTAAGACGCCGGGTGGAAGTGGCTGTGATCACTTAATGAGGGCTGAAGTTGCTGTTCTATTTCGCTATTACTCACCGAATCAAAAGGAACGCCACTTCTGTGTCACTCCACAAGTACTGTTGAGAATTTCATCTGCCACCACATTTGCTGGAAATGCATGAAAAACCTGTTTCCATCACAATTTTCAAATTTCAGTAAACCAACGTATTCACCACATCCAAGAGTACAAAACTTTTTTGATGAGATTTTGGCAATTTTTCAAATTGCTGTGTTTTTCATCCAGGTTTTTTATGCACATTATTAAAACACAATGATCACAATACAATCACAGTATTTCTTGTACCGTTTAGTTGAGCCGGACCAATTACTGAGTGTCCATTAATATGTACAAAGAAGTGTATAATGACCTACTTCATCATAGTAACAATATCAAATTGTCACATTGCCTGCTCCTACTTCCAGGTTTGTGCTGTATATCTGTGCATTAAAAGGTGTATGCATCCCCAGCATCCTAATACATCCCCTTGGCTACATGCCCTCTTTCTCAACTCAGGCATGTAATTTGATAAGCTTGGTGATGAATATGCATCCTGACTCTTCCCTGTTAATAGGGCCAAAGGCATTTTTAAAAATCAGAAAGCCTGAGCCTCTGAAAGCCTCTCCAACTTCTCTTTCTCTCAGTTTCTCACATACCAAAGATTGCCCATATTTCAAGAGTCTCTTCAATCATACTATAATTGTTGGGGCTTTCTAGGCAACCTTTATTGCGGCATTCTAACTAGATCCTACAGTGCATCAAAGGACGTCTCAAAAATAGTTCCTGGCATCTGGCTTATATGCACACAGACATGACAGATTAATAATTATGCGGTTAGCCAAGGTACAGTTTGTCTCCAAAACAAATTCAAGAGGCAAGGTCAGTTCAGTACAGATGCAGATGCATTTCTAAGCCTTCTTATGACTTTAAATTAAGGATTGCGTTTCCGGTCCTAATGGTAACCTTTCAGCTCTCAAAGCCAGCACGACCAGCTTTTGGTGGTCTTGAGTCTGGTGCATCTGTGGCTTCCAATGAACAGACAAACTATTTAAAATTGTTAGCAGACATAACAAACAAGCAGGATAGCTTGTAAAAGGCTTAGATAGTGCTAATCCAAGAAAAGAAAATCAAATATTTGTTTACTGGTGTTGGGTTAGGGTTAGGGTTAGGTTAGGGTTAGGGTTAGGGTATTTAAAAAAATATATATTATTATTATTATTATTATTATTATTATTATTATTGGTGATTTGATTCAGACTCAGTTTTATTAGGTCACACTGTGAGGGCTAAATGAACAAATAAGACAAATGCACATTCAGGTACTGTCTGTTAAAAGGTAAATCAGATTATTTGCCCCTTAATGAGCCAAACAGGCATTTAAAATTCTTAAATGAAAAATCTATTGCCTTTTTAAACAGAAGTCAGAATGCCACATCAAAAGAGGCAGGTGAATGGATGAACAGAACAGGTGTAGCAGCAATGTTCAACTCAAGGGATTCACATCACTAAATTACATCAAACATTTAAAAAATTTGCTCATTGTGTGTTTGAGTTTCGGATTTGGATATTGGCTAGTTCTGATCTTGGCATCCCATGCAGTTAGTCTCACAGCATCACTAGTACTTTTGTAAGTGACTGGCTACTTATGAAATCAAAGCATAGAGACTGAAAATTCTTGAAATGTCAGAAGGTGTCTTATTTTTTTCTGTTAGAGGCATGAAAGGTTAAATTTAAAAATAATAGTTGTGTAATGCTAACAATTCTGAATCAAAAAATCAAACAAACTGGCAGAACTAATAAAGTTAAATACACTGCGAAAGGACTGGCATGTATGTGTTTGATCAATTTCAATAAAATAGACACTAACAGATGCTATATTTGAGTTTTGGTGGGGGGGTTATGCGTGGAACTGATAATATTGTTTGCTAATGTTATAAAAAGCATTGCATTTGATTCAGAAATTATGTCAGCGACCTTAATTGAGAAACTAGCATTCAGAATTTATTTTTGCTCTTAGTAAGTAACAAGTTAACCTCCTTTTCACATTTCCAAGCAAGGGCAAACAAGAGAAACAAGTAAAGTTCCCACCATTAAAGCTCACAGTTAGATTTGTAATGCACCATTTAAATTCAATCACAAAAGCAATACAGGAGTTCTGAACAAAGCTGACCAAGCCAATTAGTCCAAAGCTCTGCTTGTGGTTAAGCACTAGCAAACGCGTTGAGCTAGCGCACAGCATAGCCTGGAACTGGGACCATAGTGGTTGGTGGCATAGTCCCCATCCTCCTCCCCCGCTGTGTTAGTAGGGGCCTGATGCTGATTGACATGGATGGAAATCTGATCGACTAATCAGCCCATTTAAGGCCCAGCTGTCGGCCACAACAATCGGATTCCACAACCGGAGTGGGCCAGCCACATGCAAAGATGTTTCTCAATGGGATTAGATTCATTCTGTTTGGTAAACACTTTGGGCTTTTCGCTTTTTTACACTTTGGTTTACCTAATGTGAAAACTGCAGATTCTGTATGTGTAGATAATCTGCCTATAACTTCCACTGAAATTTTTTTGCTGTTGTTGACGTGTAATCTCACTCCTTTGGTTTGTATTTGTTTCAGATGACAAAGGTGACAAAAGAGCACTGTCTTGAAATTGTTGCCAAGTTTGAGCCATGTCCTGAAAACCAGAAACAGGAGGTTCTGGGTATTGACGGTAAGATGAAATCTAGAACAAGAGAATTCTGTGCATGTTATTGTTTTCCTTACTCATTGCGCATGTGACTCAATCAACTAGTAATGTCCTTATAAATATGTTTTATCAATATATGGCCAATGAATATTGAGGCCAAATTAAGAGACTGTGACTAGAATTTTAGAAACATGTTTGTAGTATTTGCCATGCACGATTCCAAAACACCCTTCAGCGGAGTTTCAGAAGTTACACAAACAGAGGTGAAATAATTTGTTACCCAAAAATGAAGATAGTGAATAATATTATATTATTTATTGTGTGATTTATAATTATTTATAATTATTATATATAATGGGAAGTTAATTGAGTCATGCTTCTTGCTCTTTACGGACACTGCTAAACCGTCATTCACTAGCTGCTCAGTGGCCTTCTGTAAACACAGAGAACCATCATGGTTAAATAACCACATCTTAAATATATGTAGTCCTACATACATTAGAATAACTGACCGTCTCAAAGAGATAAATGTGACCAACTGAGTATTCTATATTGGCCCTTTAAGCTCTAAAAAGTGCCGATGCAATGTTCATTCTGTTCACTGGTAAAATTCTACCCGTACAGGTTTCACAAATTACATGCGAAGTCCATCTGGGGACATCTTTAACTCTGAACACTACGAGGTCAACCAAGACATGACCCAGCCTCTGTGCAACTATTTCATTGCCTCCTCTCACAACACCTATCTAATGGGGGACCAGCTGATGTCTCAGTCTAGAGTGGACATGTACGCCTGGGTGCTGCAGGCAGGCTGCAGATGCGTAGAAGGTCAGTAGCCGTTCACCTGGACTGTCTTTATGTAGTGCAGATTTTATCTTTTTATATTTAAAACAATTATATATTTTTTTAATATTTTATATTTTAAATATTTAAATACTACTGCTTATCTTTTTTTTTTTTTTTTTTGGCAGTGGACTGCTGGGATGGGCAAGACGGAGAGCCAATTGTACACCACGGCTACACTCTAACTTCCAAAATTCTTTTTAAAGACGTCATTGAGACCATCAACAAATATGCATTCGTCAAGAACCCGTAAGTAACGTCAATGGCTTGCAGCGCCACCCATTTTCTAGATTTGTGTGGATTTTTATGGATTTTTTTATGGCTCTGTTGGATTCAATTGTATATATATTTTCTTGTTTTAGATATTTTAGTTCAAATATTTCCTTGATTTAGATATTTTGGTTTAGATACATTTGGTTGATATTTTTGGGTTGTGAAGTTGTATAGGTGTAGATTTAGTGGTTTTGATTTAGATTTTGATAGACAGACTCTATTTATGCAAAATAACGTGTATTGTAAGTAACAGTCCTCTTCAGTGGTGCATATTTTCCATGTCAGATTTCATTAACACCCTCATTGCTAAAGGTGCCACCGAGATGCGCACAGCCAGGGCTGTGCTGCAAACAAATTGCTATTTTTAGACCACGTCTCTCAAGTAGGCTCCAAAACGTGTCGGTTTTGACATGCGGCCGTTTTGGAATGCTGCTGCAGTTTTTCTGTAAGCCAATAATCTGTCATGACGGGAATGTTAAACATATGCCGCCTTGTAACCTCCCTCAGGGGTGGTTCTTCAGAGTGAACATTAAGATGAGGATTTGTACATTCTTTCATAGACCTGACTTTCATAGACTGACATTTTCTGTTTTCATTTGTCAAAAACATGTTTTTGATCAAGATAACACATACATGGAAATACACTGCACACTCCAGTCTGCTTTTTTATTGTTTCAAAGCTTAATTGAGGCACCTAGAGATCTGCCTTGACACCATAATGCTAACATGCTGGCAAAGTAAAGTAAAGTAATTTGGCCCCTTATAGTCACGCATAAACACACTACAGCACACAGCGCAAACAGTGTGAAATTCTTTCTCTGTATTTAACCCATTTACCAAGTGAAGCAGAGGGTTGCCACTAATAAGGTACCCAGGGTGCAGTGTGTGGGGACAATGCTCTGCTCAAGAGTACCTCAGTGATGACACTAGCACTGCTGGGATTCGAACCCACAACCTTATGGTTGCAGGGACAGCACCCTAACTACTAGACATTTTCTGTTCCCATTTGTCACAAACATGTTTTTGATCAAGAGCAAACGTGCATGGGAATACACGTCACACTCATGCCGCTTTTTTTATTGATTCAGTGATTAATTGAGGCGCTCAGTGATCTGCCTTGACACCATAATGCTAACGTGCCGTTAGACATGCTGTTATTTGTTGTACCTAACATTTATTGCTTGTCAGCAAAATAAGCCTTGTAGCTTCACTGCATAACTGACTTTGGCAGCTAATGATCTGATTGGCTACATTTGAGCTAAAGTAAAAAACTTTAAACAGTTGTGTGTGATGTGTGTGGTTCTCTCTCCAGGTATCCAGTGATCGTGTCCATTGAGAACCACTGCAGTGTTCCGCAGCAGAAGAAGATGGCTCAGTATCTGGTGGAGATTTTAGGGGAAAAGCTGAACGTGTCCACTGTCAGTGTTGACGAATCTGGACTCCTGCCCTCACCTGAAGCTCTCAAAGGGAAAATCCTCATCAAGGTTAACTTTTTTACAGATGCTACTGCCTTTACACAAACAGTTTGCCATCTGAAAGTCAAATGCAGACATTGGGGGGCGACACAGGGATGTGAAGAACAAAGCGTGACAGAATGTGGCTGGCAGGCAAATTTCTTTCATCTTTACTGTTGCATCTTTTCAAATAGAACAGTTTGAAAGGGTATCAGCTTTTGTAGTGCAAAGACAGTTCCAGGTTCTCTCCAGAGAAGGTAGCATTTAGAACAATGTGAGCATTTTGGTCCCCATGATATTGTAATGCTTTCATAATATGATACAAAATTAAATTTTTATAAAGAGTAAACAAATATACAGTTCACATTAGAAAAAACTCAGAGTACTCAGAGTTAATTGATTTTACCATGACAAGGAGACACATCTCTTTACACATGCTGTTTTCTGAGGGGCAGCATAAGCTAGAAAATAGTCACTAACTTAGAATAATTAGGTAGAGTTCCCTAAAGCAATACTATACCTAATTGGAAAACACCAGTTGACCTTTTCATTGTGTCACCATTTTGTAATGAACGGACCAATTAATTGTGGTCTAAACGTCATTTGAAAATAAATGTCTTACATTAATTAAAACATTATAAGTCCAGAAGCAGACGGTCTTTGCTGAGAAAAGTTTTGGTTTTTTTTGCAACTTCTGACAATAAGCGACATGCCATTAGACTGGCTGCCAAAGTTTTATTGTATTTTGTGACAGCCTTTTTTCCTCTTCAGGTGAAATTAATTGTAGGCAACATTAACATTGTTGGCTCATAAATGATTATGTCTGCAGTTGACTGGCAGATACTAATGGCAGATCATTCAAAATGTGACTATATTATAAAACTAACATATCTATTATACACTTATTTAATGAAAAAACCCTGAATTTTGGAAAAAGGTCTTTTGAATGCTAAATGTGATTGAGTATATCTTATATGCCTGCTCCGGTCTATTATCTATTGTATGTGTTGAGCTTCAGCGGGTTCATCTGTCTACATTAGAGAAATGTATGTGTTTAACGATCCACTTTCTGGGATCTTACTGTATGGTCACATGACATATTTGCTAACAGGAAAACAGGCCATGGAAACGAAGGTATAGCAGAACACAGAGCCGGTGCTATAATTGGAAGCTCACTGACGTTGCACACAGGAGAGCTAGCCTTGAAGCATAAACTGGGCCAGCGGACAGTATTGACAAATTGCTTCGCACTGGCAGCGGGTCAGCAAGCAACTCTCCAGCTGCAGCCTAAACCCACACTCCCCGAGCTACAGTGGTGCTGCCTCTGCCAGATGGTCTCACCCAAGCCTACTGTATGATTTTCCATCTGTGCTTGTGCATTATTGAGCTAAGTGCTTTCACTTATGCTTTAGACAGCTTGGAAATGTCCAATGAATCCTATAAACTGGAGGTGCAATGACCAGCAAGAAAATATGATGAGAAATTAGATATAAATTAATAGTTCGGTTTGAAGTTGTGGGTATACTGTGACTAGACAATATTGTGAATGTTTTTTTTATGTAGTATAACCGTAATGTTAAATACTCTTACTTAATATTCTAGAAATATTCATTATGAGGCAATAGTTTGGGTTAGGATAACGTCCCCACACGCTGCTCCCCAGGCGCCCCTCATTGGTGGCTGACCTCTGCTTCAAGAATTTCACACTGTTCGCACTGTGTGCTGTGCTGTGGAAAAGACAAGACATCTTTTAGATGTTTCATGTCTCTACTTCCTCGTAGAATGTTATTGGTAATGTAGAGACTGCCTGATGCCTGCAACATTATTTTTAGACAATTGGAGATGATTTATGCCAAACTGTATTTGTAAAACTTTCATAGTGGAGAAATAAATGCGGTTCAAAATACAGTACTTTTTAAGTTTCCCACTATTTTGCCACTATCAACATTACATGTGAAAGGCAAATTTAGGTTGTTATTTTGGAGAGTAAATAGAAGTGCTGTACTTGCACTGTAAACATTACAGGCCCCGGTTCCTTTCACCACTACTGTGAAGAGTCAATAATTTACTTTACAATGAGCCATTTAGTTATGGGACTCTTTTATGTATGCTCCTGCATGTTTAAATGAGTATTCACTAATGCTGGGCAACGATAAAAAATTTTAATTGTATTGTTACATGCAAAATCAATAATTAATTCAAAAGTAGAGTATGGCACACTTTTATTTTTAAAGTACTGCTGTGATGATATGACTGAAAAGGCTAGTGGTGTGTGTGTTTGGAAATGAGTATGTGAAACCACGCTGTTTCAGGATTCCATTAAAGAGTTCATCCAATTAAAGTCATCATAGTGAGTTCTTGACAACTGCTATATGAACAAAAGAACATTTGGTTTGCAAAGGTTTTGAACAAATTAGCTCTTTAACAGCAGTGTTCCCTTTAAGATAAGGTAAGCCTTAATTAGTCCCACAAGTGGGAAATTTCTTTATCACAGTTACACAGCTGCAGTTCAGATATTTTAAAATGTCAACTTAAACAGTAATGAAATCAAGTCAAATATAAAAACAAAGCTACTTGCCACTGCAGGGCATTCAGCTTTTATCTAGTTTGTTATAGAAAACTGAGTTCCCCTCGGGGTCCAGAGCATTATAGCAGCTGTAAAGTCTATGTATCTGAATGCAGTGTCATTAAAGACCGTTATTGTAATGGTCAGGCGTCCCAATACTTTTGGCCGTATAATGTGAGCTCCGCAAAAATCAGCCGAGAAACAAGCTTTCAAAATGAAAGGATTTTTTAAAAATCTGCGCTAATGCATGATAAAATAATTGTCGGCTTTAAGTAAACATTAACACAATAATACAGCGTTAACGTGCCCAGCACTTGTATTCACATATGTTGGTTACCGAGCATATAGCCTGTGTATTATGTAGACTGCATCTCTGCTAGGACACCTTAGACCAGGCCCTGTAGATTTGCATATTTCTGCACTGTAATTACCTGATTTGTAGGCTTTCTTCATAATCCAAAGCAGGGTTTGAAAACAGAGGGCCGGAGTGAAGTCGAGTTTGGCATATTTCAGCATCAAACTGTGCAGGAATGTGGCCCTGTTCTTCTGTTCAAAAGGAACAAAATTGCCACAAAATTGAGCTGCATTCAGCATTTAGAGGAATGTGGAGCTTATCACTGATTTTGATTTCCACAGATGAGTCAAAATACAGTGGAAACATAAGCACCACGACGGGCAAAAAGGGGAATAAAAAGAAAAGAAAAGTCAGCATCTTCCTGGCTGCAAGTAGGGGAACATGGGAGCGTCCCGCTCTTCATCACTGGCAGTTATCGCTCTAACCTGGTGCCGCCTTACCTTGTTAAACAGTTCGGAATTTATTTCTTCCAGCGCGAGCGCTCCTCTGATGCCATGAGGAATTGATTGTCGCTTTTTCATGCCGGTATCCATCACCTACTTGTCCTTTTGTTATTGTCCCCGCGGACTACTGCTCCGTCTCACCAGGCAGCGCAGAAGAGCGCTATTATGGGCCTGTCAATCAAACGATTACTGATAAGTAAGCCGGAGAGCCGACGAGCCCCCCGGGCCTCATTCCCCAGCAATTCAGACCTGTTGTTACCTGTTGTATTTTTTTTAAAGGAAAAGAAATTCTTCCTGCTGGTGTCAAAGCCGCTGATGCTTTGTTTATGCCATTTAATGAATGCCATTTAACATTCTTTAATTGAGATCTTCACGGTATATGCTGTTAAATGTAAAGCCATTTGTTTGAGGTTGTTTGACATATGAACAGGTCACAGGTTTGTGATTTTACAAGGCAAGACTTATTACATCATGTCCCAAGGCCAGCCAAGTTAAAACCACTTCTTCAGCTTTGTACTGGAGATACAAGGATAATGTAGTAAGCAGTGACTTGCTTATGTGGTTTCTGACACTGTATGACATTTTCTATACAAAGTACAGACAAAGGTCAGGTTTCTAGAGCTACTGTTGTTAGGTATGTGACATTTTTACTGTATGCAGGGAACAGGATGTTCAGTGTAGGGAGAACAGCATGTTTTATTCACAGTCTTAGGCTAGTCTTATGCTAATTGGTGGTCATCAGTGTTTGTTAGCTAGATTCGCTAGATTCATCATGCTGGTGAGAAAGTAAAACAAAGGCCAAAGTCAAACTATCGCTTTAAGAGCATCTGAACCGTTAAAACCATGCAAAAGGAGCTGTAGTGTATAGTAAAAATAAGGTCCTCTTCATTTGCATTATGTTATGTGTATGTGTGTTATGCAGGGTAAGAAACTGCCCCCGAACATTGATGAGAACGCGGAGGAGGGTGACGTGTCAGACGAGGACAGTGCGGATGAGATGGAGGATGACTGTAAGCTGATGAATGGAGACGTAAGTGCTCCTCGGCTCTTCCTCTTACTGGACTAGAGCTTAGATCCTGGGCCTGCCTCCGGGCTCAGGAGCTCTCCAGGGTACTCTAGGGTCTCTCTCTCTCTCAATCACACACCTCTCTCTGTTCTCCCTTTGCCTTTTCTCTTGATATTTCTCTTCTCTTTCACTTTCTCTGTATTTCACTTCTTTTATTCTCTCTCGTTTTCTTTCTTTAGAGTCTCCATGATGCTGTCTCCCTCTCTCTCTATCTCTCTCTCTCTCTCTCTGTTTTCCATTCATTCTGCATTTCTCTTTTTCTCTTCACATTTGTCATTGCTCTCTCTCTCTCTCTCCATCTTTCTCTTTTTCTCTTTACATTTGGCTTAAATACTCTTCTTTCTCTCCTTCTCTCTCTCTCTCTCTCTCTCCATCTTTCTCTTTTTCTCTTTACATTTGGCTTAAATACTCTTCTTTCTCTCCTTCTCTCTCTCTCTCTCTCTCTCCATCTTTCTCTTTTTCTCTTTACATTTGGCTTAAATACTCTTCTTTCTCTCCTTCTCTCT
>JBBPCX010000016.1:4554217-4582359 GCA_037974365.1 Hydrocynus forskahlii
GGTGTGGCAGTGAAGTCCTTCACACCTACAGTGTACTCTCTTATCTCTCTGCTTTTTCTTCTCTCTCTCTCTCTCTCTCTCTCACTCCCTCTCTCTCTCTGGCCTTTTCTCTCTTTCTCTTTCCTTTTCTCTCTTTTCTCCGCTCTTTCTCACTTTCTTTTTCTTTTAGCTTGATTCATTCTCTCTCCCTTTCTCTTCCCTTGCTCTCTCCTTTTCCTTCTTTTGCTGTCTCTTTTTCTTTGCTCTTTCTCATTTTCTCTTTTATTTTTACCTTGATTAATTCTCTTTTTCTTTCTCTCTCCTTCTTTTGCTGCCTCTCTTTTTCTTTGCTCATTCTCACTTTCTCTTTTGCTTTTGCCTTGATTCATTCTTTTTCTTTTTCTTTCGATCTTTCTCTATGTATTTCTCAATCTCTCTCGATCTCTCTCTCTCTCCCTCACTCTGTCCTCCTCCCTCTCCACGTCTTGTTACCTCACACGCTTCTTAATTCTCCACGTCTCTGTCCTCCCCTCTCTCAAATCGGCCTCTTGGACATTTCTGGGACTTAAAGGTGGAAAATATGCTTAACCTACTTATATTTAAAGCTGAAACACTGGAACAGTTCTATAAGTGATCATTCCGCCTATAGACTGCAATTCAGAAATCTGATGTGCACAATTTCCATACCACTGGGGTGTGGATTTCTTTCAGGGAAGGCCTCATCTTTGCCAAAGACCCCTAGAGAACCATTAGAGAAAACGACGATTGCAATAGAACAAGGAATGAGTCATTTGTTTTCTCCCTTGGGATTTTACTGACTCGCGGCAAATATGATTCGGTTCCCTATCTGGCATATCGGTATCCACCTTGGGCAGGAGATAATTGCTGTTGTAGCCTGAACATGTTGTAGTGTGATTAATGATCTAGAAAACACTAGTGGCTCCCAATTTCCTCCAGGGTCATTAACACACAGCGTTCAGTCTCACTGCTACCAAGATGCGTTGGCATCACATGGAGAAATACTGTTCAGAAAACACCGTGCATCCTTAAGATAAAAGTTTGTGGCACTGCAGGCTTGCAGATGGTAATGAAGAGTGACTGTATGTGTTTTTTTTTTCCTCCACCCCCCAGAACAGTGCTTGTAGTTATTTTGGTCCTTCAGTTAGGAAAGTGAGGTGATGCTGTATAAATACCTGCACGCACCTGCAGCTGCACATGCGTGCGGTTTCATGTTTTTTTCAGTCTAGTCAGCACACACACACACACACACACACACACACACACTCACACAAACCTGGTGTTTTGTTGGAAACATTATCGCCTTCATTTGTTCCCTGTTCTTCAGTACTTAGTTCTGCCATGTTGAATGCACTGTGTGGTGAAAAGAAATGAACAGCAATTCATTCACTTCTCACACCAATTCAGCACTTTCAGTGGGAATTTTTTTTTTTGCATTTTTCTCTCAAAATTTAGCCATGTTCAGTTCCACCCACTATCTAGGACTCCCCCCAATCACATGAGGAATATTTCTTCTGTTTCTAATCTTGCAGCATACCTTTAACCTGCAGACCCTGGTAGTAACATGCTCTTTTTTTGTTGTTTAAAGACATGTCCACCAACGTCTACTGGTTGAATGGTGGATGTTGACTTAAGGTTAGCTATACAGGTCTAAGATACAGAAGTGGACTACTTGAGCACTAATGTACGTCGCTCTGGATAAGAGTGTCAGCTAAATGCTGTAAACATAAACGTTGTAATAATACTGGTAAAAACAAGGAATATATACATATTTTAAGCCAAACAATAGTCACATGAATGTATTGATTACTATATCATATATTTAACGATTATTTGAATAGTTCAAAATCATGACCCTTCCCCAGTCTCACTGAGCAACATTTGTGTTGTATAGTCAGTTAATAAGGACAGTGATGTTTTCACTGTATTGAAAAAACAGTCTCTTAGAACACTTTTGTTGTGATTCAAGGTACAGGTTATGCTGTAATTAAACATATGCTACAAGTGTAGCAAAGATAAAACTGAACAAGAGTATTCAAAAAAGGCAAATTCTTACTGTTTCTCAGAAAAGACGAGACACGGAGCTAAACGTTTTACGTTTTCTTGTGTCTGAAAAAATAATAATGTCCTAATGTAATACTGACTTTTGTTTTGAGTTTCACTGTTGTGAGTGTTTTGACTCTGACACAGAATTCTCTTATTCACACATATTCAAAATCTCAATCACTCTATGTATAATGGCGTATCCGGTTTTGGCTCTTGACTCTCACCCTTTTCCTTCTCCCTCCTCCTCTACTTCTCCACTTATTTCTGGTCTTCCTCTGTAATCAAACGTCTAATGAATGCTCTAATCAGGCCGGTTGTGAGCCTTCTCTAATTGTAAGTGATGTCGTGCGGTCTAACATGTTTGGCAAAATGATTTGAGACTTCCTACCCTTTAGATTAATGATTCTGCCTTATTTGTCTTCTCTTTCAAAATTGTAGCACAGAATGCAACTGGTCAAGAGCCATCCAGTGCGGCCGTAACTAATCATTGTAATGCCTGCACAAATTGAGGGAATAGATTAAGGAGTTTGCAGACTGCTTCTGCCATCTAGAGGCTGAAGTGTTGTAGAGCTTAAGAAATTCACAACAGTTTGGGTTACAGTTGTAGAAAATGGTAATAAATAGGTTAATGCAAGACACCTACTTTACATTCAGTATTTATTCTCAATATGTTTTGCTTTTCCTTGCCTTTACTAGCCTAGTATATTTGCACATATAAGGTCCTTTACAGGGCAAACACAAATCTCCATAAGACTCCACAAATCACTTTGAGCATGTACATTAATTTCATACTCATCTCTCCATACACAGTTACAAAGACACATATCCACCCCATATTAAAGTGCCATATGCTACATTTATAAATATGTATGCATTTATACAGGTACTTAGAAGGTTTTTGTGGTTTTACATTGTAAAACCAGTCATAATTCATCATTACATGACGTTTTTCCAACCTCACTTTGTCCTTTAAAATTAAACTGGCTGGATTTGCTGCTGAGTTTAGCATTAAATATGTGTAAATCGGAAAGCCATTTGTAAAGCATGGAATGCCGAAATTTCTAGAGGGGGTGCATCCACAAAGACTTTCTCAATGTCGGGATTAATTTTTCATATAAAATCAAAACATCCCGATCAAGCACAGAAGAGGCAGGACCCTTCGAGCACACCCACTCCATCTGCAAGAAAGTTTTCCAGTGATTACAGTTAATATATGGGTTATGTCAGTCTTTGTTTTGATACACTATTTTGTTATAGACCTACAGAGAATGTTTCACCAGTTTTTAAAGCACTTGTTCTGAATGCACATTTTTCATGCACTTCGTTCAGAATATTAAAATGCACTTGAATTCACTAGTTTTATGAGAGAAGATATTTTATTGTATAATATTTGTATAATAATATATCTTGCTTTTAGGCTATTCATGAGTTGGGCCAAGTAAAATATTTTATTTAAATTTTTATTTTATATTGTGCATTGTTTGAAATGCTAAATAAATATTTTCATAGTTTTGTAACAGATTTATTATTTTAATAATTTAATAGTAATAAAAAACTGTAGTAGGCAATCCAGTTATTGTATTATCAACACTTTGGTGTATATGGTTGAAATGACCTTTTTGATTTGACTTGAATGGACTAAACTTCTACAGGCTGAATAGGTAGATGTGTGTAACTGTGTTGACATCACAAATACATTGAATTGAAAATGGACTGTTTGAACTGAATTGAATTGAAAATGGACCTGGTTGACAAATATGGCCCGGGGAGTGATTTTTTGAAACTTTGTGATGTTGCAACTAGGGAGAATACAATTGTTTGTGCTGTCTTTCCAGGGGAAAGAAGACGATGCAATGGACACAGGTGACGAGGCCAACCCCAGCAGCAACAAACGCCTGGCCAGGTCATTCATGGGCAGCTTTTCCAAGCGCAAGGTACGTTTAGACACAAACACACATTTTTGCTATGTCTGTGGGAATTTTTGAAGGGTGCAGAGTTGTTGATCCTTTGCTTCAACCATAACACTGCAGAAAAAGACCAGTAAGCTGAAGAAGGCATCTAGTTTTGAGGACACAGACACGGATCAGGAAAGCTCCAGCAGTGCTTCCAAAGCTCCCTTACATCACAGCAGGTGGGAAAATAATCTTGCACTGAGCATGTATACACCTGTGTGTGTGTGTGTGTGTGTGTGTGTTTGTGTGTGTGTGTGTGCACGCACCCACATGTATGTGTGTTTTGTGTGATGTTTACCTGCTATGACCATTTCCGCAGAAGGAAGAAAACCATGAAATTGTCCAGGGCTCTGTCTGACCTGGTAAAATACACAAAATCTGTGGCCATGCAGGACCTGGAGACACAAGGTAAGGAGAGAACTCAAGAAGATTCCATCACTTTCTTTAGAACATGCTTTAGAATTGACAGCCTAAAAGTTGTACATGTGATTAAAAAGTTAAAGTGTTACACACCTGCAAAGCATGATCTGCAAACTTTATTACACAGTCCTTGTTTTTTGTTATTGTTTTTTTTTTTTTTTAAAAAGGCAGAGGTGCATAACGCTATCTATCTGATGTGCCTGGTCTATAAAACAGTAATGATAAGAATCTTCAATCCAGTGTGAGTAGCAGAGGCTTAAGGCTTGAATGTCCTTTGCAGGAATTGTGGACTTGATTTGGTTTTCTGATGTAATACAGTGCAACCAGAACAAACTTTCTTTAGGACTCAAACTACTGTGCAGACTTCAAGCTGAACATTAAGAAAAATGTATGAGTCCAGTAATTGTTGACATTAAATATGGTCATTGGTTCCAGTTCCTCTGTGGTTGCCTTTTCTGTCCAGCATAGTCTGCTGAAGGTATTGCATTTCAAAGCTGTATTTGAATGAGGGGGTTTCAATGGCAGATTCTATCATAGTTGCGAACAACATGCGAGCACTTATGCTTCCACCTGCACTACTATGTGTAGTTCATTGTATTAACAGTGTTAAATGAGTTGTGGGGTTAATACCACGTTGATAGTGTTGATAATATGGGGCTAGTGGTGGCCTAGTGGTTAGGGCGTTTGCCTTGAGATCAGAAGGTTGTGGGTTTGAATCCCTGGACTGCTAGTGAAACAACTGAATAACCCTTGAGCAAGGTTCCATCCCTGGGCGCCCCTCGTTGGTGGCAGCCCCCTGCTTCACTCGCTGAAAGGGTTCAATGCAGAGAAAGAATTTCACATTTGTTTACACTGTGTGCTATGGTGTGTTCACGCATGACTATAAGGAGCCAGTTTACTTTTACAAAATACATTTTCTCTTTTTCTAAACATATTTTAACTGAAATTCTTTCGAAATGATGCAGGTGGCAGCAGCTGGCTGGTATCATCGCTTAGTGAGACCAAGGCGCACCAGATGATGCAGCAGAAGCCTGCACAATTTGTGCGTTTCAACCAGCGGCAGCTGTCCCGCATCTACCCCTCATCTTACCGTGTGGACTCCAGCAACTTCAACCCACAGCCCTTTTGGAACTCTGGCAGCCATCTGGGTACGCCACTGTCCGCTGCCAAAATCCACAGACACTCAGATGCACTACTGGATCTACACAAATAACAGTGTAGAGAAAATTAACCAATTGTAGAAAAAATAGGTGAGAGGTGTGCTATTAGAATATTTGAAACATGCAATGACTCAACGCTGAAGTTGGCATGCATGTGACACGATCCACTCTCTTGTGAGATCTAACCTTACATGTAACACGAGGGAAAAACTGATCCAGGATTATCCAGGTTAGTTTATTTGTCCTTCCTTTCTACGGAAGTTCTGTTATACAAGCTATGAGATCGCAAAAGATAATACAATCTTTACTGTTGCTGTAAAGGAGTATCAAACAAACCTAATGCTTGATATATCTCAAAAATATAACAAAATCAAAGTGAATGTATGCTTGTCTTTAAAACTGTGAAAATTGATTCAGAAATACAGTGAGTGGCAAGTTTGTGGTGTTTATCATAGCTGTTTTATAAGCTGAGTATGAAGAGCTGCTCCCACATATTGCACTACATTTAATAAAGTACTTTGTTGTTCTTTACTCTGTGTGTATGTGTGTGTGTGTGTGTGTGTGTGTGTGTGTGTGTATACAGTGGCTTTGAACTACCAGTCGGAGGGTCGAGTCCTTCAGCTGAACAGAGCAAAGTTTTACAGCAACGGCAACTGTGGCTATGTCATTAAACCGAAGTGCATGTGTGAAGGTGTGTTTGTTTTTATAGCAGTTTATGTTTTCTTAGGATTTATTCTTTAAGAGATGAAGTCAAAGCAAACAACTAAGCTATATCATGTTTGTAAGAAGTGTAGTATAGCAGCATATATATACATATATGAATATCTGTGCATACATGCATGGGTAAATTATAGGTCAATCTTGGGATGAAGCAGTCATGTAGAGCATCAGGCTGCCGAACCCTAGGGAGCAAAGCTTCTGGTCACAGTTGAGGCTGATTCTTTAGGGCCATTGTTGTGTAGTCATGTATTTTTTCTGTGTTGCAAGGCTGAAAGTCATCTCGAATGTGGGAATAACTCTCTTCATGAGATCAGTTTTCCTACCTTCATATATTGCATTGCTCAGCATAGTGCTAGCCAGTTGTGTCAAGTGAAATTTATCTCACCCCACTGAAAGAAGATTTGCCGCCGTCAGTGTAGTCTTTAATTCATCAATGAGTTGGTATAGATGGGACATTTTAGTCCATTCTTGTCACCCTAAAGAGAGTGTAGATCAGAAAAATAACTGTCCAGTGCAAGGATTGCAGAGTATTCTTAAGGGAAAAAAAGAGGGTGAGAAAGATGTGAAACATGTGGTCCTGTCCCGAGTAAAGCCATTTTTTTCTTGCACAGGTAAGGTAACATTAACTAAAACCATGACCTAAATAAGGAAAATGACTTTTGTATGTGTTTTCCTACTGTCAGGTCCCTTTAACCCGATGTCGGAGGACCCAATGCCTGGGCAGATGAGGAAACAGCTGGTGCTAAAGATCATCAGTGGCCAGCAGTTGCCCAAACCTAAAGACTCCATGCTGGGAGATCGAGGAGAGGTGACGAAAATAATTATTATTTTGGGATCTTCCCAAATCTGTTGGTATTGTGAAGGTTAAAGTACCTTGTGAAACCTCTTTTGTTTTGTGCTCTTTAGATCATTGATCCTTTTGTGGAGGTTGAAATCATTGGCCTTCCAATAGACTGCTGTAAAGAGCAGACCAGAGTTGTGGACGACAATGGTGAGGGAAACTGACACACCAGACAAATACTCAGCATTGTTTATGCTCAGTTATTTCTGATGTGTGGAGATGTGTGTTATGTACAATGTTGTCACTCATGCTCTAACCAACTTAATAATTCAAGAAAAATAGTTTTTAACTCTTCTTAACATCTAGTTCTTCTTCTGCCTCTCTCTCTCTCTCACTCTCTCTGTCTTTCTCGCTATCTCTCTCTCTCACTCTCTCTATCTATCTATCTCTCTCTATCTCTCTCACTCTCTCTCTACATCTGCCTCTGTCTGTCTATCTCCATCCATTGTCTCTCTCCTCCTACCTCAGGGTTCAACCCCATGTGGGAAGAAACCCTGGTCTTCACAGTGCACATGCCAGACATTGCACTCATTCGCTTTCTGGTTTGGGATCACGACCCAATAGGCCAGGATTTCATTGGCCAAAGGACCATCGCCTTCAACAGCATGATCCCAGGTATCCTCCATACCTTCACTGGGTGTTCATTTTTGTGTACTTTCTAATGGACTTCTTTTTTTGATGTCAGCATTGTTGTTTGTTTGAAATAAACCTGTCCTCTACAATTAAAGTGTTTACGAAATATTAGAGGAGATCAATAACCTGTAGCTTCTTATGGTCGCTACCTTGGCCTGAGTGAATTAATAGGCTTCTGCATTCAATATTGCAATAAAAAGCAATATTAAATATTGCAATAACAAGCATATTTGGTACATACATGCTTATAATTTTGAGACTATATCTTGTATTTAGTGCAGATAAAAAAACTCAATCATGCCACGCTTTCTTTACCGTTCAACTGTATTAATATTACGAAATAGATCATGTATTTTTCGTTAATGACACTCAGTTAATCTCTTGCTTTTTAAACAAGTAGATGTCAATAAATTTCAGTGAGACTGGTTTTGTTCTGCAGGTTATCGTCATGTGTATTTAGAAGGGATGGAGGAGGCTTCTATCTTTGTTCACGTGGCTGTGAATGACATCACTGGTAAGGTAGGTACCTGAAATCCCTGGGGAAGGAACATTTGACCATGGTTCTTCTTATGGGGCAGGCTAGTGTTTTTACTGTATGTTTGTTTTTGGTTTTTTGTTGTTGTTTTTATTTTTTTAGTTTATGTTTATTTGTATTTTATGGATACTTTGCCCTTTCCTTTTAATCTTTGGGGGCATTTTGTTACATAATAGAATCTTTTACATAAGCAAAACAGAAAGTTCATTTCTTTTCAGGCCAAACACCCTGGCTTCAGTGCTGCTCTAAAATAGTAGGTCATTCTATAGCACCTAACTGAGGGTCACTTCATGGATTTCCATGAAAGCATTCAAGCAAACTTGTCAGTGCCAAGATGTTATGTGTTATTCCAAAATTTCAAACGTATGAATTATTCATTTTGGCAACAAAAAGTCCATTTTGGAGGCCTTTTTTGATCCATCTGACAATTCTGAACTCATTATACCACCACACATATTAATTTGTTTGAGGAATATATTGCCACTAAGCTAAAGAGTTTTAGGTGATTTTGTTGTATTTATGAATAGCCAGTGAATGCTTCACACTAGTCTTTTCATTCTTGGATCTCAGTTTTATAATTTCACATTATTACAAGAATTAAAATTATTAAATCATAACTTTTTACTTAAATTTTTTTGAAATTTTATGAAAATCCATGACATGACCAGACGGTGGAATGATCAACATATCGTAAAAATATAGCTCCTAGAAAAAACATTCTCAGACCTCATACTTAAGACAGAATTTAGATAAATCCTAAAAACTTTTTGACAGACAGCTTTTTGGCTCATCATACTTTTTACATCATTTTTATTATTTTGAACATTAGTGACATGTGGTTGGCCTACATCATCAGAGACTGAGGGTTATATTAAGTTTCAAGTTCAAACTATTTCATGCCGTTTTTCATAAACTGTCTCCATTTTATTCTGATGATTACAGATATCTTTGTCTCTGTGTAGTTTTCTCTTTGTATAGTCTTCCCCTCTCTCTCTCTTCCTCTCTTTCTCGCTCTCTGTCTCTCTTTCTCTCTCCCTCTGTCTCTGACCCCTTGCTCTCTTTCTCTATTTTTCTTTCTGCTTTCAGTGCAAGCAGCTTAGTCCAAAAGCTGTCTTTAGAGGCAGGAAAGTGTTAGGAGCCCTGACGCTGTCACTCAAACTTCAGGTGTAGTGAGACGCAATCAGCACCCTGCATGTGCCACATGACCCCTCCCCCAAACTCCACTGCCCCGCCCCTCTCGATTGAGCAACCAAGCCTGGCTCATGTGCTAGCATTCAACCTTGCCAACTCATGCAAAAATGAGTTGTGACATAATTGTGACTGCCTATACCTCGCCAGCATTCTCATTTGACCCCTAAGCAGATCCAATGTCCCTGTTCTCTACTGCAGCCAGTTGGTGGGGGAAAAAGCAGAAGACACTGCGTTCCTGGGGTGACAACGCCTCCTCTTATTTCACTTAACTCAGGAGATTCTCAGTTTGCAATACAGCTTCAAATGCCTTGCTAGCAATATCAAGGCATTCCATTTGACAGAGCTTGAAGCGTATGGTTGCATTGTCCTCAGATCTGTAACATTAGAAAGCACGTTCAAGGATGTTATTCAGTCACAGTCTGATGTTTTGTTGTGGCAATGAAGAGCAGGAGGTTACCAGGTACTCTTTATTGTATTCTGTTGTATCAGATCGAAATCAACTTAGATGTTTAATTATTATGTAAACGATCGGAACTATGCTGAGTGTGTTTAGCCTGTTGTTGCACTGTTTCTAGTTGTCCACTGGTATGTACAATGACCTAAATTGAGGTACTTTGCTTTTGTCGTTTTTACACTTGGTTTTTCTTAACTTAAATTAGTATGAATTAAGTGCTTTTTTAAAATGCTACATATATAGATTATAGAGGCAGACCAGATGACCCAGATGACCCAGTGTCATTTTTATAGAGTAACACCTTCCTCTAGCTACAAGCTGAGTAACACAATGCACAGAGCATTTATTGGTTTGTCTAGTCTTGCCTTGTATTCCTTGATGTGTATCGTAGTCGCCAGTGAGATGGTCAGTAAACACATTTCATATGGATCTACTTTGACATGGTTCATGAAATGACATTGGGTGCAGCTCCTTGCAGAGTGAATGTATTGCTCTTACATGCTCACTTTCATATGTGTAGATGGTAGGACAATTACATCATTATTCCAGGCTAAATGAATCAAGTGATCTGTTTCAGTCCGAGGCAGACCAGATGACCCAGTGTCATTTTTATCCACATTTGTCACAAGTCACCGTACCTCATGACATTTCCACCCTGGTCTCCATCTTCATTTCAGTGTAGCTTAGTTGTGTGTTCACATACGGGCATTGGATTGTGTGAAAACCAGTCTGATGTTTTGTTCATATCAGTAAGTCATGCACTTGTGTTGTCTGTGTGCCAATGGTGTTATTTACAGTATGTCTCAAAATGCCAACAAAAGTCTTCACTCAGAAATGATATCGCAAACAATTAACGAAAAAATGCAAACTAACAATGTGAATGAGACCATGCTAACTAGTCCCTGACAGCTTTGAGCAATTCTTAGATCCAAACATTTTTAATTATATCAAAGTAAGACTATTTCCAAAACAATTATCATTTGACATACATATGCCCACTAATTTCAAGTTCACTTTAAGTCACGAGTCTTTCAGATTTTGCCACAAGATCACTGCCTGCTTGTTTTCTGTACTCTCATTTTAGGTGGTCCCTAGAATTTCCTCAGGGACCCATTTCAAGGTAATTGTTGTCGTTCCCCCGAGATGAACGTTTCCAGAGACTCATGCTGCTTTTCCCATTTCAGGTGCGGACAGCCAGCGGTATAAAAGGGCTGTTTCACAGAAACCCAAAGCAGGCTTCTCTGGACAGCCATGCTGCTGCACTGCGCGGCCGTAAACAACCCTTTGGCGCCCATCTGCTTCGTCGTACGGCCAGCGCACCCACAAAGGGCCAGCCCAAAGTCAAGCGTGGCTTCCCCGAGATCTCCATCGACACCAAAGACTGCAGTTCGGAAGGAGCCAGTGAGGAGCGCGAGTCGGAGGAGGGCCCTGCTGCCCACACCAATGGGGAAGCGGCAGCTTCGGCAGCGCAACCGTGGGAGCATGGCACCAATGGGCAGCTCCACCAGGACAACAGCAAAGGTAAGGCTGAGTTTTTCTGCCCTGAACCTCGGGCCAAACCATCCCATAACAGGGGAGCCATGAGTGAGCCTCTGAGGAGAGCCAACAGGTTGAGGTTGCAGGATCCCCTGGAGCAGAAGCCTGGAGTCTTTGCACGTGTTGCAGTTAACGGCTCAAGTCGGGTAGGGGTGACGTCCAATTGCATTAAATGTGTGATTGGCACAAAGGAAAGTCCTGACTTGGAGAGGAAGGTAACAGGCAACCCCACGCAGTGCATGCCAGCCTCTCCTAGACCAGAAACGGCAGCTCCATCTCCCACAAGCACCCGGCAGGCCCAGCCAGTGCCTAGCCACAGACATCAAACCTTGGCTCAGCATGAGCAGGCTAAGCCACCCAAACCTGATCCAGAGCCTATGGTTCAATCACCCAAGCCCACTCCAATGCCTAGGATTCGATCAAAGGTTAGGCAAACACTGGGTGCACCAACTCGCCCTCCTGTTCAGGACGCTTCGGCCAGAAACGCTCGATCATGCAGCGTACCTCGCAGACGCCTTCAGCCTCCCGCCAGCCCTGCCCCTCCTGTACCAGACAGCAAAACTAGCTTGTGCAGGCAAGATTCGGCCCCACCTAATTATGGCAGCAACTGCAGGGAAATTAGCCCCGCAAATGATGGTAAAAGCCTTTCCAACAGCAACTGGAGCAGCTGCAGTAGTCTGTGCAGTCTGGACCTGCCTCCCCTGATTCCACCACAGGTGATGGACAATCGGAAGCGGGCAGTGGGGACATTACAGAGGGAGATGAATGCACTGTTTGCCCAAAAAATGGAGGAGATCCGCAGTAAATCTCCTTTGTTCTTCGCTGGTAAGATCATAGTAGTTTCCTGGAGTATTCCCCAAGTATTTGTTGATTCTAGTGCTCTAGTAGACCCCTGAGCTTATAATAGAAACCCCTGTACAGCAGATTCCAGCTGTATGCTTTGGTCCCTGAACTCCATGTCACAAACTGTGTTCACTTCTCCTCCCAGACAAAAACTGAACATTGTAACTGAACACTGACAAAACTACAGCATGAACATGTCATATGTCTAAATTCTGGCTATACAGTTTATGTCACTTACTGATTTAAAGTCCCATCACATATTGTACCCTTACCAATACTTGTAACATGACACTTTTACATTAATCTTTGTACTCAGGAGAACTTTCAGGATAGTCTCTGCCCACAAGTGGGTGGGGGAAACCCGCAGAGGGAGGGGGTCCGGAGAGCGGCTGAGCGAACCGAGCAAAAGAGCAGCAAATGGTGAACATGCGGGAGAGCAAATACCGGTTTTAGACTGTTTTACACCATTTTGATTTGTTGAAATCAGATTTTACTGAGTTCTAAGGGTTAAAAGGAGTCTCTGGTGTGGGCTTTATCTGTACTGTCTGAATTTAAGATGGAAATGTCAACACTGAGTATGAGCAAGCACAGAAGCAGCACAAAACATGCTAATAAATAAGTCCTTTATCATCAAAACATTCTCCAGGGGTATAATTCCACCGGGGGTAAGAAAACACAATTTGTGAAACAGCAACATGGACTGTGCATGCTAATTGTGACCTGACTTCGGTATATTCTACACTGCACTTTGTTACAATAACATCTGATTTTGAGAGTTTAAATTGTGTTATTCTGATACTTAACTCTCTTTCGGCATATGCTCGAGGCTCATATCGCCATCTAAAAACTGATACAAAACCGGCCCCCACAAATTGCTCAAACTGTAGTAAATTGAGGGTAATGTATCACACTTTTTATATCTCCACCGACTTTTTGTGCGATCTTTCCATGTTTTGCGTGGCCCTTCCTCGATTGCATATTCATGAGGAAAATAGCCCTTTTTTTTTATTTCATGAGGTAAACCTACCATTAACTGTGCATTTAGGCTTGTGCGTCAGGCTAGAACATATCACTCCGGCAGAGTCTGATTTGCAAAATGCTTAGTACATTGGGCCCTGATAATCTAGCTGGAATCTATTAAGAACACACTTTTGTAGATCCCCGTAGGTAGACTGTTATTGTTGGCTACTTGTACTCCCAAATAGAGTGTCTTTTAGACCCATAGTAAAGTATTGGTGATGGATCTTTTACAGCTTATAATTATTTATTTGTTACGTTTTTTAAACATAGAGTGATTTTATCATATGTGAAAGGTGGTACAGTAAAGGCAAAACAAAAGTACCTCGGTAGAACTTGGAAAGGATATGTCAGTGAAGTAAATGCAGTAGACCTTTGGTCTGTGTGTCTGGTGTTGCCATCCAGATACAATTACCCACAACTGCATGTACTACGTTTGTTGGAATACAGTGCATGAACTAGAATACTGTTATAGCATCATGTTTGCATTGTCTTAATTTGTACAAAATACAGAAGTAATATTATGTTGGCCTTAGTAGAGTTGCAAAACTGTTATGTAAGTTGTGGGGAGGTGTTCCTGTCCTCTACTCACTTTCTGCTTTTGCAACCCAGTTGTACCCCTGCCCTTGGGAGCAATTTTTAAGCCTCAGTGTTTTTACTGCGGGTGTACTTCCTGCATAGCAATACTATGAGTTCATCTGCAGTATTATGTTTTACAAGTTCATGGTTTTGCTACTGTGATAATCTTGACAAAGTTTTATTTCACAGATGAATTACTTTTTTATTATTGGCATGTCTGTAAAAACAGCCTACCCTGTGCCCAGTATGTATGCCTTTAAGTATCGCTTTATGCATAAAATAGGGTTATAGAGAAGGGCTTTTTACTGTAGTGCTCTCCCTAAGTTAACCACTCAAAACTATTTGTTGCATGTTCTTTGAAACACTTGAAATACATGATCCAGCTGTCTGTAAGTTCTGCTGTTCTAATGTAGAATCAATCCATTTGTTAAAAACCTTACTCTTTGACTATCCACCCTTCCATTTTTATGTTTCTTAATACCTCTCTTTTGGTTCTCTGTACTGTGTTTAAATGGCTTGTTTGTTCCTTCCTTCTTGCATGCTCTCTTTCCTTAGTGCAAAACTGAGGGGCTGACCAAAGCCAGGTAAACCTGCCGTCCGTGCTCATGTGTTTCCAGTGAATGTTGCTCCAGTGGAAGTCTTTGCTTTTGCTTTTTTAACATAATAAAATGGGTTCATTCATCTGCATGATGTTATGTGATGTAATGCATATTTGCTAACATTACATTCTTTTTTTATATTTTACATCTTTTATTCCTATTATTCCGGGTTTTCTTGTATAATTATAATAATCAAACATAAGTGGATGTGATGAGTGCAGTCCTGTATATGATGATGGCATGTTGCTACACATCTGTGTTTTTGTCCGTTTTGGCTAGTTATATGAACTGTGATATACATTTGATATTTGATATTTAGGTGTTTTGATTTGTATGCAAAAACAACATATTTGTGCTCTGATCGTTTATTTGCTGTCAGAAGAAACCTACAGGAAAAAATATTTTCCCCTTCTCTTATAAAGTTGATTACAAAGTTGATACATGGTTTGCTTATGACAGCAATGGTACACAGATATGTTGTGTTAAAGTCTTCAGCATTGTCTTCTTGTCTTGTTCCTACAGACCATTCCACAGTGCAGAGACCCACTCCTTCTGTGCACCTCCTGGAATCCATTGCTGAAGAATTTCAGGAGAAAATTCCTTTGACGTCAACATGCAGTCCAGCTGATACCTCACCACTTCACCCTGATCATTTTAGTTCATGTCCACCATCCATAGCAATAACAACCACTACCAAGAAGGAAAACCATAGCCCTGTAAAAACGAATGAGGATATTTTGCAGCGACCTGTTTCTGCCCAGTGTCTCACCCACAGCATAAGCAGTGAGGGGGACCACGTCAGCACTCCCCTGTCCATGAATCACCTTGATATTGGGAGCAATAAGCCCCTTATGACAGAGCAGTCAGAAATTGAGGCAGTAAGTTCTGAAAGAAACGAAGTAGAGGGCACTACAACTGTAGTTGTTAAGACTGGATGGAATTTAGCAGCAGAGACTGCAACAGGGTTGGCCACAGCTCAGAGGGTACAGGCCCTGAAAGCTTTGTTCGACAGGGATGTGGGACGAGGCTCACAACCCGGTCCCAGGACTCCCATTCGAAGGACCAAAAGCGTAGGGCAGGTGAGGATGGCTGAAGAGCCATCTGTGGTGCCCGAGGTGTCTATTGATGCTACCATGAATGATCGCCTTTGGATCAAGCTGGATCCGGGCAGCCATCGGGACAGTGTGTCGTCCTCTTCCAGCATCTCTTCCAGCGACACTGTGATCGATCTCTCCTTGCCTAACCTAGCCAGAAAGAGCCTGACTTGCCTGCGAGCCGCTGTGCGGGACTGCCCAGACAGCCAGGGCCCTAAGGCTGGCTGGGTAAGCCGTCCTCGTTCAGCCACAACCACCTGTGTCAGCAAGAGCAAGTCCAACCCCAACCTGCATGATGGGGAAATGTGTGAGCCAGCAGACGAGCTTCAGCCTAGACCTCTGTCCAGTGAGCATGATGCTAACCGGCTAATGCAGCGGCGTCACACGTGGAGCAGGCTGTACATTGAGGGCTTGAAGCAGTCATCTGCTTCAGCCAAGAGACTGCCAGCTCCTTTATTATCCAAAGATGTGGACAGTGGTTCCAAGTCCAAGAGCCTGGGCGACCTCACCTCGGATGACATTGTGTGCAACTTTGACAGCAAGTACCGAAGTATCAGCCGCAGTTTCATCACCAGACCCACCCGCCAGCAGAGAGCACAAAAGAAGGAGCCCCAGGATGACCTGACTGAACGGCTGAAGCAGCTGACTGATGTGGAACCCCTGACAAGCAGCGATTTCACATCCCAGCACAATGTCTTGGAGGCCGGACCTGATGAGGCAGAGGAAGAGGAGATGCCCCCATTGAGACGGAGCTCCTCACGCAGCCAGAGCCGTGTGCGCTACATTGCTAATCGCGCCAGGCAGGCTCAGGAGAGGCAGCGGCTGCAAGGTCTCCTTAGGTCTTCTGGGAGCCCTATCGAGGAGCGGGGCATCCCAGAGGGAGCCTGTAGTGTGGCTGGCAGCCCCTGTGCCAGCCTGGACCTCCTGAGTCAGCTTCCACCTGGCCCACCCCACCAGAGCCCCCTCAGTCCGGACAATGAAGTCTTTTTCATGCTCCGGCTTTGATGGAGCAAGAGCCATGCTAAAGGCTTTGGGGACAGACATTTGTGTAGCCCTATGGAGCACCAGGCCTGTGGTTCCCAATCCTGGTCCTAGAGAAAACCCTGTTGGTGTTTTCCCTGCTCTGATTCACCTGGTCAGCTAATTACCAAGCCCTTCTGACATGGTGAGGTTTGTCAGAGCAACAAGAACAAGAAAATACACAAGCTACTCCAGGTCTAGAATTGGGAACCACTGAATCAGACATACTCTCTGTATGTTAACATTGTGCTATAAAGCATCCCATCATCAAAAGTAGTGGGCATTCGAATCTCAGAAAAGAGTCCTGTGTGTTTTTTATGTAATTCCTGAGAGAATCTGTTTAGTCTTGTTAGTTCAATCACCGTAGAACCCACTAAAGGTCTCACTCATATCGGACAGTTGTCATATACAATACTACTACAAACCTTCCATATTTGGCAATATGACCGTTTCATACATTTCAAGTGATCCATCAGTCTCAGAAAATAAAGCAGATATGAGAGTGGGACATCACAAAGGCTTAGTAGCCTTAGTGTGGGACACTGCAGGTTGGATATGTGTACGCTCTTACAAGAACCAGAGCTTTTCAGTATAGTACCCCAAATGCACTCCTTATTGTCAACTGGAACAGGGAAATCGAATCATTCTCAAAGTGATATGACGTCTAGAGTTTTGTCACTTTTTGTTGAAACGGTCTGCTGTAGCAATAGAGAACCAAGACACAGATATGATGAGTTAATTCTCATTTCCTTTGCTTTAAATGCTTAGACATGTTTACTACTACTTAATCAAATACCAATGCATCTTATTGGTGTTGATAACGGTGTAAAAGATTTTTTTTATAACAAAAGCATGGAATGTATTTACTACACTAACTTATTGTTTCTTTAAATGATGTATCAGAATATTGTAAGGGTTTTTTTGGGTTCTTTTTCATATTCCTTGCATTAGCTCAAATGCACATGCACAACAATTCATTTTGTCCGTCCTACTTTGCCCTCATTTTTTTAATGTTCTTTTAGCTGGAAATGAAATGACAAGTGGTAATTTTCGCCACTTATGCTTAAGCTTCTAATATTTCAGTGTATGTACTGTATACAGTATTTTCTTGCATGTTAGTGATATTGTAAAAGTTCCTGGTGTTTCTCATTTATGTTTGAAATTTTGAGCCACACAGCCTGTCGACGTGTCTCCAGCAGGTCCTTGTTGGTATGGTTGAGGAATGATGTTGGACAATGTGTTACGAGTCCCCAAATATAGTTCCTGAATGGCGCACGACATGAGGGAAATAAATTTCTACAGAGCACTCTCACTTTGTACTGTAATGTTTGCACTGTCCTGCCAGATAACTTTGCAAGAATCTGAGAGACTTTTTAAGTAAAAGCATATGTGTATAGATAGTGAATGTTCATGTGTCTTTTTTTTAACCCCCTTCTCTTTAGCCTCCAGTTAATTCCATCTGAGCACTTCAGGCACCTTCTTTTTGTCATATTTTCAGTGTTCTTATGTCTATTCATTCAAGTGATTGGAGCAATAAAAATGGACAAATGGAAATACTTCAAAATCCATTGACTTACATTCAAAGATAAATTTTTTTTTCTGTTAACATTTTGGAGACACAAGGTTTCATGCCAACAGCGACAGTATTTTTGAAATGCTATATGGCAGTGGTTTTCAGACCAGTCCTCTTGACCCACCAAATGGTATTTTGGTATTTTGTACTCCAACCTTGTTCACCATCCAAACAGAATGAGGACTTGGGGGGGGGTTTAGAAATTGTACATGCCATTACTTTTGCATTTAAGTTAAGTTCACCTGTTCACCTCTTAATGCTCTTGGGGAGTCTGTATCCTCTTTTGAGAGGTCATATATGTTTTAACTTATTGGAGATCTGTTATGCACAGACCCTTATTGTGAAACAAGCATTCTGCTTGGCTGATTTTCAAAATGGATTTCTACATTGCAAATGTGTGAAAAGTTATAAGAATATCAAGACACACATCACCCAAGTCCTGAAAACAGCAGGGAGCACCAGCAGCAGAAATGAGGAATTGAAGCAAAATCAAGTTTTAGACCTACGAAAGCACAATGTCTGTGATGGGATCCTAAGCCACACTGATACATTGGATGCATTATTAATAGGCATGGTAAGTCCTAGTACCGCAATACCCAGTCAAATTAACTTCTTTTTTGTATTTATATATATAAATATACATTCTCCTGCTTTAGTTAAGCCAAACACAGATGAAAGTCCAACAGCTCTGTTCCAAGCAGTGCTGCCCTCTCAGCGCTATTATGTTCTCTTTTGAGTTTCTTGAGTGGACTCCCTTTTCTCCAGTCTCACCCTTCTCAACCTCCCGGCACAGCACAGAGAACCCCTGTTGGGAAAAAATGTCACAGACTAAAGCCTTGCCCTGCACTTGATGGCCAATTACATCTCCAAAAACCAATAAAAAGCCTCTGTGTTGTCTTTACCACATTCAGGCTGCCAGTTTTGACCCAATGTGGTCACTGTCATGCGGTATGTTGTCACAAGTATTAGGTCATTGCTCTGTGCTGTTGGCCTCTCCCTGCGTGCTGTCAGTAAAGCGCCTTGATCGACTCGTCTTCCTGTTTGACTGGCATGAAGGACAAAAGGCTAGACATGCCTCAGTTGCGGGTCGGCATGGTTACGGTTGCCCGCGAAACACGCGAGGCCAAGGGCCCCTCCGCAGGGCCCGAAACCATCCTGGGACTTGCGCAGCCCAGTGAGTGACAGAGATTGTAAGCTCTTGTCAGTCATACAAAAGTGTGCTTCGTTAACATTCAGGAGGCATGGCGGCTCGTCTTTGGATTCGTATTTATCACAGCAATTCTTCAGCTTCAGCCTTCAGGGCCCCGTCATGAAGCCAATGCAGCCGCCCTTTAGGAGGGGTAAAGTCGTTGCAGGGGTCTCGAACCTCTTTTGGACTTGGTCGAGGGTCCCCCTGAAGAGACATAAATCCACTTTATGTGCTATAATGAATTCCAATGGAGAACACACAAACTGATTCGGGCACACCATAAGCTGTGGCTTCGCTTCATCATGGAAAAAATTGATATCCAAGGTGCATTTAATTTGTTTGGTTAGTATTGTCTAAAAATGTAAACAAAAACACGTAACTTTGATATTAAGATGATATGATGTCTTCATATTTCACATTTACCATAGAGACACCACAGCATCCAACCCCCCCACCCTCCCAAAAAAAAAAAAACATGCTCTTATTGCATAATCAGACACTGGCTTGTTTTTGCCTTGGTAGAAATTCTTGTGCCTTATCCACTTAACTGCACTCTTTTTGGTCTGGTTTAGTACTGTTGGGCTACCTCTCCAGCTTCACAGCCTTTGTGAAATCCGTTGGCTTGAGAAATCACATGCTTGTTTTTCTTCGTGTAGAGCTCCTCCAAACCCACCTACCCTCGCCATAAATCCATGAGGATTTGCCACGGTTGCAACCCCTCCTTGGCCCCTTTCCTTTTCCCTCCACTTTCTAGAACTTCCCACTCTTTCCCATTGGATACTTTCTGACAGTGGGTCATTCGTACACGCTTTATATTTTAGGGGGCCTCTGATGGTCTGCACAGTGGAAAGAACTCTTATCGTAGACCGGGGTAAGTGTGGCTCTTCTTTGACTGTTTCTGTTGAACGTCTTGACTGATCTATTTTAAGTCCGATTATCCCTGATCTTTGAATCATGCCTTAAAGCACCTTTACGTGTTCTAGAATGGGATACATCAGAATGGCATTGCTGGGGCTTCTCTTGCTCACTGCGGCACTAACAACCAGGCTCTGCACAGCAGGTAACTTCATAATCAAATCTGATAAAGTCAGCAGTGAGTTGGTTATCACACATACAAACTTTGACCTCTTCACTGCATGAAAGTAACCAGGGGACACAATGTTCTCCCACTTCAGGTTATGAAATTTGACAAGAAACTCCTCAGACCCCTGGTTACTTTCACCACCACTGGAAAGAAATCTGAGTTATTATGCTTCCCTACAGTGCACAATTTCATGTCAAAACAATGGAATTATGTCCAAATTTGGAAAAAATGGTGCAATTTACCCTTTTATCCAATTCCTGTGGGTGTATCATATTGAGATGCAGAAACATACTATAAATAAATGAGTTAATAAATGAATGGCTAAATAAGGATAATTCCATTATTTTGACATGAAATTGTGCACTGTAGTGAAGCATAATAATTCAGATTTCTTTCCAGTGGTGGTGAAAGTAACCAGGGAACACAATGTTCTCCCACTTCATGTTGTGTAATAATTCCTCAGACCCCTGGCTTCTATTACGACCACTGTTAACAGATCAGATTCTGTAAAATCACATCAAACCTTTCTGAATGGCTTTGTTTCCACCTGAATATTTAAATATGCAGATGTCTGGAAATGAATATTTAATATTTAAATATGCAGATGTTTGGAAAATGGGTAGAATTCTCTTAAGAAAAGGAAAATGCTAAATGAGTACTTGGGGAAACTCTTCATACCAAGGGCACATCAAATGTTAGTCCATGTTAGCAGGGATTGTTCTGACTTAACTGAGCATCAAACATGTCTCTGAAAATTTAAGAATGTGGTCCCACATTCTGAGGGTCAAAGTAAGAGAAATAAACCAAGACATGTGAATGAATTGAGAACTGTGTTGGTATATCATTAGATTCTGTGAGAACTGAATATATAATACTGGGCTCAGACCATTATTCATGTTAGCAGGACTTGCCTTGGCTTTATTTAGCAAGTCTAGTGGGATGTAGGAAGGGCCAGTGCCAGCCTGACATGATATTGATTCAGTTGCTGGCCACAGCGGTATACTGGCTCTTCATCTGAGCATTCTGCTTGGCTTGGAGTGATCTGCATTCGAAGCGCAGAATGAGCCTGCCATCTCCAACAATGACTGTGAGTAATCAATTAGTGACCGCTAAGCAAGCAGTCAGAAACACAGGACAGGCCATGACATGGTGGCGGCTTGGATGGCATGTACATTTTTTATATTTTGTAAAAAAAAGGATAATGGATGTCAGTGCCACTGTGCGACTTCGGACGGACTCCTGCGGAGCTTCCACGTCTCGGGCAGCCGGCCAAGTCGTGTTCAGGAAGGCTTGCCGGAAGAATGACACTTCTCACGCCTAATCTGCCATAAAACCTTTGACCCTCAGAGCAAACTCTCACGTAACTGGCCAACTACAGGCCCGACGTCTGCAAGCAACAGTAACTTTGTTTAACCAAGTGCTGCATTAGTGTACAACTGCTTTACTGCTGATTCTTTAATCAATATGAACCTGATTCTTGCATTCAGACACTTCTGAAGGCTTGTTGGTTTGAAATAATGTGTTCAATTAGTTAGGAGGTATTATGTGGAGATATTCTGTATTTTGTGGATGTGCTGAAGTTCACATTTTTTTCCATTAACCCAAGATGTGGTCAATTAGCCAAGACATGTTTGGAGTCCAAAATTTGTCTCTTCAGTTTAGAGTTGAACTAGAAGGCTGCTACCAAACACTAGAAGTCAAAGTAATCACTAAATCACTAAAACTTCTCCAAACTTCCTCTAACCACATCCAGATGTCCATTAAGCCCTTTCTGCAGGCCTCATAGTGGCCTTTCCCCTGTACAATGGAAAGATTTTTTACCAGACTTCTAACAGGCTACATAAATATAAAATAACTAAGTCATTTCTGTCTGTAGTGTATTGCCTTAATTGTGAAATATTTTTGCTTTCTATCTATTGGCCTGTGTGGTATACAAAGACCCCTGTGAATTTTCCACTGGGCTGCAAGCCCGTCATTCGGTTATTAGTCTTGGTACTAAAAATGACTCAGTAACTAGTATAAAACACAGCAACTGTGTGAGTTTGGTTATGAAAGTGAGGAATATGGACCTCTAATGTGCTAAAAAATAAGTTTTAAAAACAACAATCACTTAAGAGGAGAGGAGCAGGGCACTTTCCCAGCGTTTGGTGGGTTCTCTTTCTCAAGAGAACATTGAACTTGGACTTGGGAGACACGGCAAGCTCCACAACAACCCCACTGTTTGGCTTGCTCCATGTTCTTTTAAGTGACTTCATTCTTCTAAAAGGACGATTAGTGGCCATGAAGCTTGGGACTGGGCTAAAGAGAGCGGCAGCACAACCAAGACATTGTCCCTGTCTGGTAAACTTGGGGATATTTGCCTCTGTGTGAAGAGGAGTACAAAGCACAGCGCAGCGTGATGAAACGCTTCATTTACTGCCAAGAATGTCTTGCGAGAGTTCTGATTCTTGTCAGATTGAGACAAGCGGCCTTTTTTTTCTCTCTCACTCTCTCTCTCTCTGTCCCTCTCTTGCCCCATCTGATGCACCCTTGTGGAGGTATTGTTCCGCTTGTTCTAATTAAGGATTTGATAATTGGTTTATCCCTCAAGGGGGTCCTCAGATTGAATGGATCCATGTGGAGTTAAATAAAGATTCGGCCTAATTATTTAGCATTTAGCTTAATACTTTCTGATGATGTAACAGCAGAAAAATGTTCAGTGTTGAAATAAAGGAAAAATTGGGCGGGAATAAAAGAAATGTAAAATCAAATATGTAATAAATATCCATTCATTTATTACCTGAACTGCTTATTCTTAACCGGGGTCATTGGAGCCTGTTACCTATCCTAGCGCTCATAGGGAAACACCCTGGACAGGTTGCCAGTCCATCACGGGGTAGACACAATCGCAAACACTCACACCTGTGGGCAACTTAGCACCTTCAATTCACCTGACATACATGTCTTTGGACTGTGGGAGGGAACCGGAGCTCCCAGTTGGGACCTACAAAGACATTGGGAGAACATGCAAACTCCAGCCAGAAAGGGCCCTTGGCCATCTCGGCTGGGAATCAAATCCAGGACTTTCTTACTGTGAGATGACTATGCTGCAGTATAATAAAAATCGCTTTGTGAAAATGTCTTGGGTCTTTCGTTCTGTGAGTCCTAGTCTAGGCTCCAGCACTGTCCGCGACCCTGGTTAAGATAAGTGGCTCTGAAAATGAATGAATGAATGAATTAGTGAATTAATTAATATTTACAATAGTCTCAGCTTTTGGCTGCTACTTCTGATGGCTACACAGTTTGAGACTTCAACAGTTCTAACTGAGGGGTGGGCTAGGTGGGCCTCAGGCCTCAAAGCCTGAGCAGGAAAGGGGCCCACCGCTTGACTAGGGGGCTCCAGTTTTGTTTTGTGCCCCAGTGGAAATGTAGCTTTTCAAACAAAGACCAAGCAGGTGAATAAGCTTTTCAAATTTAACATTTCTAACAAAGGCCAAGCAAGTGAATGAGCTTTTCAGATTTTAAAGTGAATGAGCTTTTCAGATAAAAGAATACTTACATATAAATTCAACACCTCCCACTAAAAACATCAGTTTCCTCTGTTGTTTTTCTGTTCTTGTGTTTCTCATCTTGGCATGTTAAATCAACTTGAATATGGTCACTTTTGACATTGTAACATGTTGATTTCACATGTCAAGTTAATATGCATTTTTCTTACTTAACCTGACAAATCTCAAAATGAAACAAGATATTTGGCCGGGAAATATTTGGGCACAGATTCTTCATAGGAACCCCCTTCTTGCACTGCTCCCTACATAAAGATTTTAGCGCTTAGAACTTTCCTCTGGTTTTCACATTGTCCTGAAACTGTAAAAGTGTTTCCTTAAATTGTAGGTTGCTTTGGATAAAAGCGTCCACCATATGAATGAAATGTAATGTAATGTAAATGTGTTTATGGCCATTAGCAGTATGGTGCCAAGATAGCATGAAGCATATACAGTGCTGTGAAAAAGTATTTGCCCCCTTTCTGATTGCTTATGTTTTTGCATGCTTGTCACACTTAAATGTTTCAGATTATCAAACTAATTTAAATATTAGACAAAGATAACCCAAGTAAACACAAGGGTTGGATAGTTTTTTTTCCTGTAATAAATAACATGATCACTTAATAATTGCCTTTTTTGCTTACTTGGGTTATCTTTGTCTAATATTTAAATTAGTTTGATAATCTGAAACATTTAAGTGTGACAAACATGCAAAAAATAAAAAAGAAATCAAAAAGAGAGCAAATACTTTTTCACAACACTGTATACTATAAAATGAGCCTTTTGATTTGCATAGCTCCAAGGCCCTGTGTGGTCTTAATCTGGTCCATTACTTGTTATCTTTATTAGCCTTGTAGTTCCAGTGTGGAACTACTGAATTAAACTTAAAATTAAGTGTCATAGCCTATTGACCTTGTTTGGCCATGTACTGCTTTAAATGAACACTACAGGTGTTAGATCATTGTGTGTACAGCCAACCTTATAACCTGATTGTTCTTTTTTTATCATTAGAACCACAGCCTTTAAGGGTGACCACCATCAAGGTAGGTGATCAGAACCCTTTGTTTCTAAGCTGAAGGAATGACCTCTTAGAGAATGGTAATTAAACAGTGATTGTGTATACCAAACTGGACTGACCTCCTCCGTAGCAAGAGCCATACACGATGACCAAAGGCACAGAAATGGAAGGCTACTGTATGGACCTGCTCTCTGCACTTGCCAGTAAACTGGGCTTCAAGTATGATGTTCACCTGGTGAAGGACGGGAGATATGGCGCCAAGGATGAGCGTGGCACCTGGTCTGGCATGATTGGTGAAGTTGTGCGAGGGGTGAGTTTCTTTTTCAGAAAAAGATGTCCTTTGTAGGCTTCCTTCAAGCTGTTCTCTAAATGAAACAAAACCCTACAGCTCACTCACTCACTGTCTCCTTCAGATTCCAGCACACTCAGTAGTAACAAGTAATAAAAGCTTACCGGCTTAAATCATCATATACTTTCTTCAAACCACACTAAAACGTCAAGGAAGATTGGTTTCTTACACTAGAGAACATGCTGTTATCTACAAAAGGGTGCAAAAGTGTGAAAATTGCCCCAGTCCCTGTCTGCTTGTATCTAAACCAAACTTTTCCCTGCTTCAACTCCAGAAGGCCTTCTTAATGATTAAATAAGTTGGATCATTTACATTACTTTTACATTATTTAGCTCACCCTCTTATCCTCAAGTAGTCCACATCTGTTCCTAAAACCTGTAAAGCTATACTTAAATTAACGTCCGATATTCAACCAAGTTGCTGCAGGCTAAGTACACCTAAACAACACCTGGCAAAGAAAAGTCAGATGTTAAGGCAAAAGTACGGAAGGCATGGAGATTTTGAACTTAATGAACTTAATGCGAGCAGCCACAGGGAGCCAGTGAAGGTTCCTTAGTAAAGGTGTGGTGTGTATAAACTTAGGAACATTGAAGACTAGCCTCGCAGCTGCATTTTGAATCAGCTAAAGTGGTTTTGTTAACTTCAATGGAAGTCCAGCCAGTCGAGAGTTGCAGTAGTCCAGTTTGCAGATGACCAGAGACTGGACGAGTAACTGCGTAGCTTTCGTGTTGAGAAAGGGTTGGATCACATGTGTTAGAGCGGGGAATCACTGTATTAAAGGTCCTGTATCAAGAAAATCTTCTTGCTCTTTGAGAAGTTTTATGTACTTTGCAAGCAGTATTAAAAATTTAAAACATAACATTCTCTCCCCAGTCCACACAGTACAAACAGTCATTTTAATCCAAAATGAGGCTTAATTTAGGTTCTGGAAGTCAATCTATTGCTAATGTAAACTATACATTTTGTTGGCACTGTATCTAAAACTAGCTTTTAATTATTACTTGATGTATGAAGTGTTTCAATTAAGAATTTATCAGTAAGCACCAGAATGCCAAAAGGTAAAGAAGAATGTCCTGTCTCTTGAGTATATCCCTGCTGTGTGTGTGGTGGGTAAGTGTTCAACGTTTGTTTTGAAAAAAAGGTTAGAGTAGAAAGAGTAGAAAGGTTGCTTCTTGGTTGCTGAGGTTAAGGTCAGATGAAAGTATCAGATAGTACCATAGTACCAATGTCCTTACAAACATAGTGATACCAAACATGTGTATGCGCATCTGTGTGTGTGTGTCTGTGCGTGTGTGTGTGTTTATTCATTAGGAAGCTGACCTGGCTGTGGCGCCTCTCACCCTCACTGCTGGTCGGGAGGCAGTCGTGGACATGAGTAAGCCTTTCATGCAGACCGGCCTTAGTTTCATCATGAGAAAGGACATTGCGTCTGACGACTCCCAGTATCTCAGCTTTTTAAACCTCTTCTCCACTGAAATGTGGATGGGCATACTGGTGGCTTATCTGCTGACCTCCTTCTGTATCTATTTGGCGGCTCGGTGAGATCCTCTCACTTTTTCATCTTTCTTATCTTCAGCCAGCATATTGAACAGCGAGAGATTGTTGAAGACAGGGGATATTAGGTGGGCTGGCATGAGGCTTGAAATTGATTTTTTGTGTGTGTGTGCACTGGGTGTGTATGTGTGTTTTATGAAGGATTAGCCCATCTGAATGGGGTCAACCACAGACAGAGGAAAATCACTTCACACTCTCTCACAGCTTCTGGTACACCGTTGGAGCCCTGACTCTGCAAGGTGAGACATTTAATTAAGCACCAAATGTACACATACACTATATGGGGAAAAGTGCTGGGACACACCTCTAAATTATCTAATGCCCCCCTAATATAATGGTTCCGGTGCCCATGGCCTGACCTCATGAATGCCCTACCGAATGAATGTGTACAAATTCCCACAGAAACACGCCAAAATCTTGTGGAAAGTCTTCCAAGAAGAGTGGATAATAGTAATAGTCAGGTGTCCCAGTACTTTTGTTCATATAGTGTATATCTGCTGAAAAAATGTGTCCATTTTTTTGTGACACACAGTATGAAATCACTCACTGTGCAATGAAATGTTTTCCTCAGTCTTAGTATGTAGCTGTTAATCTCTCTTTAAACCACGCCTGAATGTCAGACAAGAAGATCACTGTTGTTGTTAATCCTTCTATCTGGTGAAGGTGCTGGCCCTCATCCCAAGGCCCTGTCTGGACGGGTGATAACTGCCATCTGGTGGCTGTTCTCATTAGTGGTGCTGGCCTGCTACTTCGCCAACCTCAGCTCTTGGCTCCTTTCAGATAATAAGCAGCTCTCAATCAAGAGTTTTGAAGATCTGGCCAACCAAAATGTCCTTCAGTATGGCACACTAAAGGGCTCTTCCACCCTCGCTTTCTTCAAGGTAAAACTGGACTTCAAGGCATGACAGATTTCTTATGTAAAAGTAATAGTTTGGCTAAAAATTTAATTTACAGTTTGCCGCTGACCTCAGAATGTCTGTGGTCAGCCAAGACATGTTTGGTTTCTTCTTCTTTTTTTGCACTGAAACTACAAGCTAGTGTAACTAAAAAGTGATGGAAGGCTATAGGTCACCAAATGGCCTTTCTGAAATCATCATAGACCTGAAAATTAGGGCTGGGAATTTAACGCGTTAATTCGATTAATTAATCACAGAAAAAAATAACGCGTTAATATTTTTAAAGCAATTAACGCTTAAAGACCTGCCACTATTTGG
>JBBPCX010000016.1:4600981-4614142 GCA_037974365.1 Hydrocynus forskahlii
GCTGCACGGAAATGTATGACAAGAAAATCGCGTCAAACAATCTACAATAAATACCTGATTCTGAACGAGCTAGTCATTAAGTTAAACTCGATCTAAAAGCAATATAAATATGACATATTTGAGCATTTATTTTCTGACATAGTAGAGGAAGCGGAGCTTCCCTTGTAGTCTTAGAACAGCCGCCACTGATATACATATATATATATATACACACACACACACACACACATATATATATATATATATATATACACATAGCTGTAACCCCCGCTTTTACGCGGATCAGAAGTCGCGGAATGAGTCTAACATGGAACCTAACTGATAATTGTATGGGGGAATCCCTACAATAATGCGGAAACTGCGAATATTTTTTTTTTACCCATTTAGTTCCTCGGAACCTCGAGTTATATGTATATGTGTACAGTATATATCTTATGGAAAGCCTTCAAGGAAGAATGGAAGCTGTTATAGCTGCAATGGGGGACCAACTGTTTTTGAATGCAATGACATTAAAGTCCCTGTTGGTGTAATGGGCAGGCGTCCCAATGCAATCGTATGAATATACGTACAGATGTACATTAGTCCTTTGAGCAAAATCTTCTTTGTTCACTCTGTAGCTGAAAGTGTTCCTCCTCCTCTCAGTGACAGTCTGTGACGTCAGGCCGGGTCAGGGAAGTGTGAGTCTCCGGCCGGACTTGAGCATGTCGGGCTCCTCTCCTCCTCTCCCCGGACTCTGACTGCTCTCTCCCGCTGCGTGCTGCTCTCTGGCTATGGAGGCCGCCTTTAACCGCAGAACTTCTTAGAGAACCAGCCGGGCGACAGATGAGCGCGACTCTTTAAGGGTATTCCTGTAAGTACCGTGCCTCTGAGCCCCCGGGGAGAGGGACCCGCAGTCCGGGCGGGGTAAACTCCGGGCCGCTTCTCCTCCACCGGGACTCGAGCAGTCAAATAACGCATCTAGAGATCAGGGTCGTTCCCACCTTTACCGACACAAAGCCCTTATTCTTCCTTTTCACTCATCATAAAGTGTCAGATGTATTTCTGTTATGAAAACGAGTTATAATCTTTGTTGAACATGGTGTTACTGGCTGGCTTTAACAATACGGTCCTAGCCAAACTCCTCCAGTAACGATGACACTACCAAGCAATTGAAACAGTTATCTCTCAAACGTGTCACTGAATCCATTTACAACCAACAGAAAGTGCAGTAGGGGCTTATTTATTTCAAAAATCGACCAATAGTGTCGACTAAAGCACCTAGCCTGCTGTCACTGTGGCTGATAGCCCGGTGGCTAACATTAGCTAGTCGTGTTGAGCTATACTCGACTCAGATTGGATACAAGTATTCAGGATAACGGTGGCTAATTGTTATTTTTAGTCACGACGTGGCTTTTTAGTCTGTATGAACTAGGTAGATGTGGCGACGGAGCAGTATTTGTCTTTTGTTTTGTGTGTAGCTGGGATGCTAACGGTTGCTAGCTCGTCGTGGAAGCTGCTGCTAGTTAGTTAGCTTAGCTTTGCTGTGCAGTCGTTGAGTTGTTTAACTTCTTTTTATCAGTTTTAGCGAGCTGGATCAGGTTGAAAAGATTGTCAGGGTGACTTTAGGAAAGACGTGTGCCAGAGCCTGAACAGAGCTGCTGTAAGGTTCCACCCTGTCGGGTCTGGTTTAGCTTAGCCTGTTAGCCTGCCTCGTCATTGCTGGTAAGACTGGTTTCCAGCCGTTGCAGCACAAACCCGTATTGATCTCTCAGCAAGCTTTTGTACATGATGTCCTCGATTTCACTTCGTGAGTAGAAGTATGTTGAAGCACCAGAGTCTGACAAGACTGAGTAGATTGCACACAGTGTGGTTAGAGCAGCGAGAGTGATCTGGACACTTTAACTACAGTGAATTCGGGCCATTATTTGGTCGCTCCACCACAGTGAACATCCACATTTTCATTAATAAACGGTTAGAATAATTGTATTTTATGAATGTATAGCAACATTTTTAATGTTAAAAGCCATACTGTTGTCCTAACAGGTTATTATGAATCAATGTATGCCAACAACCATAATTTTAAAGGGCGTATCATTATCCTAACAGGTTATTATAAATGTGTACCAGTATCCATAACGTTAAAGGAAATATCATTGTCCTAGCAGGTTATTATGAATCAGTATAAACCAATATTCGTCATGGTTGCTGCTTAGAGGAAGTGGTTCTGCTAGGTTTGCAGGCCTAAAGGGGGAAATTCCACTGAATTTTCAGAAAACAATTAAAAGGCAATAATAAAATCAATTTTTGCCAGAGGACTGCATGCAAAACAGTTGCTTTGTTTGATTTCCCCCTGTTTTGGCCTGGTGGTTAGGGAGTTGGTGTGGGTTCGAATCCCAGAATTGACAGTAGCACCACTGAGCTACCCTTGAGCAAGGTACCGTCCCCACACACTGCTTCCTGGGCGCTGGGTCGCTGGCTGCCCACTACTTCGCTTGGTGAATGGGTTAAGAGAAAATTTCACACTGTGCTCGCGAATGACAAATGGACACTTCACACTTCACACATATTTCAGTTGTAGACATTGTAACCCCTGGTTCCAGTCATCACTATTGTGGTCCAAGTCAGTTAGTTTCTCTACACAGAACCATTTCACATCAGACATTTCTGAATACAGTTCTCAGTTATTGAGTTATGCAGATTTTTGTAAAGATGCAATTTCCCCTTAAATCACAGTGAGGGAAACCAAGTTTTTTTTAGTTCATTTTTGTTGTTTGCATACCAGCTTTTTTGCATCCTGATAGTGATTTGAACACAGATCAGAGCTCCCTTATTAGGGCCTCCTTTCATTCAGACTGTTAGCTGAACATTCCCCATGTCCGTGATGCATTTGTGCCAAGACACTAGAGCAGGTCAGGCCTAAAATAATGACATGTGTGCTGGAGCCACTGAGTCACTGAAAGCTGGATCCTAGTGAGTGTGCATTGACTGCAATATCATGTATGTTTTTGCTCTGACATTTTGTTTGCATTTCTTTTCACAGTGTAACTTCCCTCTCCCTGTAGTTGTGGTTAATTTATTATAAGAGAAACTGCAGTTAATCAGAACGGCTCACTTAATCCATATTGCATTTATTAATGTTTACAGTGAAATCCAGTTCTAACTCAACTTTCAGAAATATAAATAGGAATAAAAGAGTAAAGCTGATTTTGCCTGAAAAAGAACACTGACATTTTTAAACAATTCACAAATGTTTTATTTGTTGTTGTTGTCTCCTCCCCTCCCTTTTGCAGCTTGCCAGATCTAGTGGAGGCTTGTGTGCCGGTTAATGCATAGAGTAAAAAGGGTGAAACTTGAAGACGAAACCGAAGGAAGTTGGAAAAGGTATTCCCAAATCTTCAAGAAGAAAGTGTAATGCTTGCAGCTTTACATTGTATGGTGCTTGATGTAGTTCCAGTGTGTTACTTAGTTTACTAATATGTTGTTCCCGTGCTTAGTTTAGCAGCTGTCAAGATGACCGCAGTAGACGACCTTTCAGACAGCACAGAGGTGGTGGAGATGGAAGACGTTCCATCCCAGTTCTTTGTGGAGAAACACTCGTGGGATGGGTTGCGCGAAATCATCCATGGGAGTCGGAAGTACTCCGGAATGATCATCAATAAGGCACCACACGACTTCCAGTTTGTACAGAAGCATGATGATTCAGGCCCTCATTCTCATCGCCTGTACTACCTTGGTAATATTTCTCCCCTTGTAAAGAGCACTCAGAAAATGTTCTTATCGTAATTGAAAGCTTGTAGAATCTGTTCAAATGATCATTCTAAAGTAACTCAGTTACAGATTGTTACAACCTTAATTGTTGTATCAAAACTGAATTAATTGTAAGTTTCTGGTTGCTGGGTTCTTACAGTATGCTATATTTTTGCCTGATGAAAAGCGTTAAGATTAGCGTCTCAGCCTACAGAGCCTTGTGCCAACTATTGCTGTTACTGTTGCTTTAGTGTTCTCTGTTTTTTCTTCTAAGGTATGCCCTATGGAAGCAGGGAAAACTCATTACTGTACTCAGAAATTCCAAAGAAGATCAGGAAAGAAGCCCTTCTGGTCTTGTCCTGGAAGCAGATGTTGGATCACTTTCAGGTAGTCTTACATCCTTAAATGACTTAATGTTCACACTATGCTATGAAGAAATATGAACTCTGAAAAGATGTGCTTGCACACACCACAGTTCACATTTCTGTATGCAAATTATTTTTAGCTTCTGTGCTTGAATGCTTGCCATGTGTGAATGCTGAGTGATTGTGATACAAATATGTGTAGTAGCTTGAAACTAAAATGCTTTTGTCTTTTATCATTATTAGTCATTGGCCTTGATTGGTTCAGAATATGGTTCTCCGAGTATGTTTGCATTGGCTTTACATTTGGAAGCTTGCAAACACATTTGTTTTTCAGTTTTAGTAGTTTGACTCTCTTGCTGCTGATTAGATGATAACTCAGATGTAAATCATAGTAGTTTTTTGTAATTTGAAGATTTATTTTGAGCCCAGGCTCAATATTGGGTTGAATATTGTAGTGTAATACTAAAAAAGTGCTCACATTTTCTACCAGTAAGTAACAATTTAAGCAATGAATTTAACTACTCACTGGCTTGCCCATTAAAAGAGAGTTTGGCAAAAAAGTTTCTTTTCCCTGTTTTTTCCTTTAGCTCACTGTATTCATATACTAACAAAGCAAACCTCAGACAGGATTTTTTTTGTTGTTGTTTTTGCCAAATTGTCATTAAAAAAAAAACTAATTTCCACAATTCACAGTATCTAAAAGTGACCTTACAGCTCAGTAATACAGATTCAAAATGTTGAGTACATAATTTATTTTTCCTGATCGAAGGGCTGAATTTAATGGGCTGACCTGTACAAGGAACAGTGAGTAACAATAACTGGCCTCCACTGTCTTTCTTCAGGCGACTCCTCATCACGGTGTGTACTCTCGGGAGGAAGAACTCCTTCGTGAGAGAAAGCGCCTCGGCGTGTTTGGTATCACGTCCTATGACTATCATGCGCAAAGCGGCCTTTTCCTCTTCCAAGCTAGTAACAGCCTTTTCTATTGCCATGATGGTGGGCATAATGGCTTCATTGTGAGTCAACAAGATTTCCTTTTTTCACCCCAAACCCCCCCCAACCAGTTTTACCTAAAAAAAAAAATGGCCTTCCTCATGTTATTACAGCATTTGCTGGAGAAATATTTTCTGAAAAATATGTACTGTTTAGCAGGCTGCACCCATGAAGCCGGTGGAGATTAAAACTCAGTGCTCAGGGATTCGCATGGACCCCAAGATATGTCCCGGTGACCCCAGCTTCATAGCCTTCATTAACAACAACGACCTGTGGGTCACAAACATTGAAACCGGAGAGGAGCGAAGGTTGACCTTCTGTCATAAAGGTGAGCTGGATCTTGTGGCTCAGATACGCAAGTGCTGTTATGCACTTCTTTATGAAACCATCCAAATGTAACAAGCATGAGTGGCATGCAAATTAAGTTCCTAATGGAAACAAGTGTGATTTGAATTGAGTGTGAGTGCAATTTCGCACGTATCAATGACCAGTACAGAACTATGCATGGGATGAATCATTATACTGATGTTATCCTTATGAAGTGTGTTTGTCTTGTTATTGCAGGCTTGAATAACGTAAAGGATGACCCAAAGTCAGCTGGCGTTGCAACCTTTGTGATCCAGGAGGAATTTGATCGATTCACTGGCTATTGGTGGTGTCCAACTGTTTCTGAAGGTTGGTATAACTCACAGATGTCATATGACCAGAGCAAGCTTCTGTGTGCTGAGTGTTAGCAAAAGGACACACACAGATGTTAAGTATACTTGTGTGTTCAGTGGTGATCTGTGGTTTGTTTGGGGGTTTTTTTCTTGGTTTTTTTTTTTTTTTCTTTTTTGAAGGTTAATGCTGGTTTAAGCCTGCATGAACTTATTCACTGTTGCACACTGAACGTGATGCAACGAAGCTATACACACTGGACACGTTTTTTTTTTCTCACCTTGTTTTGCTTTGTCGTTCATTCAGTGTCAGAAGTGAACAAACTGACAGAATATCTCTGGTCCTTATAAAACGGGATAACATCAACACTTTGTAGGCTGTGTGGTGCTGCTCAGTGAATACTGACTGCTGCTTGCTGGGGTGGGGGTGTGAGGGCCATCCTACCTACCAGAGACAGCGAAGGCCAAATGGTCACACATCTTTGCTGTTTGGGAAGCCCAAAGAGTCTTTCTCTTATTGTCTCAGATCAGATCTTGTTTTTCTACCCAGCATGGCTTTTTATAAATGACTAAAGTTAAATACTAGCTTTGAAAGTTTGATTTACCACGTGATACACTTGTCCAGTATGGATGTCCCATTTCTCATGAACTGAGACGCCTCTTCTGTATTATTATTTGATGCCTTTTTCACCACACGTCTATGAGCTTCTCATTAAGTCCTCACTTTTGTACTGTAGATGCTGATGGGGGCAAGACCCTGCAGCTGCTATATGAAGAAGTGGATGAGTCAGAGGTAGAGATCATTCACGTCCCTTCACCAGCCCTGGAGGAGCGCAAGGCAGATGTATATAGATACCCACGCACTGGTAATAGGCTTGACATTCATGTTCAAAATAACAGAAAGAATGCAAACTAAATGTCTTATTTGCAATGCTGTTCTGCATTGATGTATGCGACCTGTATGTAAGTGGGCAGTGATGCAGTAATGAATTTTTTGCTCCCTTGAAAGTATGACTGAGGTTAAAGCTCTTTAATTTGAGGATATTTACACCATTGTGGCAGACCCCATTTCAAAATACCAGACGTTATTGATTCATTAGTGTCTGTTGCTTCAGTTTCTTAACATCAGCATCAGTGAATTGTTGATGCCAATAAAGCAGGAAATCTTGAGTTTAAAAGGTACAGTCAGATATAAAAGATTAAGCACCCTGGTCAAATGACACTTTGTTGGTATTATTCTTAGAATACACTCTGCATGAAGCCTCTATCCATCATCTACTGAATTTTATGGGGGGTGGGGTTTTCAGCATGTTGGGCAACATAAAATGTGTCCTATGCAAGGGTTGTGTTACATTTGATATTTTATGTTTTATTTCCCCCCTAGTAATTAAACTTATTAAATACAAGGAATCTTTGCAGTAAATTTAAAAGAAAATGCCTGTCATGGATGTGTTAACTTATTTTCACTTAGAAAACCCACTAATCATGTAATTTGACCAGGCCTGTTAAACTTCACATCACTGTGTAGACAAAAAAAATAAAGTGTCTCACTTTCAACTGTTTGATACATTTTAGGAATTCGCTCAGAAGTTTAACAATAGCAAATGACCTGTAAGACCCCAGTGGTGGATGACTGAAGAATACTTGGTCATGCAGAAAAACGGTTGAACAGATTGAGACCATTATCCAGCAAACAGCTACCATGTGTAGAACACATTAGCGTGACCTCAAGGAGTTTACCATGAGGTGCAAACCAATAGCAATTCTCAGTAACAGAAAGGCCAGGTGACAGGTTGCTAAAACATGCTTAAGAGAGGCTTGTGAACAGCTGAGTTATAGACTTCCTTGTAGCAAAGTGATGGAATGAAGAAAAACGCAGAACAGAAAATGGCATCCTTATATTTCAGATGACTCAACCTCCAGAAAAAATCCATCATGAAACCACAGTTGCGATTAGTATTACTGGTAGATCTACCAAAGTCAGATCTGGGCAATATGACCATATTTATTGTTGTGATGAATTACGTCATAATGTGTGTTTGTCTGAGCATGTTATCATCAGTACCTAAAGGACACTGATGATGTTTCCTTACCAAGTGAGCATAATTAGGACTGTTTAGTTGGATTTATTGAAGCACAATGTGTGAAACTTACAGCTTTTGATAGTAGAAATGGGTCTTTGTGTCCCAGCTTATCAGATGTCAGTGAAATTATTATACCCTATAATATTTATACCCTACTTGGGAGTGACTGTTTTCTGCTTTTAGGCAGTAAAAACCCACAAATCAGTCTGAAACTGGTGGAGATTCGAACTGACGAGGATGGTGAGGTGAGTCAGTGCTGTGTATCATAAAGTTTTGTTTTGAAAGTTCTAGTTAGATCTTGTATTGGGACAAATTGAATTTTGATTTCATTCAGAACAGTGCAGAACAGCACTTGAGTAAGTGTCTTTCTGGAGACCATAAAAACTTTTAAAATCTTCATTTCTGTTGTCTATGTGCAGATTGTAAGCACACAGAACAAGGAGCTTGTTCTGCCTTTTAAGACACTGTTCCCCGGCGTTGAGTACATCGCACGAGCTGGCTGGACAAGAGATGGAAAATAGTATGTTTGCAAGTCAACCTACTTTGTCATGTGCTTATTATCCGGTCATATTATCTTGTCATAAACAGGGCCGCTTTCTAATCAGTAAATTGAAGTTACTTGATAAATAACTAGAAGAGATTTCTTTCTCTCTCACCAGTGCATGGGCAGTGTTACTGGACCGCAGTCAGCAGAAGCTGCAGCTGGTTCTCTTACCCCCTGCCCTGTTCCTCAGGGTGGGCATAGAAGACCCACAGTGGGAGGAGAATGTGGCAGCCATGTCCGAGGGAGTGCAGCCTTTTGTCATTTATGAGGAGGTGACGGACATCTGGATCAACGTAAGGGCACTTATTAAGTTAATCATTCAGTTAGCTCTTTTATTGGTTTCAGTAACTGTAAAGGAAGAGAAGAATTGTGAATTCTGTGAACTCTAAATAACTACCATGTATTATTCTCATCTGTTGCCCCCTCTTATTTATTCAGCTGTCTGGCCCCCTGCAAAATTGGTGCATTAATTTCTTCTGTGCTACCTGGCAAGTGCCATATGCCAACAGACTGCTTCAGTCACAAGTCACTTTTTAAATGAGTGGGGCAGCCAGAAAAATCATGTGACTGAGTGACAGTCTACTCTGAATAGGCCACCCTATGGTGTAGTTGCCTGCTGTATTTAAAATATATCAGGAATTTGTAGTGTTAAGTTTCTATTTATATGATTGGAATATATGTGACTCATGTGAAATGTTTATTCTTTTTGCCAACAGGTCCATGATATATTCTACCCTTTCATTCAAACAAATAATGATGAGATCACCTTCCTGTGGGTAAATGAATCAAAAACAGGCTTCTGCCATTTGTACAAAATCACAAGCCTTCTACAGCCAGGTTGCCCCCAGTGGACTAGAGACTACGCTCCCTCTGAAGGTAAGAGATAGATATAATGACGTGTTTGTTTAGATCGGTTCCATTCCAAATGTGTTGTACACCATGCTTCTTTTTATTTTTCTAGACGATTTCAAATGTCCAATAAAGGAGGAGGTGACCGTAACCAGTGGCGAGTGGGAGGTGCTAGCTAGACATGGGTCAAAGGTGAGTTGCATGCCATCAGATGCCCTATGACCATGTGGTTAACTGTCCTGTTTATTTTGTGCCTTTGTCTGGCTTTGCAGATCTGGGTAAATGAAGACACAAAGCTTGTGTATTTCCAAGGCACAAAAGATACGCCCTTGGAACATCATTTATATGCAGCAAGCTATGAGTCTCCAGGTGACATCGTCCGCTTGACTAAGCCAGGCTTTTCTCACAGCTGCTCTGTTAGCCAGGTCTGTGTGTGGCTTGTTTTTTTATTTTATTTTGAGTCATGTGTGTGAAGAACTTTGAGAAGGTTCAGGCTTGTTGCAAGTGTTTGTGGATATAGTGTAGTTGAAGCTGCCCCAGTGACCAGCCTGCTGGTTACACTTCAGAGGATTCATTCCTCTAACATCTGAGATGTATAGCGTCTACCAGCTCCTCTGATGTATAGCGTCCACCAGCTCCTCCTTGTTTTGACATACAAACAGGGAGAAACAATGTTGTGAACAGTGTAATACAGTATTTTTTGTTTGTTTAGCTTGGATGCTAAACCAAAGCCATTATTGTGACACAGCAGTGTTGTTTAATTGCCTGCAGACATGCCCTTTGTTTAATAGGCAAGTGCTTTTGACTTGACTTAAGATTAATGTTTAATTTTACCATAAGCATAAAAAGAGTTCATTCACAGAAGTCAGGTGCTCAGCCTATGATGTGCAAAAACAGGTAAGATCAAATTGTGTTTTCACGACTCAGGAATATTTTCCTTGTCCCTGTTTATATTGCAGAATTTCGACATGTTCATCAGCCACTACAGCAACGTGAGCACTCCTCCCTGCGTTCACGTCTACAAGCTGGTTGGTTCCGACAGCGACCCTTTGCACAAAGAGCCAGAGTTCTGGGCCAGCATGATGGAGGCCGCAGGTAAACATTTGTTACAATGGGGGTGAAAGGAACAAACTATGTTTTTTACAGAATAAGCATTGTTCTTAAGTCAAATGGAGAATTACTCACTAGTAGCACAAATTAGGCCAAGGTTGGAAATTAACTTTGTTTAACCCAGTATAATGTAGCTTTGTGGTGTTGATTTTAATTTTCTTTTTTTTAGGTTGCCCAGCAGATTATGTTCCCCCAGAGATATTTAGTTTCCCTGCAAAGTCTGGCTTTGAGCTGTATGGAATGTTGTACAAACCACACAACTTGAAACCCGGCAAGAAACACCCAGCAATCCTTTTTGTGTATGGAGGTCCACAGGTTAGTTTGTTCTTAGAATTATGCTGTTAAATTAGTACCAAATAGAACGACTAATAAATTATGATCAAGATTATATGTGATGGTATGTAAAGAAAATGTTGTCTGATACATTATGTTTTACACTTGAAAATAAAGTGGTTTATAATAAACTGCTAAGTATCAACACATTTGCAATGCATTTTTAAAAGACTTCAATTTAAAAGACTGAATTTAAAGATTTTCTCTCCATCTGTACAATCAAAAACAAGAACTGACCCGAATGGGGAACATATTGTAGGTCATTTTGCTGGACCCAAGTTTCCGTTACTGGAAAAACACCCTTGAGTGCTTTTAAGGGTGTTTTCACACTTGGTCCATTTCAGCCTTTAAAGCGAACGCAGATTGATTGGTCATCATTTTTTGCGTATATGTGAACACGGCAAACAAGCTCAGACCCCTCTGAAACGTACTGAACTGGGACCACATCGGAAGGTGGTCTCAGTCCGTTTCGCTTTTAGTTCACGGCACGGTTTGATTAACTCTTGCGTTATGAACACAGTGCGCTTCAGGTTCGCTTCAACAGTTTTCGACCTATAACCTTGCCGTAGGTAGGTCACATGGCACAGCCCCAGGAAACAGACAACAGACTATAAAGAACCAATAAATACAACGAATAAATTATGATAATAATAAAATAAAACCAAGTAAATAAAGGGGACCTATAGATTCTTGTCAAGATCAAATTTCTCTACCAAGTTTCACATTTAAAGCATTCTTGCTCTCCATCTGTGTGGAAAATGTAGAAGTTTGGTAGAGCTTTTAACCATCTTTTAACCAAGCATTGGGAATGTAAAGAGACAACGGCAGCAGGTTGGATGAGGAACTAAAGTATGAACAGAAAAAGAACTGAGGCCCCATCTGGGCTGAAGTTGACCAAAAAGAGAACTGAGCCCCCTTTCAAATGAACTTTCAAATGAAGCAGTTAAGTAAAAAAAATGCTTCTAATTGATTTCAGGAAAAAATATATAAGTATTATCTGCTCTCAATTATGAAGTGATGTTTTTTTTCTATAAACATAATGCATGTTTTTTTTTTTTCTTTCAGGTGCAGTTAGTGAACAACTCCTACAAAGGAGTGAAGTATTTGCGTCTGAACACACTAGCGTCACTAGGTTATGCAGTGGTTGTCATCGATGGAAGAGGCTCATGTCAAAGGGGTCTGAAGTTTGAGGGGGCTCTTAAAAACAAAATGGTATGTTAGATTGGCTGTATCTATAAGTGAAATCAAATATTTGCATTGCTAAATGATAGCAGGAAACTCTTGCATATTCACTTGTTACGTGCTGTGTGTCCTCTGCTTTCAGGGCCAGGTGGAGATCGAGGACCAAGTGGAGGGTCTTCAATATGTGGCTGACAAGTACAAGTTTATAGACTTAAGTCGTGTGGCCATTCATGGCTGGTCATATGGAGGATTCCTCTCCCTCATGGGCCTCATTCATCGGCCTAATGTGTTCAAGGTGAGCTTCACATTTGGAGCTCCTTTCAGAGTTTCCACTAACAATTATTAAAGCACCACTTCACAAAGAAGTGCTCTTTCTTATGGTTGTGCAGTATACTAAAATATGGTATGATTACATTTGCAACAGTTGTAGCTGTAGAGTTTATGTGAGCTAACATGGCTAACTTGATGTTTAATTTTAAATTTAATTTAATTTTTGTTCGACATAATCTTTGGATCTAATATTCTATATAGTTTGTGGATCTGTTAACCTGTTGGTTAAATTAGTACTATGCTGCCCTAATCGGCAGTAGGTGCTACTATCTTATCAAGCCAGTTAAGAGCTCCACACGCCATAGTACAGATTTGCTTTCTGCCAACTAATGCTTCACTGACAGAAGTAGAGGACAGAAAGTGAAATCTACCAATTGGAGGTAGTAAGATGGCCACCAGCACCACTGCCAGTCCTGATTGGTGGATAAGCTGAAGTGGGTCACTGATGTCATGAATGAACAAAAGGCACTGTTAAAATATTTTATACTATTTTATTTTGAGTGCATTCTATATCGAGAGCAAAAGTGCATGTTTCTGTATGAAAACTGTTTACAAAATAACAGTTTTGCTGTACAGTGCCTTATGAACACTTTAATTTTCAACAGCACCCTCTATCATCTGCCCAAATTGGAAGATGTTCTTGCTCCACTGTACTGTTCTTGTTAGCACTAGATGCTGAGGCCAGCAAAACTCCTTACATTAAAGTCTGCCTACTTGTTGGCCATCTTGAGAACGCACCCAGGCAGTAACTTACAGTAAGACAAGAGCTGGTTCCTGTCTATATGAATATGGAGATCAGAATTATTAACCCCCCTAAAGAAATCACACAAAATCCTTAATATTGCATGGAAATGACCATAACAAAAACTGTTCATACTTGTATTGCTTCCAAAAGAACGCAGACAAAATCTCCACAAAGTTTGATTTAGATATTTTATTGATGTGCTGAAGTGTAACAAGAAAACTGAAAAATGACAAGGCCAAAATTA
>JBBPCX010000016.1:4622754-4653711 GCA_037974365.1 Hydrocynus forskahlii
ACGAAACAATGTTCCTCCAGGACCATGGTGCAACACAAGAGCAGAACAGAACAGAACAGAACACAAGTGCAAACAGGACCGAACATAAGAACAACAATACAACTAAAACACTCACCTGGCACTGACACAAAAAATTTGACTGCATCCCGGTGTCCATGGAAACAGAGCTGAGCCTGAGCCATGGAGCAGTACGGGATGAAGCTGCCATTTCCTTTCTCCGAGCTCCCATCATCGGCGTACACATGGATCACGCCTCCTGACGAGGTGGGAGACACTTTGTTTGCTGGAAACACATTAGAAATCTGTCAGAAATACCAAATCTTCTAATGAAAGAAAACAATAGACCAATATTTAAATTAAAGAACAAATCCACAGTCAGCCAGACAGCAGACTAGTGAAGACTAAGATCTGAAAGTGAAACAAAGGAATGGTAAAAAAAAAAAAAAGAAAAAAGTTTCTCATGAGGAATTCGCTAAATGCAAATACAGTTACACACAAAGAAACGCCGCTGCACATTTTACCAGTGCCATAAGAAACCACACTTTCTCCAAACCACTGTTTAAAAAGTAGGACCAAATATTTGTTAATGTAACTATGGGTGCATCAGTAAAGCAACTGTGGGTTAATACCAATGTCCAGCATTTTTATGTACATGCTAGCACTATGAAAACATTCTTTTTCCCTATAAATGCAGTAAAATTATTGACTGAATAAAATGCAAATAGATCACTCAGTCACCTAAGACACCTAAAACATTCTGCTCTTATGGAGTAATGATAATAACAATCAAAAATCAGTTTGAAATATCAGTCACATCTAAACATCTGTCCATTGCCGATCATTTTTTTAATTATGTTTTTTTTTTTTTTAATTACGAAATTATGTTTGATTTTCAAATTTTCTGTAGGTCTATTTTTCACAATGTTCACAAAACAGCCTTTTCAAACAGTGTACAAAAATGGGAATCACCATGCTTTCTTATGGCAGCTAAGGCATAAATCACATGAAAAAATAATGTATATAGGATGACAAAACTAAACATCCCAAATAAACTTGGTGATAAACGGAAAGACTCTATCATAATCAAAATAAACCACAGAGCACGCAATGAGAGAAATACTCAGATTACAGAATTCTGAGTAAAGCATATAGAAGAAGAAGGTGGCAGATGCGGTGGCATGAAACAAGGCAGACAGACGGAGCGCTCTAAACTTACCCCTCAGTCCGAGGAGCTGGCCACGATGCAGGACTACAGCTACGGGAATAAGGAAAAAGACGGGAAGGGACAGCAACAACCATCAGACAAGGGCGAGTGTGGAGGCAAGGAGCAGAGAGAAAAAGCAGTGCAGACACAGGAAAGGGTTAACAGAAAAGAAAAGGGAAAAAGAAGTGATCAGAGTTACAGAGCTGTGGAGAAATTAGAGCAGAGATCTGAAGAGGGGGAGAACAGCTTGTATTTCAAATCTAAGACAAGGTACATGCTTTTCTTCACAAGCTTTGCTGAGGGGTGTATCTAAAGGAACAGCACAGATTACGATTTCGTCTTTATTCCAAATATAAGCAACCAGCTGAAACATTTGTGTGGGGCCAAATGACCAAAATATGAAAATGGGCCGTTGATATGACTGCTACTACTGTTGTCAGCTATTCAGTGTAGTTTTGAACATTTCTATAGATATCAGTGTGTCATACACTGCCAGAAACCACATAAGTTGATTTGAGACTGCTGAACGGCATGTGAGGCACGTGTGTGATGAGTTGTCCAGTCTGTGGCTGCACCTTTATAATTCCAAAAAAAGCAGGAGCACAAAAATGGCTGCATTACAAAGCTGGCAGAGGATCACTAGGGAAGATATGCAGCATCTGGTGATGTCTATGGCTAACAGGTTTTTGGCAGTCAGCATCAAAAGCGTTTGTGCTATGAACAAAGTGCTAAAAATGATTTATGGGTCCTCTAAAATGGGAAGTTATGTCTAAAATGGGCCATCGTTTCATTACAGTTAGCCCATTAATATTGGGACAGATCATGGTCTTGCAAGGCCTTGAGCATTTTGGAGTGCCCCACAAACTAGCACATAATAAAATAACAAATAATAAACAAAATAATAATAACAAAATGTAAGAATCGCATGTGTAAAGACAAGTTTAAAAATGACTTTTCATTTCAACACATCAAGGGGTAACCCCTATCAGCACTATCACTCACTGTCTAAAACAGTGGTGTCAACCAGATCCGGCCCGGCGATCAATTTTGTCCGGCCTGCGAACTATTTTCAAAATATTAAAAATTAATTTGCTTTTTATTATCCTGTCCAACACTGTAACTTCTACTGAAAATATATTGAGTTTGACACCCCTATACTAAAACATTCTACTGGCTAAATCAATTGTCCTCCATCCTTAAAAAAATGGATCATACGTGTTTGGTGTATTGTAGTGGGTAACAGTAAGGTTCCTACCCTGGGTGACACACCAAACTGCACCAATAAGAGTCCTTGGACAAGTCTCCTAATTCTACATTTGCCTACACCTATGATACAAAAATTGCATGCTGTTTTGGATGAAAGCATCTGCCAAACAATGTAAATGCTCCTGCTTGTTAGCCATCAAATCCTTCAGCCACATTAGCCCCAATTTTAATTGGTGTATATTAGCTGCCATAACGCATTAGCTACATTAATCTTGTAGCTAGAATGTGAAATAAAAAAGTAAACTTTGGAAATCAAACATGTCTCATTAACTGCAAGTGTAATCTGATTTCTAGTTTGATCCAAGTTTGGTTTTTTTTTTATGTGCCTTTGTGTTTGTGTTTGCATATGTGTGTGTGTGTGTGTGTGTGTGTGTGTGTGTGTGTCTAAGTAAAACTTACTTTCCGTCAGAGGGATTGAGATGACCACTCCATTTCCTGTTCCCACCCACAATCGGTTCCCTCCAATCAGCAGGGCTGTTATCCGAACAAATGAAAAGCCCAACTTTCCTGTACCTGTCAATCACAGCCAACAAAACAGAAATCAGACAAGAGTATCTCAGCAGTGTCGAAGACATAAATTACTGCTGGACTGGACACGGCATATTAGGTGTGCCTGTAACCCTCGGGTTACTAATGAATTCACATTTGAATTTCAGGAACAATAATCATGATGAGAAAAATCTCACTGCAGTTGCACGGGCACTGCATCCAGTCCAACCACACATGAAAATGGCTGTAATCTGATTTGCAAACAATCAGATTTGTGCCACTTCAATCTAATGTGAATGTAGCCTTTGTCGCATCTCAGTCTTATTCAGATGGACAGTGTGAGAAAATGGAAACAGTTACCAAGCATCTTGCTGACGTAGGGCTCAATGTCCACGTCCTGCAAGTGCTGGTGTGTGAGGGCGTGGTACAATCGCAGCGTAGAGTCCAAACGGATGGACACCCACACACCATCTCCAATCCATGCAAGCTGCCTGACCTGGCTCTCCCTGCGAGGGTGAGCATCGAATGATTTCTGCCAAAGAGAATGGAGACGTGAACAAGGAGTCAGAATGAGACTGAAAGAGGAATTTAATTTTTTTTTTGTTTTACGGAGTCTGTAAAACCTTAATGAGGGCTACATTTTCCAGAATGTCCTATTTAACATAAGCACCACGAATAAAACTCAGCTTGTATGTTAATGAACTAATTACAGGTTTCGCATTCAGGACATTCGTACATGCTCCTATGGTCTTCTGTGTGCCCTTGTGTAAATAAAACACACACACACACACACACACACACACACACACATACACATACACACACACACACACATACACACACACACACACACACACACTAGCTCACATGTACTCTTCACTGGATTCTGAGCATCTGGTGTTGGTGACAAAGTTTATTTATTTTTATTCTTTTCTTTGTTTTTTTTATTGGCCAAAACTTTGGAATTTATCATCACCTGTTCTTATAACTAGTTAAAATTCAACTGGCACACATCCTAAAGCTCCAGAGCTTAGAAAGTCCTTGTACCCAATGTAATATGAAGATATTGGTGAATTTGGTATATGGATGTGGTTTCACGTGACCAGTTTTGCCATTGGTATCCCAATGGTTCGTATAGAAGTCTCAGTAAAAAAACAGATAACACCTGCAATTGGTCAGCTGCATGAACTCACCTCAATCTGCATGCTCTTTGGCTGGATTACATGGATTTTGTTCTTGTAGCCACACCAGACCTTGTCATGCACCACAGCCATACACCGGATGGAATGGTGGGGGCGACCGAGGTCCATCAGATGATAGTTAGTCAAGTCCCACTGACCATCTGTGTAAAAATCACATGCACACGACTGTAAAATGAAAGCCAACAATTTTGTCAGACTAATGAATTAGATATTGAACAAGTAAACTGCTATTGGTATTATCATGTTTTTTGTTGATGCAACTCGTCTTTGTGTAGGCCTGTCTCAATTACACAATTTCCTGATTGAAATTATTTGAACTAATCATTTGCCACAGTTGTTAGTTTTAAGAGAATGTGAGTGCTTTTACTAGTTGAATAAACACCTTTATAAGCAATATCCCAAATTCAAACTTCTAACATGGTGTTATAAAATACCTTATTAAATACATCAAATACATCACTTATTATACACACATTTGTCTACTTGACCTTTGTATACAATGAATGATAAAAGAGAACTGAATTGCAATTACAATTACCTACATGTGAGTAATCATCAGTTTAAATTTCATTATTATGACAGGCCTGTTTAGAGACTGAGAGTGGGTACAAAATGTCAAAAACCTTCAGCTCTGTGGAAAATGGCCAGGGTTCCATCTGCCAGCGCCACCAGAACCCTTCCTTTAACATGACTATCAGCAAGAAAGGGAGAGAGAGAGAGAGAGAGAGTAAAATAATGTGAAACACTGCATAACATAGAAAACTACAGGTTACAGTTGATTGAGACTGCACTTACACTAGACTGAGTACAGAGTCTTTGAGTTTGATGGAGTGGAGACACTTCTTCCAGTTTGCCACTGCAGAATGTACATACAGCCTGTGAACGAAATGTACAGGGATGTTACACACCTGCATCTCATCTGGGAGTATGTGTGTGTGTTTGTATGTGTGTGTGTTTGTATGTGTGTGTGTGTGTTTGTGTGTATAAACTTAAAATACTCACCAGCCATTCTGTGCACCCAACCACATGGTGGGTGCAACACTGGTGCCAGCATGATCATCTCCACCATTTTCTGAATCTGGGGGCGCTGATGTCACTTCCTTGGGAGCACCGCCCTCACTGAGTATTAAGCAACAGCGGACACATTATAGCATTTCTCCTCACACTTACCAAAACAATCCTAAAAAACTAGGGACGCAAAATGGCAGATTTTTAATCCAAACAGAGCAATAATAAATAATGTGCTCAACAGCCAGTCACCTCAGACTGTAGATGTAACACATTCTCTGATTCCTGTTCCTTTAAAACTAACAAGATTTTTCATTTAGGATTTAAAAATACAAAATGCCAAATTGGACTTTTCAAAATGATGCTGGTTTGCAATTTTGGCTAAAGTAAGTACTAGATATGTTCTCATTATATTTATGTATCCATTTGGCCCACACAGTATGAGCTCTACATTAAAAAAAAATAAAAAATAGATTCGATCATGGCCAATAAATCTGAATTGGAGTAACAACATTTCTTGATTGATGCATCCCTAATTCTTACAAATAGTGTTATTGTTAACATCTTATGCATATCACCACAACACACTAGAGTACTGTACAGTAGTGGGATAATCCACACAAGCCCTAATTGTCCTGCCAGTTTCTATGGAGGTCCTGATTGGAATATGAATATAATAAGACACCATCATCATATTTATTAGTTTTTATTTATAAGGTAGTCTATTGAACGTGTTCTATACATAAAATAATTACATTTATTGGATTCATCTGTTTCACAGGACAATTAGGTGACAAACGCACAGCAGGATAATATAAATGACTGCAAGACAGACCACGACCTACATAAGAGGAGTTTGCTGAGAGGCTCACAGCGAAACGTAACAAAAGAAAGCCTCATCAATAACTGTTATGTCTAACTATGAGATCACACATCATGTTCACTGTACATCATTTACTCTTGTGCATAACTGTTTTATCAGTAATATGTAGACCACTATGTAGGATACAGTGCATTTCACTATGTAGGATACAGTGCATTTCTTTTCTACTGTTTATTTCTGCCACACAAAGGTGCTATCACACCGTAAACAGGGGTCCCACTGCCAGGTATGGCAACTGACATCTCCCGTGATGACCTGCGGGAAGCTGAACTGGCTTGCATTTCAATGACAGAGTGAGTTAAGTGTCAGTGTCAGACAGAAAGAAGTAAAAGCAGAGAGTCTAGCCTGATAAATGCCACTCTGATCTCCTGATGGATAGGATAAAGATAAAATTAAGTGTGAACGTGTGTGTGTTTATCACCTCTGTGAATTATCAGTGAAGACGTGCTCAGTGAAAGGTCCAGATGGAGCAGAGTTCTCTCCCTCTTCACTGGGGCCTGCCTCTTCTGACACCTCCATGGCTTCTGTGGCTTCTTCTGCTGACTGAGAGACTGCCAGTCTACTGCACACGGGAGCTGTGGGTGCTGTAAACACACACACACACACACAAACACATCATGAGGATTTCAAGACATAAAACAAGTCTGAAGTTCATCAGTAATAGTGGCATAACATTTGATATCACAGTCATATGCAATCATTTTTAATAACCCCTGATTAAATTACATGTTTTATTGATTTTCTAAACAAAAACAAGGACTCTACAGGGAACACACCCAAATATGGCATTTTTTTCCAGCTCATTTTAGTGCACATTTTTTTATTTCTTTTCTGTTTTTAACATAATGGAAAAAGAGAAAACAATATAAAATGTGTCACATTTTTTTTGTTTTACCCAACATATTCAACAAATAAAGAGTAATTCTGCATTAAAGCAAACAATGTATGCATCTTTTCAGTACGAAATTCAACACATCATTGGACCAAGAGCCCAAAAACGTTTGCATATGACCGTAAATATTTCTCATAGACACTCAAATCTTTGACCCAAAGTGCCCAAAGTGCAAATTCTATTCATTTTTTGACCGTTTGTGCTTGTAAGCTGATGTCATTGTTAACTGACTACATATAATTAATTATGAAGTTAAATATAGATCATGATGCAATGAAAATGAAATAGATCACAATAATAACTGAGGACATATTCAGCATTAAGTAAAATATGTTCTTTATTTTAAATATTTATAAAATATTTCCAGTAGTTTCAAAATATAGTTGCAGTTTTTCGACAAATCCTTCACAATTTGAGAGACAATTTCAGGGTGTGTAAGTATGATAGTCTGTGGCTTGCCTTGTCCTTTGTCCAGCACTGGTGTGTCTGTGCGCGAGGAGCAGTTACTGCGAACCACGCTGCAGTTGGTGGCGCAGCCCACCAGTGTGATACCCGCTAACATGCCCTCCACTCTGCCAGTGTCTTCTGAACCACCATCACTCTGCTGCTCCAGAAATATCTCACCTGCAGGGTAATCGCTCTCACTGGCCGCTACACACACACACACACACACACACACAAATAGTGAGATAGATATTTTGCTAACATTTTATTTTTTTGATCCAATTTACATGGTTTAAAGATGACCTTGACATTAACTTTAACTAAATATATATTTAACTACCTTTTAACTTTAGCCTACAAAGCCTTAACCCAACTCTAATATGAATCATGGTCTCAACTGTTATGTTTTTGTTTTACAAGAGACATTTTTAGATAAGTTGAAAGTGTGGACCATCAGTATAAAGTGATCAATTTATTTATAACAGAAAAGACAAAAGGTAGCAGTGTGTACAAAGATCACCACAATCTATGAATAAAAACTATTTAAATGTAACAAACTGGAGGAAATGTTTTTTTTTTTTTTCAGGAAGTTTCCTGTTATGCTGATTAGTAATCTGAAGAAAGGAAACATAAGCCATACATATGTAAAATAAAGAAAAAATGTGTTTTAGCCAGAATACTTCAAACTATGCATTATGTATTTGTTAATTGCGCTGCAAGTGTTTGTGTGTCTAACCTGGAACGCTGGAGATGCAGAGCACATGGGCATTACACACATTGAACTGGTCGACCAGTGAGCCGGGCTGGTTGGCATCGATAATGACCACCTTACTGGCTGAATGAGTGCTGGTCAAGATCCACACACGGCTACACATGGAATCTGTCTCATGCAGTTCCTTAGGCTGAGAGAGGGAGGGAGAGAGGAAGAGAGAGAGAGAGAGAGAGAGAGAGAGAGAGAGAGAGAGAGAGAGAGAGAGAGAGAGAGAGGAGAGAGACAAAGCGAGAGAGATAGAGAGAGGTGGAGAAAAAGGAACAGAGCGATCCATTATGAACAATCAAACATGGAATACTTTCTAACTTTTTGTGACAGTTTTCGTTTATTTCAGTTGTAAGTTTTATGGTGTATTATATATTTTCATTTAGTTGTTAGTTTGTTTTATTAACCAGCAAAATTACAAAAGGGGTGGCTCAAAAAACAGGATTTCTCAGTAAGCTAGATATGAGGATAAGAATAAGAATGCTAAGAAATCCTGCTTTGTAAAACCCCCTCCTCAGGTTATTTAATGTGCAGATGTTTACCTTCCTCTTCTCTGGTGAGCTGTGCTCACTCTTATTCTCCGCTCCCTCCTCCTCTCCTGTCAGAGGATCAGTGCCGTTGGCTGGCAGCTTCACTGCTGCTTCCTGATTGGATGTCCTCCAGCCTGTCAGGTCCACTCCAGCAGCGCACCACAGCTATAAGAAGCCAATATGTCTTTAGCATACATGTTCTCTTCAGTACTGATCAGTCCCATGATTGCTGTTCTCAGCTGGGCGCATTTTACCTTCCTGTTGGGGTCTTTTTCCACTAGAGGGCGGCAGTAGACTGGCACCGGGACATTCTTCATGCGGTTGTCCTCTTTCTCGTTGGCCTGTGAAGGAGACAGGGAGGCAGAAACATTGACCAAGTGGCCAGTAACAAAGCAGTGTCAAGCCACAAGTAGAGAAAGGCCGAGTGCCTGAAGCCCCATCTCGACCTGCTTAAGCTGGCCTTGCCCCGGGGCAGAAACACAAACGGGCAGAGAGACAGGGGAACACTCTCAGTGGCAAATTGGAGCAGTGGGTTAAAAAGTCAGCTGTAGTTAGAGGGTTAAAAACATACAAACATGCGCAATATCAGGGGATTAATCTTTTCTCTGCTGTCAGCCACACTGGCAGAAAGAGCAGACAATCTTGGGGACTGGCTTTGCAATTAGACCTACATAATGACAACATGTTTCTCCCAAATACTCTGATTATCATGGAATCTGTGTTAAAAAAGCCATGTTTTTTAACATCTCTTTGTGGATGAGTTGGAAATACACTGAACAGTGTTATTCATGTCAATACTACTTGATAAACAGACGTTTTTGCTTCATTAAAAGCTATTTGGGCATCATTATTGTGTCGCTAGGTGGAGGTGTTATTGCCAAACTACAGCCAGTTACGGATCACACTCGTCATCAGTACCTTGTTAAGCCCAGCAAAGAACCTTAAGGGATCTTTGTCACACCTAAAGGGGTGGGGCTGTGGTTAGGTTGGGCTGCTGGGCAGCCTGTAGCATTTGAGTGGGGTTAGGGCAGGAATTGGAGAGGGGCGGGGCGGAAGAGGTGCATGCTGGTCCTCTGCCGGTCGGACTTGCCTGCGGCCTCTTTGCTGCGGCGTCCTGAGCGCTGTCCGCCTGGGAACCCGTCTGTGGGAGATCACAGTTAGCGCCACGGCGACACAATGTCACCACTGGCAACCCTGACACACAAAACTCTCACCAAACTGTCACTGCGGACGCTCCAAGAACCAGGAATTACATTAGAAGCACGAAACGACTCAAACTTAACCAATCAGACCTTTCGCATGAGCTAACACCTGCTGGCATGATTCATTAGGAATCATGACACTGTCGCCATGGAACAGTTTCAGCCGTATTTGCAGCAGCAGTCCCACTGACAACAGAAAGAGCAGTTACCTTTTACTCCATTGTTCTTATCAGGCAGCCAGTATAGATCCATAATGTGAAGAAAAAACAGTAGTTCAGCTCAAACATATGCAATGGAGCATTCCACCCTTAGATCAGGGTCTAATCAGTCATCTCTCTTTCTGTCCTATGCTTTCTGGTGAGGAACTTCACTGGGACATGTCCCAACATAGCTGCTCTCTTTTCCTCATTTTGAGTTTCACCTCTATTTCTTCTTGCTAGGACAGCGGAGGTACAACTGCTTGTTCTCCTCGTTTACCTCACTCAGACTTAAAGGGTCCATATTCTAAATTTTTTTATGTTACTGTGGTTTGGTGGATCAAAATTATTTTTTATGTTTTAAATTAATTTTTGTTTTATTTTTCAACCTCATTGTAGCTCAGAATAAAACTGTGTTTTGATGCTGTGCCTGAGTGAAAGATGTAAATGACTTCTGTTCTGACTGGTTGCCCTACGTTATGCCTCAAATATTCAGTCCAAGCTGAAATTTGCAAAACGGAACCCTCACAGAAATAAATCTTTTGGCTGTCTGGATCCTTTGAAAGGCTGCCAAACATAAACACATTCATGGTTGTGACATCACAACCATGTGCTAGTCAAAACAGCTTTGATATATGGTCAGTTTGGGCTAGGCGGTAAAAAGATACAATTACAGAGTTAAAAATGTATGATCATAAAGCACATCAAATTCAGCTTTCCGTGATACAAGTATACTAAAATTCAAAAGTGGACTCCCCCTCCCAAGACAGAGCTGCTCCAGCCTCCAGAAATCAGCAGCAAGGACAGAGGTATGGGGGGAACTGTGGAGGCGATGGGTTGGGGAGGGGGGCACTACCTGTTTAAAGCGGGGCGGGACACTCCAGCCGCAGGCCTGCATAAGGCCGTCATCCCGACGCATGTGCTCGCGGACCTGCCGGTACTGCTCACGGCGCTGCTCCCGGCGGGCTGATAGCGCCGTGTCGCTGAGGAGAGACGCAACACCGTTACTGGGTAGTCTAAGGAAGCGAAGAGAGAGACACAGGGGGGCAGCGGTCAGCGAAAGAGAGCGCCAGAGAGCCAGCCAGCCAGCCACGGCCAAAACGGGCACACGACAGAGAGAGTGACATGGAGTAGTGTGTTAAAGGTGAGACAGAAAAGAAAATCACACAGCATTTAGTCACACACACTGAACACACAGGTGCCTGAAGAAGCCCAGCTATGAGCATGCATGCACGGGAATGAGACGTCATGGGAGAGTACGGAAAGAGTTTGTTATGTCTGTTACATGTAGCAGTAAGGGCAGCACAGCATTGCAGAAAAGTTAGCTAGCCCAGAGGAGAAACGGAGAAAAGAGAGGGATGTAAAGACAAGACATGATGTCATACGAGACAATTATGTAATGTAGGTATGTCATGACAAATATGTATTAAGACAACAGTAAAACACGAAAATACAAAAACATTGTGTGTATGTTGTATGTTTATATGTGTACTCATGTGCCTGTGCTTTGAATATACATAGTATTGCATTAATAAATATATATACACAATATATATACACACACACACACACACACACACACACACATATATATATACATACATATAATGTGGTGGGTCAGCTGGCCCTCCTTGCATTAATTAGCACAGTGCTAGCTGGCAAGGGCGTTTGGTAGCTGACAGAATTGACAGGTAGTGTTTTCCTCTAAACGTGTTGATCTGTTCAGTGTCGTAGCTAACACGACTAACTCACGGGGAAAAACACTGAAAGTCAAATCCAATTGTCCTAAGAATTGAAAACTGTGTTGAAAATGTGAAAATATGTTCAGGCACTGTTCAATGTTTTGAAAAAAATATATAGAGACAGCAGTAGATAAAGTAAAGAGGCCTCTTATAATCACACGTGAACACACCACAGCACACAGTTTAAACAATGTGTGCACACAGTTTAAACAATTTTTTTCTCCACATTTAACCCATTTGCCAAGTGAAGCAGCGGGTTGCCACCAAAGAAACGGTGCCCAGGCGACAGTACCTTGGCTCAACGGTACCACAGTAAGGACAATAACAGTGTTGGGATTCAAACCCACAGCCTTCTGATTGTAGGGCAACGCCCTAACCACTAGGCCACCAGACTAGTGGTTAGGTAGAATGTTGGGTATTTTAACACCTTTGTGGAATGTAAGAAGAGCACACACTTACCTGGCTTGCTTTGGCATTAACATTGCCCAGACTGAACAGCTTCTTGACAACCAACATGTCTTTCTCTTCCTTCACTGCAGATAATGCTGCCAGCATCACAGCAGTATATCCTGCCTTGTTCTGCTGATCCACATTACACATCCCTGTGCAACACAACCCATCACATATATAAACTTAGATTGATGTCCAAACTTCAACTGCAGCAATCCAGAATTACATGACCCTGACCAGTCTGGAACTTATTATAACCTGTGTCGAGTAGCAGCCCAACCACAGTGAAGTTGGAATGTGAGACACTGTAATGCAAAGCTGTGTTGCCATTGCCATCGGTCATGTTGACTATGTGCCCCAGCAGGACAGGGGAGATTTCAGAGAAAGCCATCAGGTAGTTTGAGACCCGTGATGGCTGGGACATCTTAGCACTGGACACCCGGAACCATTCCAGCTGCACAGTGTGGGTGCTGGACAGCTGCAATGATAATGTTAACATAAACAAGTGGTGTTTAATGACTTATGACATAGGCTTACTGAAACCATATAGAGAATACCACTCACCAGTTCTTTACTCTTTGCCGTTTTGGCACCATCATTCAAGTGGTTCTTCAAAATGAGGCAAGCTTCTCGCATTTTTGAACTCAGCTCAAACCTTCAAAAAATGGCTGACAAGTTTAAAATATGGAACCGTAAAGCAAAAACATCAGTCACATTTAAGGCTAGGGGTCACAGATTAAAACAGAACACCACACACAAGGGCGCTTATCAAATTCCTCTGGCCTCTGGCTTTAATTATAACACTGTGTATTAAAAGACGAGAACAGCCTGCAGCTCTTAAAGGGCAATATTTTTGGATCAATATTCTTTAAATGCATTTTATATGCCAGAAGAAAATGGAAAGATGGAATTTTCCATTGGTATCTTCCGTACGATAGAAGACAGGAGAGCCAGATAAACTTTTCAAGTTATCTCACACTCTAAAAGCGATGGTTTGGCCAAAAATCAACAATTTTGCTCTCACTTCAGATCAAAATCAGTCGATACATGTTTTGTGTCCATACCTTGCATTTTAGATTTGAACTAAATCTACAAGACACCAACACTGCACTATTTTGTTAGCCCTCTTTACCCAGTTCATCAATGGTCAGGACAACCACCGAGCAGGTATTATATGGGTGGCAAATCATTTTCAGCACAGTAGTGACATGGACAAGGTAAAGGCATGTTAATGCCTGTGTGTGTGTGTGCGCGCTACACAGAGAGTGGATCACACAGCAGGGCATCTGGAGTTTTTAAACATCTCACTGTCACAGCCAAAAGTGTCCTGTGGCCAGAAACTGACTTCTGATAAAGGACCAGAGAATGGGTACAACAAACTGCAGCATGAGCTAAACTATCATCAATAACTTTACATCCAGTGGACCAAAAGGTTAGATGTGTCTAATTGAGCACACGTTTGGTTTGAACCAAGTTTCAAAACTCCAGGAGCACTGCTGTGTGTGATCCATTCGGAGCCAAAAGTTTAGCATTGTTTAAACTGTACCCCTAACCCACACTTGCCTTGAATTGCAGTAACTTGTTAAGTAATCTCAAACCGTAAGTAAACTGTGATTTCTTCCACAGTATGACAGTGGTCACCATCTGTCTTTCAGGAAAACTGGACGTTTCATGTCCAATTAAAAAATTCACGCACCTCCTTCAGCTAACCAAGAACATCAGAAAGCAACGATATGGTGCAGTAGAGGAGCAAAGGTCCCTAAAAATGAAGATTACGCTCACTGAGGTATATCAGAAGCACAAGCTTCTTGTTTTGGGACTTTAACATTTCTAGTTTGTAAAATGCTTGTATAAAATATTTTACAGCAAAAGGTGTGTGACAGTTGGACAAAATGAGAAAATGTACTTATTATATTTCAGAAATAAATGAGTGTGACTAACTTTACACCAGCTGTGCAGAGACATATACTTCAGGTTTAAAAAAAATAAAATAAAACAGCAATATCTTTATTCAATTTTTCATTCAGACTCATTGATATGCGTTCCATTAAAAAAACCTAATGGGAAATTCTGTATCAAAACCATACCCTATGTTTGTGTCAATATTGTCATTGCCCCTGATTCTGTGGTGCAGCAGAGTGCACTGACATGGTTGGAGTCTGCAGAAGTACAGAGCCTCAGAAACAGAGCTGATGACCACTGCTGTATGACACACTGTTAAAAAATTAACAAAAGTAGGTCAAGAAGCTAAAAATACTAATAGCTGCAATCTTGAAGCCTGGATTGTAGGATAATAGGAAAAGTGGACAAATTAGATTTTTGACCAGCCTATAGCTTTAAAATAATTAAGTAAACTATCTACAGTCACTTACTTTTCTTTTACTTCTTCAACCGGCTCCTTAACGTCTTCTGTAAAAGCAGGTATGTTTTCATCACTATCACTTTCATCCAAATTTACGTTCCTTTCTTCATCAGACGTGTCCTCCAGAGCTGCTGCCTCTTCCTCGCTGCTGTCTGAGCATGCACCGGCTGCACCTTCATCTGACGAGCTTCCTTCATCCTCCTCATCTTCCTCTTCACTAGAAGTGGACTCATATCTGGATAGGAAATAACATCAGCGTAGCAATCAACATATCAAAATGACATAAGGTAGAACTCTCAACATCAATTTAATAGTGATCAAATACGAGATCATAGGACAGTGGCAGCTCATATAAATGGGCTAGTGGGGTTAGCCCTTCCTGAATTTCAAAGAAAAAAAGGGCATTAAAATATGACTCGAGGCCTCTAATTTTGGACTTCTGTGGCTCTGAACAACAGCACCAATAATTATACATCTAGCCCAAGTTGTATTTGTGCAGAGTATATCTGTGATCATATGTGTCAAATGTAACATATGAAACACCTCCCAGATTCGTTCTCCATTAGGGCTCATTTTTTTAAGGCTGTGATGTCCAGCTCTGCCTTCAGTCAGCACCAGTAGAAGAACATCTAAATGGATGTTCTAAATTATTGTAAAATACTGCATATTGTCACTGCTGAAACAAAGCAAAACAAATATTTCTCCAAAAACTTTACAAGAGACAGAAAAGTGGCCCCCCACAAAAAAGTGTCTTCTCTTCACTTTAGTCATTTTGGACCATTTCTATTAATCTGTTTGTCATTACAGTTTGTCACTGTGTAGAAAGAAGCTGATGTTTTCAAATAACACAATAAAATGAAAAACAAAAATGTAGAAGAAAATTGGGGGGGAACTAAATGCATCTGCCCAATGATGGACTGGCAATCTGTCCAGTGTTTCTCTGCCTTTCTGTCTTGGTACTGCTAAATCCAAGCACAGCTGAGATTGACATCATAAAATACTGCTAGACAGATTAGAAAACTGGGTTGGTCTCTCAAGAATGGCAGAGAGATAGTTCAGGACTTACTCAGAGAGCAGGGGTTATTTCGTCTCTATTGACACTTATCAAAGAAAACAGTTTTGTGTTTTTTCATGGCCAGAAGGAGAGCTGCATTTCATCAAAACCTGCTTTGATACGAGGGGAGGTGGGGCTCTGATGTCACTACATGGCAATGTTTAATGCAGAAATGAGCTCCATGGTTGTGCTTATCTGTTTAGCAGCTCTGCAATTAATGCTTATTTCCATTCGAACCCTTTTTTCAGTTTTCCTGTATTAGTTAGAGCCAAGCTAACAGTTGTGATAAAGCAACTGTAGACAGACATCTGAAGCTTATAAGCTGTTATTACACGTTAACATGTTTTTTGTAAACAGACTTTTTGCTATTTTACTGAGTCCTTAAAGTTCAGTTCGTGATGTAATTGAAAATGGCAGACGTTAAGAAATATAGATTGAATGTTGTTTAGTATGGAGGTACAAATCAACATTTAAATATTTAAATGCGACAGCTCATGTCACTGTTCCACTGCTGTAGTTAGGAAGGCGAGTCTTAAAATTTTGTGGAACGATGGGTGTTATTAGCTATTAAGATACTGAAAGTTTAACCTTCTGATCCAAAATAATGACCAGCTATCACTGACAAGAATTAAGTTAGATATACATTTAGTGCCCAAAGACATGCACAGTTACCAGAAAAATAAGAGAAACTGACCCTCCATTGAGAATTCCAACAAATTTCAAGCTCTTCTTGCCACTGCTACCAGCTGGACCCGAGCCACTCCCATCCTTTCTCTTCATGATAGATTTCAGAGGGCCTGTAGCTTCCAATAGAAACATTAAACTCAGGTCAAGCATGAAAGGCCAACAAAAAAAAAATCTCTGATTGACTTGTAGAAGCTTGTAGAGTACTCACCCTCTGCAGAGACCGACTGCTCTTGACTGTCTTGTGCCTCGCTGCTATGAGGATTTTCCCACTGGACACCTGTGGAGACCTGTGTAACGGGGGTCTTTTCTTTTGAGTCTCCCAGAGAGTCTGTCTGAATGCTTTGATCAGTTTTTGCTGCTGGAAAGTTTTTATCTGAAACTCCCACTCCTATTGAGGATTTCAAACATGGCTCAGTTTCTACTAGAACCTCTGAGGTCTCCGGTCTGACAAGTGTGCCCCTTTCTAATAAGATCTTTGATGACTTCTCAATCTCTTTAGCCCTCAGTTCCTCTAGGTGATGACTAGTCTGGGCTAAACGTGTCTCCAGAACTTGGATTGACTCTTGCTGAGATTTGATAGTCTGTTGCAAGTTGTCTATTTTCTGTTCAGCCTCACTTGACAGCCCAAGTAAAGATTCCATCACCTCAACAGCCGCTTCATCTGTCTGAACTACGGCTTGGACATCTTTATCTTGCAAAGTCAGCCTCTCAGTCTCAACACTTGTATGACAGACGTCAACAGCAGCTTCTACAGCTGCATCTTTAGTATCATGCCGACTGTAAACCAGCACTGCTTCAACAGGGATATCATGACCTACAGCTATTGACCTTTGCTCAATTATGATAGCTATAGGTTCTTTTACGATTTCACTGGATTTTATCTGTTGACCAGGACTTCTGGGGTCCAAAGGTAAGCATACAGCTTCAACTGTGCCAATCGCCGCTTCAGTGGATCTCTGCACTTTGGCTAAAACATCAAGTTCTTCGGTTTTCTTTTGAAGGGCCAGAAGCAGTCTATCCTTTTCAGTGCGCAGAATTTCCACTTCTCTTTCTAAGGCTGGTACTCCTTTCACTTTCTCCTCCATCTCTTTGAGCTGTTTAAGGGCTGAGGCCATCTGCTCTCGTACTGTCTGAAGTTGTACTGGAGGAATTGAAGACAATCCAGGATTGGAAGCTGGGGTGCTCCTCCCAGAGTTCTGGGGGCTAACTCTGGTCCAGCCAGATGTAGGGGCATTCTGCACAGCAGGGAAAATCTGTAGCAGGTGACCATCAGGAGAAAACTGGGAAGGTGCAGACAAGTTGCCAGTGGATCCTCCATCTTTGATACTCACCTTGGGAAGATCAGAGAGAGGAGGGCCTAAGCCATTTGGGAAAAGATTCTGCTCCTGCTGCAGACGACGGCTTGTTTCAAGTAGTGTTCTTTCTACCCTGGGGTTACGTGGGGGAGGTGGAGGTGGAACCTTTGAAGAAGTAGGCAGTGTGGGGCTGAATACTGAAGTTGGTGAAAGTGGCTGGGATTTACTAGATGTAACATGGCTTCGAGAAATGGGTGGTGGAACAGACCGCCCCTCCTCACTTGTTGACGATGCGAGTGACTCAGTAGATGTCCAGCCACTGGTGCGTCCCCCTACACCCCTCTGAGAGACTCTTTCACTTCGTGATGATCTCCGAGGACTCATGTGAGCCCTGCGGATGCTCTGACCACTTTCTATTTCTTCCACATACTTGACGAAATCAAGATCCAGCTGGAATCCATATGGAGTCTGTACAGAATAGGATCCACTGTGATCCATCTCCTCCTGAGTGGCACAATGAAAAGGGGCACCCAAATCTGAAAGAAAAAAAATGTTAAGGAATTAATAAAGCATGAATGATGCTCTGTTGTGGATTTGTACTTTGATTGCTTAGCCTAGATGAAGAGGTTTTTCAGAAGAGGTAAGACATTCCTGGACGGTAAATAACAGTATAAAACAAGAAAAGACGGATCAGGGACCTCTGGCTGGTAAAGACCAATGCTACTTAGAAAAACGCAATAAACACAAGACATAAGGCGAACAAGGCAATAATTGCTGCTTTATTACCTGATGCCAGTTAACAAGGCAAACACTCACTTGGCAACTTGGGGTTTATGTGCACAGACTGGGTCATTTTTTGGAACCTTCTGGTGCCCCTCCAGAAGTCAGTTCAGGACCTGTGAAAAGATTATTAAATTATTTATTGCTTGATTTCAATACCAAATCCAACTGATCTCTTTACAGGAACCCATTTTTGTAACTTGGTTCTCGCCGTCTCATCTGACTGAGATCAGAGCTGTAAGCCCTGTCAGTCAGTAAGCCCATCATGAACAAAATGAATCTGATCCGAGATTCCTACTCAGAGACAGAGTACAGGCTTACAGGAATACAGGTTTAGGTCTCTCTCTGAAAAAAATGTCTGCAAGTTCCAGGGTGCCTTTAAAATAAAAGGATATTTGATGCCCAAAAGAGGAGGGCAGCAAAAAGACATTTGTAAAAAAATGAGGACTTTATTGGCCAAGAACACCAAAAGGTAATGGATTTTAAGGAAACCCAAAGGATGAAGTTTCAGGATTTTTTGTAAATGTCCAACATAATGTCTGCAATGTGAACCTCACACATATTCACACAGAATGGCACATTAAAGATTTCACGGCTATAACAGTAATCAATACTTAAAATCTCTAGGAGTTTGAAAAAACATATAATCCATGCATCAGCCCAAAGCCAGGGCAGGACCGTACATTTCTGGACACAAGCAAACATGCTAAATAACATACACAATAAGTAATCAGTACATCCCTTCAATCACAATAACATAGGTCCAAATCAGACAGTTGAAAAATCATGTCCTTGCTGACCTTCGTTTATTTTTTCAGGACATAAAGCAACAGCCATGCGTTTCCAGAGGATAATCCTGATGGTGAATGTATTTGCCACCAAAGCAAACACCTGGAGTCCCCATTATGGAGCCTCTCATATGACTAGACATGTCATCCAGTTAAAGAATATCCCTGGAATTATGTGAACAGAATGTCAATAATCATAGCAAAACATGCAATAAACTTTCCAAGTTTGTTTGAACATTTGTTTGAACATGAAAATATTCCAAATGTTCACTATGAATATCTAACCCAAAGCCCCTGTTGTGAAAAATGTTCCCTTTGAAAGCCATGGAAAGGGCTGGTCACAGAATGCACTTAAATACACACACACATGCATGCAGTCAGGAAAACAGACACAGAGGAAAGGGGTGTGTGTATGTGTGAGCATGTTATGTGTGCAGATCTGTTTTTGCAGAGCCCTAGGCACATTCCACGACACACTTCCCTCTCATATCCTGCTAATGCGACCAGGCTTGGACTTGTAATTTGGGCACAGTGTGTAGGTGGTTATGTATTCAGAAAAAAAGAAGAAAAAAGAAACTTGAATGGGCAGATTGTGGGCCGAGCTGTGAAAAAGAACGGAAGGCCATTTCACTGGTTTAGCCCTTACAAGATGCAGTTATTGCTCGGGTACAAACAGTAAATGCAAAAGCATGGTGTTATTTGATTTTAATTGTAAATATAATTATTTTATAATTATTTGAAACAGGGAGCATTTGCCAGCAGAAGATATCCTATTAAGATTTGGATATGATAAGATTATTATTGCACAGTTGGTTTGTAGAAGCTAATATAAATACACTATACTTGTTCCAGACATGTTTGTTCATATTTAATGAGGCAAGGGGGTGTTTTTGATACTTGAGCAGGATAATCAGGTGAATTACCGCACATGGTTTCAAGAATGCTAGATGTGAACACTTAGACAAGCCCTAAAGAGGTCAGTGAGATCAAGGCCCGCGTTAAATCAGTCAGTCATGCTTGACCGTGATACCCCAAGTCAGCTTGTTTCCTGGACCAGCAGCTTGCTGAACTCCCCCGTCTCCTTGTCTTTGAGCAGAAGTATCAGTGTTTACAAAGTCTGGTGATAAGTGCCTAATTACAGGGAAGAGAAGAGGGGGGACCACATTCCACTCAGCCCCCCTATTCATTTTAACAACATGCCACGAGGATGGAAGGTTCACACAAACAGAATAATAGCTTTCCACAGCACCACTGACAGGGCTCACTCGAATTCCATTCCATTAAAAAGAAATAATTTTCTTTTGAAGGTAAATTTCCATCAACAATATATGGCAAATATCAACCCTTTATTGACAAAACTGACAGTACTAACATGGCCAATAGCAGGCCCATGTAGACGATACTAACAGGACTAACATACCCAATAGCAAGCCTATACTGACGATACCAACATGACAAACATAACTGAACTTTTTAGGACAATGTGAGAGGCAGAGGAGAGTATTAAGTGCTACAATCACATGTGAGAATAGTGCAAGAAGATTGATAGTGCATCACAAGAGGAGATGCTCTCTGAACAGATGAGTCTTCAGAAGGTTTTTGAAGACAAAGAGGGATTCTATACCAACAATACCAACAGGAGTAACCACAGGCTCATACCAACAATAGTAACAGGACTAACGTGGCCAACAGCAGGCGTATTTCACAAAAGCCATAAAATGCTTTTGTGGCCTGTTTTGGAGGTCCCAGTGTTCAGCCTTAAATTCTCATGTTAACTACATTTGATTTTCTAAACCGTTTGCATTTAAATAGTATTTTTTATATAATAATTTTGTTTAATTATATTCATAAAATATTTAAAACCCTTTCTGACAGCCAAATGGCCACAGGGAAGCCTGCAGAAAGGTGTTAAAAATCTTAACTTTTCTGGATAATCATATATTTTACTTCCACACAGTTGCTTGAATATTTTTGCAGTTGGCCAGTGTCAGAGAAATATCCACCATTTTTGAGGCTGTGAGTTTTCAGAGGCTTCATTCTACCACAAATAGGCCTATGACCTTTGACTATTAACAACATGAATCATGTTTTCAAAAAGTGACCTCATGGTCTTCCCTCCCTTTTCCCCTAAAGGGAAGTAGCTGATTTAGACAGTGTCAACTTGACAGTATGGGTTGGGGCATGCGGCAAACTTTAAGGTTTAATGAACCTTTAGGATGGCTGACTACAAGGGAGGAGTCTTTACAAATTTGTGCACACACACACACTGTAGAAATACTAAGGAGCTGGATTAATATTGTTTAATAATATATAGTCTTTTATTCCACAACCCAGAACAGCAACACATCTGTAGTTTCCTGAAGGGAAGCAGATTTGATAACACCCCAAAGCCCCCAGGGACACCTCCCATTGTCTTCCAGGCCTGCTTGTGCCAGACAACTGATCAGCGGACCACAAGCTGCTTCCTTAAAAGCAGAGGAGGGGGACATAAACAAGGAAATGAAGAATACAAATCACAGTCGCATGGTCTCGCATTTTGGCATCAGCTGATTACACAGGAATGCCATGTTCACCTCTTTGAACACTAAGCGACATATAATCACATTTCCACTTCATCCGTTATGGGTCATTTCGTTTCATTACATGGTACACACTGTTAAATATTGCACAACATCTCAATAAACTAAAGAACAAAGACACTTCTAACACTCATGCTGAAAAACAATTAAACTGCAGTCCTTCACTGCAGTCCTTCCTTTATTAAATATTAACAGATAAATATTAAATATTCCAATTTTAATACTCTTAAAAATGAGCTCATTTAAGTAAACCATTTGTTAAATCAGACATGTAAGAAATAGAACATAATGTAAGGTTCTTCACCATCTTAAGGGTTTTCAAGTTTTGTGTTATGGTTCTTAAAACTTTACGAAATTCATGTTTACGTAGCTCCTTTACAAAAGTGATTATTTTAAGAACCATCCATTGAAGGTTACAGGAACTAAAAATGGTCTTCCTACAGCATCATACAAAAAACCCTTTCTGGAACTGCTTTCTAAGAGCATACAGTGACTTAACCAAATGAAGTGGCAATTGTATGAGTGCAGACATTTGTTGCAGGCAAAACAAATCAGAGAGAGGCGCCAGCCAGCAATGCCTATGATAAGGTCAGTATGTCCACATGACCAACTAAGCGAGCAATATTTGAGGGTACGTTCTGCATTTCAAAATCCTTTAACCTTAATTCCAAAAGACTCAAATAACAAAAAAGCCCCTCAATTCTTGACATAACACAAAGGCACTCTGAACTCCAAATAATGGACCATTATGCCACTTGCATGGCAACTTTTCTAAAGTGTCCTTGTTCTGCTCTCCAGTTCCACTCCCTCCATGAAGAAAAAGAGCTGGAAAGAGTAGAGAGGTTGAATAGAGGCTGATTCCAGAATTCCTTAAAAATCATGTTTCATGATGATCCTCAGTGATGGCTTAAAGATAAAGAGACAAAAGGAACTTAACTTTAATCTGTTGACCTTCAGCTAGTCGGATAGAAAAAAAAACAGCCAGGCAACACAGCATGCCAACATGTAAATAACTGCTAGAGAAAATGTAACAGTTAAAATAGAATAGTTAAGCAACAAAACACCAAAGGGAATGTGTTATCCAGAAGAATATCATGGCTGTGATATGGTCATAGATCGTCAAAGCCCTCAAAGCAAGACAAGGGCTTTATTGCTCCCCCCCCACCCCACATAAGTTTTATAAACCAGGCCTCAAACACTGCCAAATATGTTTTTTTTTATATTGGCAAAATCATCTAAAATGAAGCTGCACCAAACATGTTATAATTATATGGTACAATAACACTTGCCCATGATTCAGACAGTGTGTCTGGAACTAACTTTTGTTTAAAAGAAAGTAACCTGTGTGTGGAACAGAAGTGCAGGCATCAAAGGCTCTCAAACACACAAAGTTAGAAACCACACATAAACAGCACATTACAGGCCAAGAGCTCCTACTAGGTCTGCCAAAACAAAGACCCTCTGGAGAAGCAATTCCTAACAGTCGCTTTCAGCCTATCTGGTAATAAGCATGTCATCTAATGTAGATACATAATACAGGCAGAACAGCATTATGTATCTACATTAGATTATAAGTTATCAGCAAACCAGGCCCCTGCAGTAGAAGGTCAAAAACAAAATCAGACCCCTGAAGTCTCTGTTCAAGTACGCAGTTTGAGGTAGCATCAGCTAACATGTACTCTGTTGCTCCGCTGAGCAAAAGGAAGGGGAATTCCGTGATCATCCCCACCCCCCTTGATATGTTCCATACCAACCAGCTGTTCACAGTCCCACCAGTGACCATAGCTAGCTCCCCCAAAATGATGTAAAAAATCATGTTAAACTTCAAGCCAGAGTGAGTCAACAAAGTGTGATATCATTATCATCAAGCATCTGGTGCTAAAAGCAGCAGTATTGTGCCTTCCTGTGAAAAACAGTAGATTATGAGAGGCTAAATGGATTCTCGAGGCAGTGGAGATTCAATTAGAGAGTGCTCTTTGGGAATTCATGCCAGTTGGATGACACAGATATATTTAACATGGCATATTTCATTCCCAGACACGCATTCAAATGGCATGTACTGCACAAAGCAACAATTCAATCATAGCAAAAATCTGACTGTCCACGACAATAAGTGCACTGAACTTTTATACACTTGCACAAACAACGAAAACGTACACTGATGTAGACTGGAGCCTGGCTTTATATCCAACAGAAGGGTTATAAACTGGAGAGGTAACATTCTTCTAATCTCTTCTCTCCAATTTATAGCAAACAAATGCAGCAGGGCCTATTCTGATTCTCTGGAAAAACAGTCATAATTTGTAGAAAGTAGAGGTTTTTTCCGCTTGAAAAGAAAAAGTACAACACACTATTTGGGGCAAAACAAGATGCAAGTTATTACAAGGGCAAATATTGATCGTTTTTGTGCCTCTGAAACGGCCCAACCTCAAAAGAGTCGAGACAACATTAAACTGAGCACGAAACTACACTCTCAAATCATAAGGTATCCACAGAAGCGCACACACTTGTCAAGTTTCAGGACAAAAGACCGGTCGTTATGATTTACCACCCCTCATTGCAGTCACAGTATCTGACAAAGCAGGCCTCGAGCCATAAACAAGCCTTTAGTCTTAACCTTCTACGGGCCTTCGGCATGCAGAATATCCAGCTGTAGTGTGATCAATATCAGACCAACTCAAACTAGGTACATATAAGGATGTAAGTGAATTTTCCATTGTTTTCAAATCCTCACAACAACCAAGTTGAGGGATATATATTGTTCATTTAAGATGAAAGGAGAACACATAATGTGCCCTCAAAAATCTAGTGTATAACCCAGTAAAGCTTCCTCTCGCATAGCATCTATTTTCACAAATGTATTCAAATGATCCTTTAGAATTTCCCCACTCAAATGTAATTATTCTGTACTGCCCAGGAAGCTTAGCCTGGCTACAAACTGTGCCAACATAGTGCTACATGTTAACAGGGGCTCTAATGGAATTAAAAGGAGCCATTAAAGTTTCCACTACTTTCATTTACTGTACCCCAGACTCTTCTCACACTGGCCCAAAAACAATTCAACCCATTTTTAGTGACTTTTGTTTCAAAAATGAAACATACATAAAAATAAACTGTCACTACTGATTACATTAGTAATTTTACATTTAATTGAATATTTATTTATTTATATTCATTCATTCAAACTATGAACAGATGTATTGGTGAGGTACTACTTTTTTTTAAAGATTTTCTTTTAATTTTGTGTTCAACTCTTCTTTGAAGAAAATGTTCAGACTGTAGCAATTTGAATGAACTTAATTCAAATTAACTTACCAAAAAGTAATATCTTGGCCAATTCATCAAGACCATCTGAATCGATTAAACTGCTTTTTCTTAAGTAATCTGTTTTAATCAAGTAATCTTGATGGTCCTATTCAAAATAATCTCTTTTTTTGACGCCTGGAAGAAAATCACGTGATGCAGCGAGATTAGTGTCTTTTTTGTACTGACTGCAACATAAAATGACAGGTTGGTGTTCCTACCCATTAGCCTACTTTATATCAGATTAATATTTTAAATCAGCTTTCCTAAAATGCATGATCAAGGATTCAGGATCAACCATATCACTTGCTAGTCCACTAAAAACATAACTTTTCTGGTGTATCTACAGACAAAAATGATACAACAGGTAGATGCTACAGTGGAAAAACATGACTTGAATCCAGTCAATATTTTAAGCTTCAGCTTTGGTGTGTCATCTCATGTGGACCTCAGCTGGAAGAAAGTGGCAAGGATAGGAGCCCAAATGCAATTAAGCTGTCAACCGATGACACTTAAGGTAGGTTTACTGACAGGATGAATCAAGGGTTTGGTGCAGGACGGTATAATCCTCATCTCAGAAGTCATCTTTAACAATAAACCTGCCTCACTACGGAGACATATGCCCAACATCCTGTACTGGGCTCCAGCACGACAAGGCAAAAACAATCAGAAGCTACGCAAAAGCAATCTGGAAACTGCATCTGGCACAAACTCGGAAAGTGGTTCCAGTAAAAGATACGAGGCATGTAGCCTGCTGTGGGAGTCTCTTGTTAAAATGACCAAAGCAGGTATGACAATGAGGGGATGAAAGTGGTGAGAGTAAGCAGATGCACTGAATTTTAATGCTGCATGCAGAGTGTTGAGGGATAACAGTAATAACCGCTTAAAATATCTAGAATTACTCTAGATAACGTCGGGGTGGCGTCAAGACCAGTTTGGCAACCATACTGTGAGTAAGACATTTGAAAATATTAAGAAATATCCAACCGAAGACGAGCAAAATACATGCACGTGCCAGAGTGATGCTGCTGAAGAAACCCTTTTGGTTCCCTCAAAACTTCTGTATTTGTAAATGAGAAGAAAAAAAAACTTCTTTAGGTGTAATTCCAGATTTTTCTAAATTTCTGCATAACTCAATCTGATGTTCTGATGTTACATTTGCTGATCATCTAAAATGATCAGTGAATTTTCTTGTGCAAGATCTATGTGCAATGTTTACTACAGTAAAACAATGATAAATCTGGAAAAAACATTATTTACTCATTTAGGGAATATCTTACTTTATAACACGCTGCATGTGCTTCTCCTCCATTAATGTTTTTTCAGACAGAATGTTTTAGGCCAATATCTCTGAACTATCATAAAACAAATGTCTCAGGCATCAGGCACTATATCCATAACCATTTCATCTAATAGCTTTCTGTAAGGTAACTTTTCAGAGGCATTAAACTCTTAGAACATCTGGTTCCACCTGATTCTTCTGCAGAATGATGAATTTAACATCAAGCCACCCAGAATGACCCAACATCTTAACAACTTAATTATATAGACATTTGGAAAAACAGTGGCCTTTTTAAGGTTTAGTATGTAGAGGTGTAGAAACTTCACCCATAATGTAAAAAGTTCTATCCTCTAAAAGCAATAAATCTAAGGCAATAACCAGGTAGGAACATTTATTTTTAAGAGCGTACTTGAAAATGGAAGTCCTCAGGAAAGCACCCTATCCTGTGAATGAAATTAAGGAGAGGATCAGTGAGAGAGCCAGTGGGCCAAGCCGGGGAAGCGTCCATAAATAGAATCACGGGATGTGAAGCATGTGAAAGTTTGCTGATTGGAAGGAGAGTTCAATTTTCTGAGTGCAAGTCAACAACTTAACGTCATTTCGTCCTCTTTTTTGTCCTGTGGCAGATATGTCATCACAGTACATCCACGCTTTCTTGCTGGAACTTTCCAGAACAGGAGGCACAGGATAAAAAAATGGACAGTTTGGAATATTATCGGTGGTCTTATCATCACAACCTTAGAAACTGACTCCATCCACACCATGCAATAGCTCTCAATCAGTTCAAATGACTTGGTTGATCATACACTGTATGGACAAAAGTATTGGGAAACACATCTTTTTCAGGGTTTGGGTTAGGCCCCTTACAGTGAAGGACACAGTTTGGGAAAAGGCCTTTTCTATTCCAGCATGACTGTGTCCCAGTGTACAAATCAAGGTCCATAAAGACATGGTTAGATGTGTTGGGCGTGGAAGAACTTGACTGGCCAGCACAGAGCCCTGACCTCAACCCCATCCAACCCCTTTGGGCTGAACTGGAACTGAGACTGCGAGCCAGGCCTTCTCGTTCAACATCAGTGCCTGACCTCATAAATGCTCTACAGAATGAATGGGCATAGAAACACTCCAAAAACTGAAGTATATGTATTTGAATGCAAACTCATTAAACTCCCTGTTGGGTCAGGCGCCCAAATACTTGTACAATTGTCCATACAGTGTACAATATAAATGTTCAGTTTTTAACGAGACAGTGAGAACACATGTCTCTGCCTTCTCCAGTTTTTGAGACCTCTTAAAAAAAGAACACAGGAAAAAAAGAAAAAGTAAGTAAGAAAGAAAAAGAACAGATACATGGGCGTGCCTCAAGCCCGTTTGAGACAAAGAAACCATTCCTTCTTATGGATGTAAACACACTGATAAAACCTATCCACTCCTTCTATGTTCATTTAAAAACGCGATTTTTTGGCCAAAACTACAACTTCTTACTGAGACTTTTGACCATTTTGGACAGGTCAAACCACGATGTGTTAAGTGTATTTTGATGCAGTCATCACCTCCTCGAAAAAGAGTTAGAGTTAAATTCCTTCAGGGTATTTTTGGAGTTTTGAGGGAGCAACTTGATAACATTCCTCTCATACGAGGAGGTGGCGGGACAATATTTGAGCAGCCCGACTTTGCAAAGCCCTTAATAGTGAATGTTATGCCTGGAATAAACATGAAATAAGAGCCTGAGGTACGTTTTTATTGCTCCGAAACCCCTACCTAGGTCTAAATACTTAAAATCATTAAAATATCAGGAAAAACGGAGGTGTTCTCGCAGTTATTAAAACTCTGGGGCAGCCCAGACATCAAGTTAAGGACAAACTAGCTGTCCTGTCTCTGTTCTTCGCTCTGTTCAAGAAAGTAAACGAAAGAAAACACATACCCTACCCTCTGGTTTTCCTAAAAGCAGGTAAAATCCTCACTTGCAGACTTTCCGAATGGGAATCACAGCAACTCGCAAACAGAGTGGCTGTTGATTACGGTTGGATGATTAACAGTAGGCTGATCCAACCGGAACGCACGATTTCTGACCAATCGCAAGCGGAGTTTGGTCTATGGGGCGGGCCTAGACACAAGAACCACGTGGCGTACAAGAACATGGAGAAAATGATGGAAAGGGCGGGGGGTGATTTTTGAAGGCAGTGTTAAAAGGGATCTGTCAGCACTACAATACTCTTCAATGATTTAACAACACTTTAATTGATTTCAAAGCCTGTTTCATATTGACATTTAAGAAATATATCTTTGTAAAAGAAGATGCCCTATACGGAATACAGTATTGGGACCTCTAACCATTACATCAACGGGGACCTTAATCAGACTCAGAAATGACATTGTATTCACATACATAGACTTTAATATGGAGTCCTCACCCCTTTGTAGCTATAACAGCATCTACTCGTCTTGGAAGGCTTTCCATATGATTTTTGAGTGTTTCTGTGCCCATTCATTCTGTAGAGCATTTCTGAGGTCACACTGATGTTGGACGAGAAGGCCTGTGGCTCACTGTCTCCGATCCATTTCTTTACAAAGGTGTTAGACGGGGTCGAGGTCAGGGCTCTGCGCGGGCCAGTCAAGTTCTTCCTAACCAAACTCATCCAGGCATATCTTTATGAACATTGCTTTGTGCACTGGGGTACAGTCATGATGGAATAGAAAAGGACCTTTACCCCCAAACAAAATTGCATTTGTTGTCCAAAATGTCTTAGTATGCTGAAGCATTCAGATTAACCTTCACTGGAAGTACCCTTCCACTTTCAGAAAGAGCTCATTGTAAAAAAAAGAAGGAAAAGGACAATGGAGTGCCTGCTAAAAATGCTGACCAACAGCCTGAAAATTACCAAAGAATCAATTTAAATCTCCCTAATTTAGAATATGCCAAAAGTACATCATGAGCAAGGACTAGTATTATGTGTTTATTGTAGCTTTTTCATCTGGAAACCACATTGAAAGCAAAAAAGTACGCATTGCCTTTTACTGAACCAGTTTTTTTTTAAAGGACTGCTTCGCCAAACTGAAAAAAATATCCATTGCTGCATCGATGGTAAATCTTTTTCAACAGTCATCAGAGTCATTTTCTGATTTAGAGATTAGGAAAACACCCTTCTGATGATATATCATGAAGGTGGGAGGAAATTTTGAAAAATTACAATTGCTTTGGGGCAAGATATTTGCTTTTTTTTCTTTCTAGCTGGTGAATGCAGGAGGAAGACAGATTACTGCTAGGAGGCTGCTATCACAGCTTGTAAATCATTAGCTATGCTTAAACGGTCGGGAAGTCTTTATTGGCATGGGGGATTCTCAGTTTTTGTTCTCAGGCAGGATATTATAATGAAAGAACACTGATGGAGAAAATTCTGTCAAAAGGCTGTTCAGAGTAATTGTTCAGTTGACCTGGCAGTTAGGCCAAGCTTGTCCAAATATTTTAGACCACAATCTTCAAAATCCTTATATTACTCATACCGGGATTTTGCTACTGACTACTACAAATGACTTTAGCCTACTTTATATCTGAGATAAAGTATATATCTTTTAAATCAGCTACTAATCAAGGGTTCAGTTGACTACTGTTAAATTGTTGAAATGTGACTTATTATGTTGTACATATATGTATATATATATATATATATATATATATCAGGCCCATAGCCAGCCTAGTGCAAGGGGGGGTTCTTTTTTTTAAAAAGTGGACCTTTTGTATTTTCATACTTATTTTGTATTTCATTATGAGATTTAGATACTGCATTTTGGTGACTTTTTGCAAGAATTTGTGCTGGATATCTTAATCTGCCGGCTTGTATCATAATGTGCACAATTTTGATGCACTGAAAAATATTTACTACAATATTGTCAAATTGGCAACAGGCGGACGCGAACTCGGGTCGTTTGCGTCAGAAAACACGAGCTTTACTGCTTACACCACTAGAAACGCATTACAATAACACTCTTTTGTAGTGTTGTCAGGTTACTGGATAGAGGTAATAAAAGGCACCGTACTACAGAAAATGGCATTTACTCCAGTATTTTTTGGAGGGGGAGGACCCACCCACATTTATTTCGCTTCCGACGCCCATGGTGCGTACTATTGACGATTATTAGCAAGGAGCTAACGCTTATCTGATCCTGAGGTGTAACAGCCTTACTCTGTTAGGCAGTCTTTTTGAACATATGTTCGATATTCTGCGATAATGACGCTGCTGCATGTTTCTCTTCCGTCTCTCCTGCTCTTTTCACCCCATTTTATATTTTATATGGATGTAGGATGCCGCCTCACAAAAAAAAAAAAACGTCAGTTGCTGCAGTGGGTTGTTATATGTCACGTGCCATCAAGGAGAATCATAGAAGTGGTTATTAGGGCTTCAGTTTGGTTTAGGATTTTTTTTGGAGGGATTCCAGTTATTATGCATCATTATTTAAAAGAATACTATATTACCAACAAAAAAACCCGAACAAATTTGGGACCTTTGCCCTGGGGGGTGGGAGTGGGGGGTCGTTCGAACCACCCGAACCCCCCCTGGCT